>JAAGKR010000057.1:0-115369 GCA_011419295.1 Clarias macrocephalus
AAAAACGAGTGTCCATCATTACTTTAAGAAATGAAGGTCAGTCAGTCAGAAAAATTGGGAAAACTTTGAAAGTGTCCCCAAGTGCAGTCACAAAAACCATCAAGCACTTCAAAGAAACTGGCTCACATGCGGACCGCCCCAGGAAAGGAAGACCAAGAGTCACCTCTGCTGCGGAGGATAAGTTCATCCGAGTCACCAGCCTCAGAAATCGCAGGTTAACAGCAGCTCAGATCAGAGAGCAGGTCAATGCCACACAGAGCTCTAGCAGCAGACACATCTCTAGAACAACTGTTAAGAGGAGACTGTGTGAATCAGGCCTTCATGGTAGAATATCTGCTAGGAAACCACTGCTAAGGACAGGCAACAAGCAGAAGAGACGCGTTTGGGCTAAATAACACAATAAAGAACACAATAAAGAAAACTCTTTGAATGAGAAGGTGTGTCCAAACTTTTGGTCTGTACTGTATATATATTATAAATATCTAAAAAAAAAAATTTTTTTAAGTTTTAGATAATATATATATATAACTTTTTATTAGTGGCACATTGTGCTTTCTAGGCATTGCCACTCAGTGGGTTTTATTGTCGCATATCTAAGATGCATTGCGAAATCTTTCTTAAAGATCATAGTGCAACACAATAAACCAGCACAGTACACGGGAGTACATTAAGCACTAATACACGAGTGTGCGGATTGTGCACACTAACTATACAGGATATTGAATATATACAATGAAACTAATATTTCAACACTAGTGTTGTAAGGAAGTCAGCAATACAACAAAAATGTCTGTAATCTGATGACTCTACACAACCATGCAGTCACTCTGGGGGGGAAAAAGTTTCCCTGCTGTACGACTGCGTCTGTGTGTGTGAGTGTCAGAGAGAGAGAGAGAGAGAGAGTTTAGTCACGCGGATCGAGCAGGTGGGGGGGGTGCAGGAAGATGTGTTATTTGTCGGATGTTAAAAATCTAATCTTAAATCTGATATTAACCCGATCACTCTTAACATGCTCATCAATGTGCTCGTGCTGGAAGTAGGGACGCTTATGTGATTGGCTAGTCAATCCCACCAATCAGCGTTGAGCCAGGCTCGACTGAACCGCTGCCTCGGACACGTGCGCGGTGTGTTTACAGAACACGGCCCGGTCACAGCGAGCTGCCAGCCAATCAGCGCGCGCGCTGCTCCGACGGGTTTACGCAATAGGTCGGTTTCGGGAGCGGGGGCGGAAATCCGGTGACAGTACTCACGCGGACTTGTGTCTCCAGCGTTTACGCACTAACGTGGACGCGGCATACAGCACGGAGCGTGTCGTCCTTATGGAGTAGAGTTGCTGTCCGCATGTAAGTCGCTTCAGTGGGATGCAGTCGTGCGTGGAGCAACTTTCAGGTGCTTAGTTACTGTTTAACATCACAATGCTTCCCTGTTTTCTATCTAGGTGCACTGTGTAGGTTATCGTTGATTAAGAATAGTTGAGACAAGGAATGGAAGTAGATGTACAAGCTGCGTCTGGCGATATAGTGTGACAAACTTGTGTAGTCGATGGATCCGCATAACCAGCCCGCTCAGCCCAAACTTATGAAGTAAAAAATATGGGCATCTACGGTTTAATGCAGTGATGTGCGGTTTTCGCCATAACACGTGCTTTCATTTTGTACTGTATTATTATCGGCTGATGTTTCTTACTGGCTTTGTATTAATGGCGCCTGGGTCGTGATGCTAAACGCACGTTTCTATGAGAACAGCATCACGAGCCCGCGACGGCGCGCGCGAGTGTGTGTGGTTATAAAACGTCTGTTGTTCGGTCAGTGTCATAAAAATTAAAGATAAGTATTAGTATTATCTCAGTCTCTCACTATTCTAGTAGTTATTTTGAAGTGCATTTTTTTATCTACAACTCGTCTGCACAAGAATTAAAAACCTCTCTTACATAACACTCCTCATTTCTCAGTGACGTGATTGATTCTGGAAGTATCACATTATATCACGAGTTATAGGTATCCTGTTTTTTTTTTCTTTTTTTAGATTGTGTACGATTTTAGCAAATAAATAGATAAATAGAACTTAGCAAATAATTTGCTCCTACGCCATTTTAGAGCGCACCACCTGCAGGATTATAGAGGAACTGCAACATTTCATAACCTCAAATGCAAATATATGTAAATAAAAAATAAATCATTAAAAAAACCAGTTTTGGTTTCAGTGTGGTGATACATACAGTAAATTTGCAAACAAAAGAATAGTGATACATTACCAAATAATATCCCCCCCCCCCCCCCCATCTCTACTACTTGGTATGTGGAACAAGGGTTTGTGCACCTTACATAATAGACTGCCTTTTCATGTTATGGAAAAAGTTTTGTGGTTGGGATTCAACCAAAGAACAGTTAGATATTTATAAAATAAAATAAAAAGCTTGAAATGTCTGTATTAGTTACCTGTACATAATCTTCTGAAGTAAAAAGCACAACATAGCAGCTTATCATTTGCTCCAGGAGCACTGAATGAGCTAGCGCTAATGCTAGCAAACACTATCAAATCCAGGAGGAATCGGGTATTTGTACACTGTCTGAGGTAATAATGGTAAAGGATAACTAATCAAACTTCTGTAAATTTAATATTCTTATTTTCTTCTTCATTCACTTTCACATGCTTGTTTCTCTTTTGAATAAGTAACATACTGCATATAAAAATTATATGCAGAACAAACACAATCAATTGCTATTTTATTCTTATGTGTGTAACAAAGCATTAGGTAATCTGGTAAATAATCAGTTAATCATTGAGTAATATTTTTCTTATTTATAAACTTCATTATCCACAAAAATACATAATGGCCTTGTGTAGGTTAACGGTGTTTTGCCATCCACTGTTGTGACTGACATCATGGTAATCACGTACGCACAAAAGATCAATGCAGGATTGACATCTGTAAAAACGTCAACCCTAAAATAAGCAGGGTCAAACAGCATTGAATTTCTTGAAACATGACTGAGTGATCCAAGAGAACAGAAGGACACAAAGATGTGCAAAGCTTATTATAGTGCATATAAACCTTAACAGATTAGATACCTCTTATTACCTCCTATTCAGGGTTACATTCATATATTAGGTATGTATTTAGAAAAGATAAAAATTTGTACTTACTATGCATACTTTTACATTTCAGTATGCCTATCAACTAGCCTGGGTGATAATTTAATACAACCAAGGAAGAAGACATTTGATATATTTCTGTTGATTAATCATGTCTGAATAAAAAAAAAATAAGTTGTCATTATTATAACTTTCAAAAATGAATCACCAAATAACTTTGAACTTTTGACAGTACAGAAATAAAGACCTGTGTGAATTTGAGAACTTTGGTCTAACATGTCATTTCCCTTAAAAAAAAGAAAATGTTGAAAAGCTGAAATAAAATAAAAAAGATTATATAATGCATGTAGATAAACTGAAGCACTGTCTAAACTGCTGACTGCAGTGGATGCTATAAACAGAGGCCTTCTCTGACCTTTTACATGCGCAGCTTTCTTCTCCAAGCAGAGCACCATATGATCCCAGATCTGCTGCTGGGTTTGTGGCAGACTGAGTGCATAAGAAGTATTGTGGTTAGAAGCGTGGTACAGCAACGTGTTGAAATGGAATGTGATGGGTTTGTTTGTCACTCTGTGCCTATGTGGTTTAATTTAACCACCTAAAGTCTTTATAAAAGAACCAGACTAGGTAATCTTATTTTAAGTGATTCATGTCTTTATTTTTCCCCCTAGTTTCTCGAAAAAGCGCATGCAGTCCAGAATAAGCAGGAAAGGAGAAGAGGAACAGACAGATCCTGAAAAGGGAGAGTCGAGTCTTTCAGATGCTGTTTTTTTTTTGCTGTTGCTTTCTCACTTTCACACTCCGTTTGCATCCATCTGGCTGCAAGATTGCATCCAAGACTCTTTCATAAGCCGCCTTTTTGCCTGCTTGTTTTTTGCCCTTCAACATTTCTGCAACTGACAGTTTATTTACTTCTTGCTCTCAAAAAAGGTTTATCTCACAGTTCGTTATCATTTGCCCAAGGGGTTGGAGATTACACTTTACACCCACTTGCTTTTAAGACTCCTAACAGGGAGTGTGTTTTACCAAAACCTCTAGAACAATCCATATTTTGAACATTAGCCCATGTGGACAGTTCCACCCAAAATGATTTACCTGTACAGTTCCTGCAGCCCAACCTAGTTAAATTCTATTGACTTTTCAATAATAGGTGAGCTTTATCACCAAGTATTCTCACCGTACTATGAGTGATGACAACTCAGATAGCAATGCTCCTAGGGTGGGAGCGGGAGGGGCTGAGGAGGTGCAGCAGACCAGCATGAGCATAAGTGGCAGCCCACCATCATCAAATCCAGCCAATGGCAGGACAGGATCGACTCCGGGTGGGGAGTCAGGGCCTGCAGGAATATCCAATGATAACCGGGGGCAGAACTCGGACGACATGGATGCGCTATCGAGCGGCAACGACTCTGGAGAGAGGGAGAGTGAAGGAGGAATGGAGAGAGAGAACGGCTCCAGGGGGCGACAGTCCACGCGAAGTTACCAGAGCTCCTCAAGTCATAATGGCAAAGATTCTGGCATGATGTTAGAGACCACAGAGAGCAACAAGAGGTGAGGGAGTGGTAAAGAACAAAGGAAAGAGATTAGTTTCATTTGTAATAGAAAACATGTAACATCATGAATCGTAGACGGATATAACAAGTGATATACTAAGGGTAAGGTTCACTGTCTCTCTATTCACAGTTATTTCACTTTCTTTCTATCTATTTATTGTCCCAGCTCAAACTCCCAGAGTCCGTCTCCCCCCAGCAGTTCCCTGGCCTACAGTTTGTTGAGTGCAAGCTCCGAGCAAGACCCTTCATCCACCAGTGGCTGTAGCAGTGAGCAGTCAGCTCGCGTGCAGACCCAGAAGGAGCTGATGAGGGCACTGAAGGATCTCAAGATTCGCCTGCCCGCTGAGAGGAAGGGCAAAGGACGCTCCAGCACCCTCAACGCCCTCAAATACGCCCTAAGCTGCGTCAAACAAGTCCAAGGTGAGGAGCCACTGAGTGTGTATGAGAGAGTGTGCTCCATTTTCCTCATTGATGATGTGAGTGATGTTGGTTTACTTGAATTACAGCAGAAGTATATAAACACGACTTTGCATTTTTTGTTTTCCAGCCAATCAGGCGTATTATCACCAGTGGAATGTCGAAGGATGTCATGGCTGCAGTCTGGATCTTTCCACATTTACCATAGAGGAGCTTGATAACATTACCTCGGAATATACGTTGAAAAACACAGTACGTGCCCAGATTTTTTTGTTCCTCAATTTTGATAAAGTATTGCTTAACCACCACTCTCTCTTTCTAAGGGCTCACTCGCTCTGCACTTCTCTTAATCTGCCTTTTGTGGATCGTAAAAATGTTTGCACCAACACTATATATAATAAATCATTCTCTCCTGTGGGATGTTTTATGAATTGTAATTCATAAAAAAAATACAAAGTGCGTAGAATCAAGAGATTCCACCTAGAAAATGCACTTAAATAGTATTATGTAAGGAAAGAAGCAATACGCCGGGTTAAGTAGTCGGTTTAAAATTCTCCTAAATGATCTGAAACCATCATTTTGGTAGATGATAATAATGAAGGCTTTATCATGGGTGGGAAAAAAATATTGTTTTACTTTTTAAAGTAAGTTTTTAATGAATGGTATAAAATATTACTACAGTATCTGTATTCATTCATAATTCATGCACACAAAAAGGTATTTGCTTTATTTTTTATTTAATTATAATTTTTTTGCACATTTGTTATGATTAAATAATTCAGATCATCAAACAAATTTTAACATTATACAAAGATAATCTGAGTAAATACAAAATTTTCAGATCATCAGATTTTTGTTTTGGATCATTGTCCGGCTACATAACCCAAGTGCGCTCATTAAATGGAATCATTCTAAAAACTGAGTTTGTATTTACTTAGTGTAATATTACAATTAGTTGGACGACCTCAATCGTTGAAGTGTGACAAATTTACAAAAAGGAAATACTTTTTCACAGCACAGTAGTTTGTTATTGGGAAATAATATACAGTACAAATCTTTGTTCCTTCTTAAAAGAGCATTTGCACTGGCTTTTCTTTGGTATTTGCTAGTTTAAAGTCTATTTATTCTGGTGTAGTTAATGATTAATTGAGCAATTAAGTCAGACACTCACTTATATCACACTGGCACTGAATAAACATTTCCTATTGGGGCTTCCAAGTGGTGAAATCGAATAGCGTTTGTCATGTTGTCAGGAGTTCATTAGATTAAATCTGGACAATGCCACAACCGTCTGTGTTCGGGAGGCAAAGGAGAGAAATTGCTATTGAAGAGAAGAGATCAGAATGAGCTTTCCTCCGAGTGTGTTACGCCATGCTGTGATACAGCATGAGCAGCAGTTTGAAAAGATCCAGTGGCGTGTATCAAGTGTCTCAGAGGAAGCATGTGTTAGCTAGGCATGGGAATCACCAGTCACCACCCGATATCATAATATAACAATACCTAGGTGCTGATTCGATTCATATTGCAACTCTGGAAGGATCATGATTTTAGAAATATTCAGATTTTGTTACAATTTTAATACCATGAACATTTAAAAAAAAAAAAAAAAAAAAAAGTTGAGTTAGAACTCGAAAGATTTATAGGTTTGTGTTCTTCAACATCTTCACAAGTGAATTGAACATACATTCTTAAATGTAGTCTATTCCTTATATTACTTTTCTCATTTAAAAAACAAGGACAGAATTTAAACAATACAAAATTACTAGTAATTTAAGGGTTTAATATTTAACTTAAAATTTAATTTGGCAAGTGACCAAATTAGGGAGAAAAAATGGCTCTCGGGGAGAATGTGAGTGTGTACTATCATACGTTTATTGAAATGACAACTGTAGATTTCGTAAATTTGGCAGCAAATTTCAGATGTAACGATGGGGCAGTGTAATATTGTGCCAGTTAATTTACTAGTAATGAATGCAAACTGTCTCTTTCAGACATATTCTCTCTCTCACTTTTTTTTTTAGGACACATTCTCCATGGCCGTGTCATTCCTGTCTGGGAAGGTGGTGTATATCTCTCCGCAGGGTTCATCTTTGTTGCGAAGTAAACCAGAGAAACTGCAGGGGGCGCTGTTTTCAGAGCTCCTCGCCCCTCAGGACGTCAGCACTTTCTACAGCAGTACTGCCCCTAGCAGGTTACCATCATGGGCCTCCTGCATCGGTTCTGGTGCGTGGTCGTGTCTCTCTGTTTGTCTTTGTGTGTGACTAGAGATGTTGACGATAAGACATTTAATAACTTGAACAGGTTATGAGTTCATTTTTTATTTGAGGAACTGCAGATAGGATGAGTAGTCACCAGTGTCGTTTCTTGTTTTTAGTGTTTTTGGTCTGAGCACCACATACACACAAACACACAGAGATTTGGACACACTCACAAACCTGGACTTGGCTGTCTCTTGATGCTCACCTCTGCCCTATATATTTTTTTATAGTGCTTTCACACTGTGGACTCGAGCATGGAACAGAGTACACTTCTGCCCCTCTAGTTCGGTCTGGTGTATTTGACTAATGAGAAGCACTCTGTCATGTGACTGGGCTTAGGTTAGCTTATTACACTCGAAAAGGTAAGGTTTGTTGGAGCATGGTTCAAACCAACTATGAAACGAATCGTAAGAAAAACATGGAAGTGAACCGCACTTTAAAGCACGACATGATTGGTGGCTTCATTTTTTGAACTTCACGGCCTTAGCTGATAAAGTAGGGAAGGTACGCAATATAAGGGACAACACGAAGGTCGGCTTCATTGTGCTGTTTTTCTTTGTGTATGCGTCTAGGTGCAAACTGCCCACGGTGTGGAGACTATAACTCTGCGAGTTTACTCAGGTTCAGATTGAAGTAAAAGCAGGCAGGTGACGACAGGTGTACTCTGACACAGTACAAAACAATCATGTCTAGTGTGAAAGCACCCTTAGTTAAACTCATCACAGGTGTAGATCGTCTGGCTTCCCCTGCCGTTCCCACGCCTGCACTCGACCATAACCACCATTACAGTTTAGAAACTAGTTCATGTAATTGTAAAATAGAATTTGTAATCCAGGGCACTTTAAACTATTAAAGTTGATCAGTCGTAAACATTTTTAATAATATGCCGTTTTTTTCCAGCTGATCATTTTTAGTTATGTCATTTCTTCACCTTATTCTAAGTGTGACGTTGTTCCTGCATGTGTATAGCATCCCCTCCAGTGGAGTGTACCCAGGAGAAGTCCATGTTCTGCAGGATCAGTGCAGATGGCTCCTCTAGTGGGGACATGCGCTATTACCCCTTCAGGCTGACCCCATACCTGCTCACGCTGCGAGACTCCGACACTGCAGACCCCCAGCCCTGCTGCCTGCTCATCGCAGAGAGAGTCCACTCTGGGTACGAGGGTAAGACACGCTCTCTGTCACTCGAATACGTATGCAGTTATTGCAGAGATCAGAAGTCACTGTACATGAATAATTGTTGTGGTCTTGTGCTTACCTTTATACGATTTTAACCATTTTTTAAAAATCTGTATATTACAATGATTTTTGTTCTTCGTTCTTGTTTTCTGTCTCTGTCAGCTCCTCGTATTCCTCCGGATAAGCGGATCTTCACCACCAGTCACACGCCCAGCTGTCTCTTCCAGGAGGTTGATGAGAGAGCTGTGCCGCTGCTGGGTTATCTGCCACAGGATCTGGTGGGAACCCCAGTCCTCCTCTGTCTCCACCCAGAAGACAGACCCATGATGGTGGCCATCCATAAGAAGAGTGAGTTTCTTTTCATTTTGATGATTATGGCTTACAGCTAATGAAGACCCGAATTTTAGTATCTCAGAAAATTTTAATATAACTTGGGACTAATAAAAAAAATAATAAAAATAAAAAGATTTTCAACACAGAAATGTTGGACTAGTGAAAAGTCCGAACACTCAATACTTGGTCACGGCTCACGGCTGTGCTGATCTTTGACCGATTAAAACACAGTAGACCAACAGTAGCAGATAACACGGTTCCCCAAACCACCACTGACTGCAAATTTTACACTGGTCCTCAAGCAACTCTGTCCTCAGCCCAGATGAGACACCTCTGACATTGTCTCTGGTTTAAGAGTGGTTTAACACAGGGAATGCGACAGTTGTAGGCCATGCCCTAGATACGTTTCACAATCCACTCTGAACCTCGCTGTGGTAGTCCCTGTTGCTTGCGCATCGTTTTCTACCACATTTTTTCCTTCCATTAAACTTTCCATTAATGTGCTTGGATACAGCACTCTGTGAACAGCCAGCCTACTGAACCAGCATGAGAGAGCATTTCAAGACTCAGGAAACCTTTGCCATGTTTTAAATTAATTAATTCAAATTTTCTGAGATACTGAATTTTAGGTTTTCATTAACTGTAAGCCATAATCATCAAAAAGAAATAAAGTCTTGAAATATAACAGGCTGCGATGAAGGAGTCTATATAATGTATGAGTTTAATTTTTTTAATTGAATTACTGAAATAAGTCAACTTTTCCATGATATTCTAATTGATTCGGATGCACCTGTGTATTTGTGTGTGTGTGTGTGTGTGTGTGTGTGTGTGTGTGTGTGTGTGTGTGTGTGTGCATATACATATACTATATACAGACATTATGGATGGAATTTATGGCTGATCTTTACAATTACAAGCAGCAATGCCAATACACTCAACACCACTGTTTTACCTCTTCATTGTGCTTGTTGTTCTTATAGTTCCAACAAGTTAGTAAAAAGGGGGGGGGGTTCGTACATGCTTTTCCATTCCTCTTTTGTAACCCTCAGGATTTATCCATTGTACTGATTAACCCTATGGTGCTAATGGCAAATTACTGTCATTTGCCTTTTCTCTCTTTTTTAAGCATTCTCTTTTTAATGGTTTAATAGTTTTAATGGAGACTAGCCAGTTGTTATATAAACATTACCTTAATGGTTTTAATGGTTGTGTAATACAATGTTATTGTCGTTTCTCTATTATTGCCTACTTTCTCTTCAGTTTTAATGGATTTTGCCTTCCATATAGCCAGGGCAATTATAGGTAGACTGGTTATATATGTAATGAGAAAAAAAGAAGAAAAAAAAAAGAATATAAAAATATATAAAGAAAAAAAATCTTTACAATGGATGTATACATTTCCATACACATTTGTTCATTTTGATTTGCTGGTTATAATTGTATATTTTTTTAATAATGTTGTCAGTTATTTGAGACTATATTTATTTCATTGTAATAATTTGCACTGAACAAAATGACTGTCGTACATTGTCGATTCTAAGAAAAGTAATATAATCCACAACTCACTTTTTCATCTTGTCTCTTTATAGTTCTGCAGTTTGCGGGACAGCCGTTTGAACACTCGCCGTTGCGGATGTGCGCCCGGAATGGAGAGTATCTTACTATCGACACTTCCTGGTCCTCCTTCGTTAACCCTTGGAGCAGGAAGGTGGCGTTCATCGTGGGTCGCCACAAAGTCCGAACGTAAGGATTTCCACCTGCTCATAAATAAATATCTATGACTTCCACCTCAGTATGTGCTCATAAAACAGCTGTAATCTGATTACGAAAACGTTGGGAAGATATATTTGAAAATATCTATAATCAGATTATGCATACTCTCAGTAAAAACAAACAAAAAAAATTTTAAATATATATTTTTATCGCACAAACAGAACTACAAACAGTTTGTGCACCGTGACAAAGGTGTCCATATGCATCCTACTTGCACACACGCCCACACAGCCGTCCGTAATATTCATCGCAATCCACCCACATCAGCCGCTCAGTAAACACATGCACGACCATGTGCAGCGTCTCAGACAGACACAGACGCAACGTTGAGGCACAACGTTCTCCACAGTATTTTTTCCTGACCCCCTCATGTTATTCCCGGACAGCTTTTACGCCATAATCGATTCTCACAATATACACTGACTCACACAGTGACTGTTCTCCAGTCTTTCTTTCTATCACACACACACACACACACACACACAGACGACTCTCCCTCTTGACTTGCATCTTTCACATGGTTATGTAAACAGTCTCTTCGTTTCCTTTGCCCACGCACATACGCATCCCAGCACTTCACTGCAAAGCAAGCATTTACTGTACATGTTAAACTTTTAAATGCCGTGTCTTATGATTTATGTGAAAGTAAGAAATCTTAATCATTTCACTTTGCATAGCAATTCCCCAGGCTCATGTGTGCAGCCCTTACGTCTGAGGGTTGAGTTTAGCGTTGTTTTATATTTCATCTCATCATTTGTAGGTGAATCACAGAACTGGAAAGTGATTTATGTGATTTCAAAGAACAATCAGGTTTCCTGAATCTTCAGGAATGTGATACACTGATGATCTGTTGTGCTGTCTGCAAATCAAAGATGCAACATGCGTCATCTTCTACGTCCTGAGATCCTCATTGCCCCTTTTTTTATTCTTTCAGTTCTCCACTGAACGAGGATGTGTTCACCCTGCCGAGGGTTCTGGAGGAGAGCACCTTGACTCCGGATATTGCACAAATCAGCGAGCAGATCCACCGGCTTCTGGTTCAGCCAGTACACAGCAGCAGCTCACAGGGCTACGGCAGTCTGGCGAGTAACGGCTCCCACGAGCTGCAGCCGAGTGCCGCCTCATCTTCAGAGAGCAATGGCACCGCTCGGGAGGACCCCACTCAGCTTCACAAACCAGTCAGTATAGTAGTAACACAGCGGAAAGTCCGTCTTTCAGTTTAGTGTGATTAATAGTTCAAACACTATCTGCAATAAGCTTTGATCCCAAACTGGGTGTGAATACAGATAATGTAATGTTCTATCTGGGATTTTTGTATTAAAATCCACTAATTTTGTAATTTAAGTTGGTCTTGGACCTGCTTGTCTGTAACTCAACTCAACCTGGAGCTGAGATCTATAAGCTTAAAAAAAATTCCATTCATCAAAGTAAATGAAGTCTTCCTCCTCGATCAAAGACCCAGGTTAGAAGGCGACGTCTGTGCATGGTGGCTCTTGAAGCACTGACTCCAGCTACAATCTGCTCCTTGTGCATCTCCCCCAAATTTGTGAATGTGTTGGTTTTGGAATCGAGCAGTGCTGACTTGGGGTTCAGTTTGGCCTTCAGTGTAAATCATCTGAATTTTACGAAAGTTAATACACGTGACGTGTACAATACATGTCTCAAAAAAAACTATTGCAATCGATTGAAATTTTCCTGTGATTTCCCTGTATGAGGGACAGAAACGTTGGAATATAACCAGAAATGTTCCAAATTAGGTGAAAACCTAGTGTCGTGCAAGGTTTTTCTTCCTCCCACTAGTTCTTCCTCCTCTCCTTCTAATAAACTAACAATTGACTGACACTGCTTGTGATATACTTGGAAAAAAAAATCAAACACCTGCATTTAAACTCCTATTAAAGTAGGTTTTATTGCAATAATTCCATAAATGAGTTAACCTTTGATTTCTAAGACACTCTAAACTGACCCTCGGATGTTCAAGAGCCAACTACATGTCATGTTTCCTGTCCCCTGCCTCAGCTCCTCTTCCAATATTAATCTTTGTCGATTTAAATTTTTAATTCTAATTTTTTATTATTTCTGGTTATATTCCAATGTTTCTGTCTCTCATGCAGTGCATCACAACAAGTCGTGCTTAGCTTCCTTAGTATATGTAATTTTCTGTTCACAGCGTGCGTTATCCATCACCCTGCTTTGGTCAGCAGATAGACCAGTATGTGAGGAAACCATGGCTTCCTGGTTTGTCAGGCTGTTGGAAAAATTAATTGCTTGGCTTGGGCCAAAGAGCACAACATCTTGATTAGCCATCAGTGGGGCGAAGCTGTAGCTTTTTTTTTCTGAAGCACTGCCTGCTAGTGTGGACCTTTCAAATCATTCAGTTCATTTCATGGTGTCACTTTTGGAATAGCTGTTATTCATCTGTTTAATCATTTGTGGTAAATAGCACAGTTTCTTTCTTTGAGAACTACAGTAGTTATGAAACTTTGGCTGTGCATGTCTGTTTTTTTTCTCTCCGAGCAGATGACCTTCCAGCAGATCTGTAAGGACGTCCACATGGTAAAGACGAACGGCCAGCAAGTGTTTATCGAGTCCCGTAACCGCCCCCCTCCTAGGAAGCACGCAGCCACGGGTACACAAATCCATACATGCATACAAAACTCTACACTACCATCTATTTTTTCTAGGAGATATCTACAGTACTTGCAAGGTTCCACTTTCTTTCTTCAAGACTCGGTTTCTCTTCTCTAAGCAGGTTCTTTGCGAGCTGTAGTGGATACCGTGCAAGACGTGGCCCCACCCTCAAAGGATCCAGTCCTGTCTCAGCTGGTGAGGAAGGATCCGCCCAGCGCATATTCTTACCAGCAAATCAACTGCTTAGACAGCATCATACGGTAAGCGGGTGCATGGAGACACGTGTGAACGGTGTGTAAAGCACCTGACATGCGGAGAGACTAATGCAGTATGCCTGATCCCCAGCAAATACCACGTCTGACAAACACCACCTGTCTTCATTTGTTTTTCCTCTCATACCACTGCAAGTTCTTAGACTTGGACCGCACTTTCACATGGGCAGTGAATCAAACCCTCTGGTTTGATTTAAAATTCACTTTTTCACTCTGGAGTACAGGCACCTTCCTGACAGAGAAAAATAAGATTAATCCCTGTTCCAAGCAAATGCATAACGGAACAGGAGTGCAATGCATTCTGGGTTGCAGACAGTCATTTTTAGTAGGTTTTGTGATTTGTTTAATCTAAATTCAAATGCAAAGTGAGTGACGGGAATATAAATCAGCAATGACATTGAATGATTTATTCTGATTAATTCTGAGTATTTAATATCTGACAATCAAGTTAAGGAAGTAACAAGAAACATGATGATTTCCAGACTTGATTCTTCACACACACACACACACCATTAAATTATTTTTTTCTTTTGTTTTAATTTGTGCAATGTGAAACTGAATCAGACTAAATACATACAGTAGCAAACCAACCATATCAACAGCACTGATGCGGACTAATAAGTGTTCAAATAGTGTTTTGTATGAACAAGTACGTGAAACAGAAGTGTGTTCCTGCTGCAGGTACCTGGAAAGCTGCAACGTCCCAAACACGGTCAAACGGAAGTGTGGCTCCTCCTCCTGCACCGCATCCTCCACTTCAGACGACGATAAGCAGCCAGACACCCCCAGCAACGCTAAAGGTACCTTCCATTTATCATCCAGTTCCCCTGCTCACACTGTGACCTGAAAGTGTACAAGACACTTATTTATTAATTTTTTTTTTTGTAATGATCATTGTGAATTTGCTTCTATAATGTGGAGTATCATGTGTGCTGTAGGTCCAACAGTTGCTCTGGTTAGTGAGAGTGCACAACTGCCAACCCTGGCTTTACACAGTAAGGCAGAGAGTGTAGCGTCAGTAACGTCCCAGTGCAGTTTCAGCAGTACCATTGTCCATGTGGGAGACAAGAAACCCCCCGAGTCAGGTGAGCTGGTTTACTGTGCATTCTTTGTCTTTCTGGCTAGTCGTAGCGATAATAGTCTACAGTAATATGAAAGGATATCATTTGAGTTCAAAGGTCAGTTTATTTATTCAGTAGCAGACAGCGTGCCACATGATTTTATTCCGCCCATACATGCTGCTGTACATGTCTGATGTAACTTGTATGGGCGTTATAGAACGATATTACTGTAGACCATTATCGTGCCAATTTTCCTGTTACAGGTGCTGTATTATTGGTTGACTATTACGAAGCTCTTAATCTAAAATCTGGGTTGAGTTGCATATTAAAAAAATGTCAAATATTTTTGAATGTGCAATAAGGGTTTTCTATTTGACACACGAATCATGGCGACAAACAAACACGTCCACGCCAGGAAGTTTCAACGAGAACCAGAGCTCATCACCCTGTTCCAAGAAATCACTTAAGTTTATAATGTGACAAAGAATTATTATTTATTTATTTATTTATTTTTTTGCTCTGACATACCATGCACCAATAACGAGTAGGGAACAATGTTGCTGGTATAGTTGCAGGTTCACATGATGAAATTGACGTACCTTTTGTGGGTTTGTTAATAATAACCGTTTATTAATTTTTTTTCTTTCAGACATTGTAATGGAAGATGCCCCTACCACCCCTATACTTGCCCCTCCTGTCCTTCGTACTCCTCCTCCTCCTTTACCTCCTCCTCCGCCTCCACCACCTCCTCCTCCTGCTGTTGCAGCTACCCCTTCTTTGCCCCCTCCTCCAGCTCCACCCAGCCCTGGTGTTACAGCTGAGAGAGATGGAGGCAGGAGAGGAGGAGGAGGAGCTGGAGGAGGAAGGCTTGGGTTGACCAAAGAGGTGCTTTCTGCACATACACAGCAAGAGGAACAGAACTTCATGTGTCGGTTTAGGGACCTGAGTCAGCTGAGGGTTTTCGACCCAGCTTCAGTACTTCGACGGCATCCTACCACACCAATTACTAGAGGTGGGGTTATAAGGCATACACAAACAGAGCAGTGGGCTTCACACACGTATCACTTCCAGTAAACAAGATGCATGTGTTTTAGGTGTCATGTTTTCTGTCAGTTTTTGTATGTAGCTTAATTAAGGACACCATTATACACATGAATTCAGTTGCTTGACCATACAGGTGCAATTCAACAAAAGTGGACTGGTCCATTGGACAGATTCTCTTCAGCCTTTCGGTGTTGTTTCCTTATGTACAGAGCTGGATGTGGTATCAGTTTGTTTTTGTTTTTCCTAACCAAAATCCTTCGCTTTTGTTTACTCTCAGGTGCGCGCTGTTCACGTGATTACCCTGCTATGAGCAACAGTGGTCGGCGGCGTGGTAGAGGTGGTAAAAGGTTGAAACATCAGGAGAGCTCAGAGCAGGGGAGCTCCTTAGGCCAGTCAGGCCCGACAGGAAGCTTCACCATAGGTGCTCCCGTACATGAGGCTGTGCCTAACCCGTCCATTCCTCTCGCTCCCCCTACGACCTCATCGTCTTGGCCTCCGTCAGTGGGCTCCCAGAATAGTCTGCACTCTGTGCCCTATCCACCAGGCATGCTGCCCCTTTATCCACTCTACCCACCCCTCTCTCAACCCATCACCGACCCATCTATGCATACTGGCTTTCGCTTCCCCATTCAGAATCCTCAGGTGGCTCCTCCCATGGTGCCTCCAATGATGGCGTTGGTACTTCCCAACTACATGTTTCCACAAATTGGCACAACCATGGCCCAGCCCGGTGCTGCAACTATTCCTCAGCCCTTCTACAACCCCAATGTGTCTTTTCAGTACCCCGCAGTTAGCACTGCCCCTCCAGTACCCCCTCAGACAGTAACACCAGCCCCAAGAAACCCGTCCCGCTGTAGCACACCTCAGTCCTGCAGCCAGAGAGAAGGAGGGGTGGAAAGGGAAGGGACAGAGTCACCCCTTTTCCAATCTCGATGCTCCTCCCCTCTGAATTTGCTTCAACTGGAGGAGTCCCCAACCAGTCGGCTCGAGGCAGTGACAGCATTGGCAGCCGGGCAACAGGCCACACCTCCTGCTGGTGGACAAGGAGGTGGGGTTGGAGGACCGGCAGCAGCTAATCAGAGAGGTGCAGCAGAGGACTCCAAAGAGAATGAAAATGTGAGAGAAGTTGCATTGCTTTTGAAATACGTGAAAGTCAGTGAAAATAAGAATTTATTTGTGCAAGAGGTTTCACCTCACTAAGTGGTACCATTTCAATGATGCCAGTTTTAATTTGTTTAAAATCATATTTCTTTCCTTAAAAAAAGGAAAGACACTTACATTATTTTCAGTGATCTCTGTCCTTGCTATATGTTTGTGTTCTTTACTGTCCTTTGTTCTTTATTCCCCTTCCCAGGGAGAAACCAATGAGTCAAATCAGGATGCCATGTCCTCCTCGAGTGATCTGCTTGACCTGCTACTGCAGGAGGACTCCCGATCGGGCACAGGCTCTGCCGCCTCGGGTTCTGGCTCCTCAGGCACCGGGTCCTCAGGATCTGGCTCAGGTTCCTCAGGCTCTGGCTCCAATGGATGCAGCAGCTCTGGGAGTGGAACAAGTAAGTATTCCTAGTGGGCCTTCATCATAACTAGGACTGCTTATGACCCTACCTCTTATAGTTGAGGTCAGAAGTTTAATTTTACTTATCGTGAACATAAAAAAATGCGTGTTGCATAATAGTTCTGTCTCTGGGACAGAATGATTTTGCAACATGCATTTTTTAATGGAAGCATTTGAAGCACAAAGATGGTTTTATTTTGGGTTTTCTGATATAAACACATAATCAAAAATATACATATTGCTATGTAGAATATTAGGTCAGTGGTGCTGAAAGAACAGTATTGTCAAGTGCATTTGCAAAACCCATCAAGCACCACGATGAAACCGGCTCTCATGAAGACCTTCCTAGGAAAGCAAGACCAACAATTTAGAGAAGTTCAGCCTCAAAAATCACCAATTTCCTTTGGCCGTTATGAAGGATTTACAGATCATAAGTAGTTTTGACCTGGTGTATGTTTGAAGAAGTAAAACGGAGGCATTCAACCCCACGAAGACTGTGGCAGCTGTTAAGCATGGTGGTGACAGGTAAGGCCAGGTGGTGGGGCTGTTTATGCAGTAATGCATTGCACAAAAAGGATGGAATAATAAAGAAGAAGAAGGAAAACCTCAGAATTCTTAAAAGTTAACCTCACCTAGAAAGTTTTTTTTTTTTTTTTTACCAATGAGAAAGTGACTCCAAACACACACCAAAACTGATTGTGGAATGGATAAAGCAAGCTAACTTTAAGCTTTTGGAGTCTTGAAAAATTGGGGACTGTGCTTAAAATCTGGTCCTTGCCGCGAAAACTTTATTAATTTCACCACTAAAAATTCTCGCAAGAAGAGTGATCAAATATCCGACCAGAATTGTGACAGAAGCTTGTTATTATCCAAAAGCTTATGCTTATGGATTCTTTGAATGAAGGTGTATGTTGAACAGTCATTCCGCCCCCTAAAAAGACCAGCTCAAAAAATCATTACAACTCCAATATTGCCAAGAAATTCATGTTTTTTGGTTAGTGTTCTTAAGCATCTGACTGCAACTGGATATATTTAAATACAAGAAGACGTTTTAATATTAGGTTTCATTTTTACTCCTCAGCATGCCCTGGTCAAGGCTTGCTCAATAAAAACTGTTTTGTTGTCACTATGGTAACTGTGGCAAGCCTTGGGCATGTATTATGTGATGATATGATCATGGGGACATTTGTGCCAATAAACAAAGACTACTACATTCAGCAATAATTCCTTCTTTTATTAAAATTGTAATTTTTATAATTGTACTAATGCTGCTACATAATTAAAAAATAAAAATTTGCTTATTCTAATTGTAATAATGCTGCTATATGTGGGCATGATGAGGTGTCTCGTTTCGTCTTACAGGAAGCAGCCAGAGCAGCCACACGAGCAAGTACTTCGGCAGTATAGACTCGTCTGAGAATGACCACTCCCGTAAGCAGACAGCAGGGGGCAACGGAGAAGCCCAGTTCATCAAGTGTGTCTTACAGGATCCCATCTGGCTGCTTATGGCCAACACAGATGAGAAGATCATGATGACCTATCAGTTGCCCATCAGGTTAGAAATACAACATGTCCAGTAGACATATAAACGACATGGGTAATAAGGAGAGACACAAAGAATACAAGAGCTCTACTGCGTTCACATGTTTTTACAGAGGGATAGTGGAATCACCTCATACTTTATGCAAACATTGGACGTCTAAGTATATTTAATTAATTCTGTGTGTGTGTGTGTGTGTGTGTGTGTGTGTGTGTGTGTGTGTGTGTGTGTGTGACAGGGATAGACAGACTGTACTGAGTGAGGACAGCGTTGCACTAAGAGCCATGCAGAAGCATCAGCCTCGGTTTACTGAGGAGCAGAAACGGGAGCTCAGTCAGGTTCACCCCTGGATCCGCACAGGACGACTGCCTCGTGCCATCAATATATCCGTGAGTTTTCATTAAGAAGTCTGTGAGACTCTAATTAGCACTCATATAATATATATATATATTATGAACTGCAAATTTTATTATTAGATCGAAGTTTGGATAAAACCAAAGTTGTGTGCTTGAGTTATTTCAAGAGGAACTATTTTTACAAGAATATATTAAATGTTAGCCACTGAAATAGGTTGTGAAAGTAAAGCAGTTAGAAGAAGTTACTTTTATTGCACTTAGTGATGTTCAGTTGTCTCTGTTAAGTAACCATAACTAACTTGGTGTAACAGCACATCTAATCGATGACAATTTTATTATATATTATTGATATTATTATTATTGTTTTTATTCTACTCAAGTCCCTGTGAATGAGTTTTACTAATGAACTAGTAGCATGCTTGAATGGCTACATTAATGTAAACTGATTTAAACTCAACCCCAATTTAAGCTGAGAAATGAACAACCCTGTTGTATGAGTCGCAAAAAAAAGAGAGAAACGACAAAAAATGATCCACATACGATGTTGGCTTGTTATGACATCATAAAAATCTTTTAAGATTCTTTCCTGACGTATTACCTTCAGTATTGGTTGTGTCGTGTTTAATGTGCAACCCATATTGAGGTCTTAGTATTGCGATCATGACATAATATCTATCATCATAATCTGTCATGATAATGCTGAATTTATTTTTTTCATTAAGGTTGCATTGTGTTATTATATTGTCTCGAGTATTAATAAGCTCATTTCCTCAATGTTCATCATGAAGCGCAGAATTACACACTAGAGGCAAATTTTCTCTGTCATTTTCCCTTAATCGCAGGGATGCGTGGGCTGCAAATCTCCTCCTTCAGTGCCTCCTACCGCCCCCTTCGACGTGGAGATCCATGAGATGGAGCTGTGTAGCGTGCTCGATGTGACAGAAGATGGCGCCACCGGCGAGAAACGCATGCAGCCTGACACGGCTATGGATGAGGGAGAGGCACAACGCCGGATAAACGAAGATGAGGAAGAGAAAGGACCGGCAAGGCTGAAGAGGCTCATCAGAGATCAGGAAATGGCAGCTGAAGGACATGAAGTTGCCTCACAGATGGAGGAGGACAGTAAAAGCAGCCACGCGACTGACATGAGACACTGATTTGATACTGTTGCCCACGACTGGTGGGGAAGATGACTTTGTAATTACATTGGATGATGTCAGCAGTGGGATATTGACGACAACAACAACAAAAAAGACTGCAGCACTAAAAGCCAAGTGTATTGAATTTTGGGCACAAGTTTTTTTTTTTTTTTTTTTTTTTTTTTTCTCAGATGCTGTAAATATTAAATAGTACAGTATATTGTGAGGTTTACCAATGACACTGTGGTGAGTGGGATTACTTTTTAGGCTCTTAAATTAAAATGGCACTCAGATTTGTTTTTATACACGTCCAAAAAAACAAACAAAAAAAAACAACAACTATTTATTTGTATAGCTAACTGCAGCTCAGTAGTGAGTAAAACTGCAACGGCTGACAGATGAATGTGGAAGAGAACCACTTTTATCGCAAGACTGTGACACCACTGCTCTGCACACTGCCCCGGTTTACTTTTACATAACAGCATTGCAGATGCTTCGACTTGCTAGTTCGATCATTTCCCTTTAGCTCCAGCCTTGAGGACTCCCAGACTGCGTGTTGTTATGTACAGTAGCTCTACCCAGCCCCATTAGGATGATCACACTGTTACTAAGACTTCATTGTGGGGAGCTTTACGTACAGTATGCAGGCTTTGGCTCGGTATCACTGCCTTTTGCAGGCGTTTGATCTGCAGTTTACATGTGCGTGTAGACCAAATTTCACAGGTTGATTTATTTTTTTGAAGGTTCATTAGTATTTTTATACTGTACATCACTGGTGTCGTTCCTGTTCAGAGATTTGTACTTGTAATATCTCCGATGTTTGTGGATTGCCTGTTAATATTTCCGTCGCTATGGCCAATGGCGCTTCACTCATTTTTTTTTTTCATTTTTTTTTTCCACTCTCACTTTCATATACAGTGTCGTAACTAGCGGCATCCTCGGTTACCGAGGTGCATGATGGGTACAAGGACATACGACTGCCCGGTGGACAGTTATAGGGCATCAAAAACACACAGTGGTGCATGTGTGGTCCCATTTTCTCTTTAGCGTCTCGCCTTAGTTATGCGCTTGGCAATCGGAGCAGAAAATGATAGGCTTAGTAAACACCAGTAACTGTGCAAAAAGTGAGTAGTACAGGCCAGACAATCCTAACATCCTTCTCTTTTCTGTGTCATTCAGTTTAATCATGTACTCAGCTTTAGTGGTCTTGAGTGCTTTCTAAGTATTTTTGTGAATTTCTTTGTATGGGGGAAAAAAATTAAATAAAATCCGAACTTTCACCCTTTTATAGTATGCTGACATTTCTTTACACCAGTTACAATGAAATGCCTTCAGAGTAGAAGTTAAATGTTTTTTAATTGTCATCCTTAACCTCAGTCTTTTTCTAGGTTAAGGCAGGAATGTCGCCCGGGCTTTAAAAAGGTCTTGACGTGGCCACACTGCTGTGTTTTTCAAGCACAAACATTGTGGCATGAGCAACACACACATACACAGACACACACAGAGTTGTCCTGCATTCCTATTTCATTTTTGTGCAATGGATGCATGATGAACAGAGGTACACGAAGATGACTGTGGGGACGGACAGACAGGACAACAAGATGCTTGCTTATACCTGTGGGTTTAAAAAGAATCACACACAGCTCATACATCCGAAGCGCGTATGATTGAGACATGATGCTGAATGTAAACGGCTCAATCACTTCTAATGTTGATGGAGAAGCAGTTTAAATACAGTAACAACATGCAATTCTTAATGTGTATATTATTCATTTCCTACAGTATTATTGATCTCTTTCTGTCATTCTGAAAGGCAGAGAGCGAGTGAGTGAGCGAGGGAGGGCGGACATCCAGTAGTGTTCGGTCCTTGAATCTGTGGACTTTAACTGCCGCATGCAAACATCGGTATCACTGTTTAAATACGGAATCCGTAACCATTTAATAAACATCACAGATGAAATCCAAACACATCACCTCCATGAATCCCACACACACACACGCACGTATATACATACGCCGACCCTTGATTAGGTGTGTGTTTGGGTGTGAGGGCGTTTATCTTTCCTTCATTCCAAAACTACCAGCATCTGGGAGCCATTCACAACCTTCTCATCCTCTCTCTCGCTCTCATTCCCACTTGTCCTCTTCTCAATCCCCCCTTTCACACAGCCACCCTGCTCCTTCTCCACGCCCCTACAGTCTCCTCCTGCCCCGCGTCCCTCTCACCCTGTCCTCGTCCTCTCTTCTCTAAAAGGCAGGATGAGGGCTGGTGTGTGTGTGTGGTGTGTCGGCCTCCTGATTTTGGGGCTGCGATGGACGCAAGGGCAAAGTCAAACCAACTTCACATGGTGAGTGTGTGTGTGTGTGTGTGTGTGTGTGTGTGTGTGTGTGTGTGTGTGTGTGTGTGTGTGTGTGTGTGTGAATGCATGCATTCACTCTGCTGTAATCTGTGTGTGTGTAGGGTTGGCAGGTTGCTGCAGGACTAAGCTCCATTTTATTTTCTTTATGAATAGTTATGCTGGTCTTTCGTTGATATAAAAAATAAACATTTGTATCTTTTTTTTTGTAGTGTGTGTGTGAAGGAATGAGTCAGTTTGAATTAAACCACTAGATGTGTCGAAATTAATCTGAAATGATGTCAGATTGTTACAAAAGTTTGCTTTTGGGCCATTTCAATTAGTTTAATATAACTACTATACAATTAATAATATAATAAATGTTATATTAGAAACAATGAACGAGTTGATATAATAATGAATAAAATTAGTCTGTACAGTAGCTGTTACTTATATACCGAGGTTAGGCAGTCTGATCATTATCAAGTTTTTTTTTTAATTATTATTTTAACACTCAGAAAATCGTATAATCTTATAATTGGGGGAGAAAAATCATCATATGAGTAAATATGTTTTATGTCAAAAAACAGAGTCTATTTAGAGTAGTAAATGGAGACGTCTGTTTGCTCCAGCACCACGTGCACTAAAGGAGAAGCTGAAGGTCTCAGGCTGTTTCTGTAGCCACAAGTTTAATCGTGGTTTTGGATCAAACAGAGTTTGCGGCTGACGTAACAATTACATCATAGTCGATTGATCTCCGGTAATAACTGCTACATTGACATTGTGACACAGATGAAAGCCCATCGAAGCCGGAGACCTGTTTTATGACACCAGTGCCTTTGAGTAACACTGAATTGCACCGTGTTTGATGTGTGTCGGAAACGAGGGACGCTTTATAGCTTTCGGTGTACTTTATGTCTAAATATATATGATGAGAGAAAGAATCAAAAATGCTTTTAAAGCACATTGGCATTCAAAGCAGCATATTACATTCTTAAATTAAAGTTTTTTCAGGATTGTGTGTGTGTCTGAAAAAGAGAGAGAGAGAGAGAGAGAGAGAGAGAGAGAGAGAGAGAGAGAGAGGGGGAAAGATTCTCTCAGTGTAATGACTGACTCGATATAACAGCCATCTCTTAAAGTTTTTAGTGTGTGTGTGTCCTTAGTGGCCCTTCCTAAGGATCTGGAACAGAGTGCAGCTGTTTGGCTCTTGAAGGTTTGGTGTGTGTGTGTGTGTGTGTGTGTGTGTGTGTGTGTGTGTGTGTGTGTGTGTGTGTGTGTGTGTGTGTGTGTGTGTGTGTGTGTGTGTGTGTGTGTGTGTGTGTGTGTGTGTGTGTGTGTGTGCTAGCCAGCCTTTCCACATTGCTGCTTCTGGTGCCAATGCTATGGCCATGCAGAAATATGTTTTTCTACAAAATATGACCCCCCCCTTCTCTCTCTCTCTCTCTAGGCCAGTTTTCCGATGTGGAGGTCATTTAACGACAACTTCAGGCTTTGTGGCTAGTGAAGACTTCCCTACTCACTACAAACCCAACTCCAAATGCACCTGGTACATCAGCGTGAGTAAATGCCCACATCACAAGTGTAAAGACTGCACAGCGCAGCACGGTCAAAGACAAATAGAGTCTCCAAATTATTCCTCCAAGATGAATAGATATAAGAATAATTTCCTTTTACCTTTTATGATTTGTAAACGTTTTCATTAGAATTGTAATGCAGGCCATTTGAGCTTTAAAAAGGAGGCAGATAAGGGATCTGGACATTATAAATAGCTTCGACTTGCAAACAGGGAAACGGTGCCCTACTGTATATATAACATTTATAGCTTCCCCAGAGGCACAACCAACAAACACTTAGCACATTAGATTGAGCGATATATCTTATTTAGGACTTTATTCTTAGTGAAAGTTACTTTTCTTGCTCCGGAATGCAATTCTAAGTTAGTAATGTTGAAATCTCTAATCTGATTGGATGCATTTTGGATGAATTTCCTAAAGCTGCAGCCCCAACACTGGCTGGATGCAAATCACATCCTGGCTAAAAACAAATAAAAAGAAAAATTGCGCACACTTTAATTCCAAAGTCCAAACTTTAGAACTGCTTTCTAGAATTGTTTTTGTTTCGTTTTTTTGTCTCACTAAGAATGCTTTTCTTATGGACACACAGCTGTTTAGTCCCAATCCTCCAGTTCTCCTGCCATTGTGTGTGCATGGAAATGCTCTTACTTTCGCTTTTTCTAGCTGTGATGTCTACTGTCAGCAACTTTTTATTTATTTATTTATTTATTTTAAACCACGGTTCTTCTGCAAAATTGACGGGTCAGCATTCTCTTTCCAGGTTTTAATACAGTAGACAGTTCTTAACCCAATTCCAGTCATTTCAAGTCTCCTTTGTTGTTTATTATTATTATATATATTTTTATTATTATTGTTCCTTTTTTTTTTTTTGGCCAGGCAGTGTATACAGTAATACACTTATTCTAATACAAACTTATTCTAATGAGCTGCTCCGTACAACAGGCAGGCCCCTACTCTTCCTATTTCTACATAAAAAAAAATTCCATTAAATACAGTGTGATGACATATTCTTTTATGTTTTTAATTTCTTTTCATATATTATTTATCTATCGTTTTACTGTTGTATTTGCTTATTTTATGCATTGATGGTGGACATTTTTACTTGTTTATTGTTTATTCGGATTTAACTTCCTTTTATTTTCTTATTATGGTCTGTTTCTATGTCTGCATCCATTTCAGGATTGTACAGCACTTTAGTTAACTGTGTCATGCTAAATGTGCTTTAAAAATAAATTCGCTCTGAGTTGATGTGACACTCTACAGCAACAACTCTAAAAATAGAGTAAAAAATAAAAATAGACTAAAAATAGATGAATTTTGTTGTTGAAATGAAAGTGTAATTTCATTTTTATTTCAAAAAGCATGTAATCAGTGACATGGTGAAATCTTCTATAGTTATCTTAAGTGTCAGTACTTTGTAATAATGATCACAAAGTTTTTTCTGCTAGGGAGAAGTCATCAGGACAGAGAACTGTCTATACCTGCTAAAAAAAAAAAAGAGCTAAGACTTAATGTACACAAGTATAAAGAGGTAGAATATAATGTTTTTTGAAATTCTAATTATAGGACGGTCCCAAAATATTTATAATAAGAGTTTTACATGTACAGTAATAAGAGTCTTCACACATCTCAACTTTGACCAGTTTACCAGTTTACTGAATGTCCCTGTGTCCTTTAAATCCTACACATGAAGCATCATCTTCAAAAATTGATTCTGAACATGATCCTATTTTGTATTGTCATTAAAGCCACTGACGTACGAGCACATTACATTACAGAACAATGTTAACATCGGGTCGTACCTACAGGTTCCAGATGGCCAGGTGGTCATGCTCCAGTTCCGTATCTTCGACCTGGAGGCTGACCCTACCTGTCGCTACGACTACGTGGATGTGTACAACGGTCACTCTTACACGGTACAGAAGCTGGGCCGCTTCTGTGGAACGTTCCGGCCTGGGGCTCTCATCTCCACGTCCAACCTCATGATGCTGGAGATGGTGTCTGATTCGGGCAACGGAGGGCGTGGATTCCTGGCCTTCTACAGTGGTGGAAAGCCACATGTGGATGGTTTGACTCTTTTGCTTGCTGCTCAACAATGTCAACAATGTTGTCGTTGTGAAAAAATGATAACCTTAAATCTTTTCTATTCAATAAAAAACAAATATATAATAAATATAAATCAATTATATTTCTCAATTGGTTTAATTCAGAAAAATATTTGATTAATCATGAATATATGACATATTGGCCAAAGCGAAAAAGATTTTTATCCAACAAACAAAAACCACAAAGATTCATTTTAATTTTTTTAAATAGTTAAGCTTCACAATATCAACAAACATGGCTCTAAGAAATTTTAAGATTCTAGAACTTTGTCTCATTGAAAATGTTGGATTTTTGCAAAAAACAATATAAGACAGCGGAAATCCTTCATATTTAAATGTCCAGTATTTAGGTTTCTTTTTTGGACCCAAACAGCATCATATTTGGCCTATACACCAATCAGCCATAATAATATAATGCAGAACATTATGCCCATGTTGTATTGGTTCTCCTTATACTGCTTGGTTCTCCAGGCCAACATTGTGACCAACATTAACATTATTTTTCAACTTGTTGGTTTTGCTCCCACAAGCGTAGATGATCCTTGGGTGTCCATGACCTTGTCACCAGGATCTTACTGCAGTTATATAACTGCTAATCATTGTTATTCAATTCACCTGGCAGTGATCTTAGTGTCGGGGCTGATCAGTGTACAGTATCTCTCTCTCTCTCTCTCTCTCTCTCTCTCTCTCTCTCTCTCTCTCTCTCTCTCTCTCTCGTATATACAGTATACTGTATATTGTATATTACCACTCAAAAGTTTGGGATCACTTGCAAATTTCTGTTTAATGATTTATTTTCTACATTCTACAACAATACTGGGGATTTTAAAACTAGGAAATAACGCATACAGTAATGCAGGTAATTATGTGACAACAACAACGACAGTCAGTTGGCTTCAGTTATTTTTATTTCAGCCTTTCTGTAACTGTTCTTGCGAGAACAGTGTTGTCAAGTACATTTGCAAAACCCATCAAGCATCATGATAAAACTGCCTCTCATGAAGACCATCCCAGGAAAGCAAGACCAAAACTTGCCTCTGCTGCAGAGGAGACGTTCATTTAGAGTTACCGGCCTCAGAAATCACCAATTAACAAGCATCTCAGATTAGAGCCGTTATGAAGGCTTTACAGATCATAAGTAGCAGATCTCAACATTATCTGTTCAAATGAGATTATTGCATATTTCCGACGCCTTCAGCACTGCTTTACAGTGCATAAAGAAAAAAAAAACAAACAGGGATGACCAAGGAGTTAGAAAGTGATCCTAAACTTTGGAGCGGTGGTGTGTTTCAGTTAATTGTGAGTCATTTTTTTGAGAACTCGTGTCTAAAATACTGCTCCACACAGATAATCAGTTTTGTGGTGGCAAGTTGACAAAGCCTCAGGGCTCATTGAAGACTCCAAACTGGCCAGAGTCTAATTACCCAGCAGGCATCAGCTGTTCCTGGCACATCTCTGTAGCAACCAACATGGTGAGCCTGTCGATCCTCACTTCACACTTCTTTTTTTTTTTCTCCCACTGCTCTCTTCCGTCGTTCTGCATTCTGGCTGTGTGAAACGATTACATTTGACACTAGGGAGCTGTAATTAGCCTACTGGTTTGTGTGAGGAAGTGTGTATACACAGGGTGGATGTGGATGTATGTGAGTATGCATACAGGCATGTATATGTATGTATGGTGCCAGAAACTAAGACTCCATTGAAAGGATGTGTTTATGGAGTGTGTGTGTGTGTGTGTGAGAGAGAGAGAGAGAGAGAGAGAGAGCAACGCATTAAAAAGCTGCATGAAAGACTCATTCTGATTTTAGCTGCACTTTTCCTTTTAATCAAAACTGTTAAAAGCTTTACATGGAGATCCAAACAGAAATATCAACCCTCTAACCAGTGTGTGTGTGTGTTTGTTTTTGTGTGTGTGTGTGTGTGTGTGTGTGTGTGTGTGTGTGTGTGTGTGTGTGTGTGTGTGTGTGTGTGTGTGTGTGTGATTCCCTAGGTGATTGAGTTAAGGTTTGAGAAGTTGGACCTGGAGACAGATAAATACTGTCGCTTTGACTATGTGGCACTATTTAACGGTGGAGAATCAGACAATTCACGACGTATAGGCAAATTCTGCGGAGACGTAGCACCAGAGTAAGTCACGGTAACATATTTTAAAATCCCCCTCACTGTCGATTTTTATTTTTTAATTTTTTTTTCAGGGTTGTCCACTGATGCCACATAACAGGAAAGGGAGAATATTTTCTTCGCTCTAGGTCAATAGTGTGGTAGGGTACTTCTATAGAATGTATCTTTGAATATATTAATATTTCCCAGATTTTTACGGTCAAACAAGAAATTGAAACTGAAACTGTACCCATGTTTATATACTGTATACAGTATAAGTCTACCTAATGACACTTTACAAATAGATGCACTGTTCATGTTGAGGCCTGACACTGGGATATTGATTCACGCTAACAAAGATAGACAAATAAATAATATACACTGATCAACCATAACATTAAAACCATTGACCGGTGAAGTGAATAATATTGATTACTGTACGTCAAGGGATGGTTTGGTTTGTATTAAGCAGCAAGTGAAAGGTTAGTTCTTAAAGTTGATGTGTTGGAAGCAGGAAAACTGGGTAAGTGTAAGGATCGGAGCGACTTTGACAAGGACTAAGTTGCGATGCCTCCAAAACTGCAGGTCATGTGGGGTGTTCACAAGTATGTAGTTGTTAGTACCTACAACACATGACCAAAGAAAGAACAACTGGTGAAGCAGTGACAGGGTCATTGGTGCCCAAGCCTCATTGATGCCTTCAGAACTGAAAACACAGTGTACAGCAGCTTGCTGCGAATGGGACTGTGTAGCCTCTGGTGAGGGTAGACTGGTGAGGGTGTGTACCCTGACCAGTGTCCACCACCAAAAATCCCTATAATGGGCATGTGAACATAAGAACTGGATAATGGAGCAGTGAAAGAAGGTGGCCTGGTCTGACATCTAGATTTTCTTTTACATCGTGTGGACAGCTGGGTGTCTTACTTGGGGAAGAAGACAAGCCAATGCAGGCAGTGTAAAGCCTTGGCCAAATGTTCATCTATGAAACCTTGAGTCCTGCCACTTTACAAATAACACTGTTGCAGACCCCTTCATGGAACTGATATTCTTTGATGAGAGTAGCCTTTTTCAGCGAGATATTGCACCCTGCCGTACTGCAAATATACTTCAAGAATGGTTGGAGAAATACAACAACACAGTTGTTGACTGAGCTTCAAAACTCTAGACCTCTCAATCCAATCGAGCGTCTGTGGGATGTGCTGGAAAAACAAGCCTGACTGTGACAGTTTGAACTTTTATCAAGCCATTTAAGTCTGGCCATTCTCCTCTGACCTCTGGCATCAACAAAACATTCTTGCTGAGAAAACTGCTGCTCACTGGACATTTTGTCTCTTTCGGAACATTCTGTAAAACCTAGAGATGGTTGTGCATGAAGATCCCAGTAGATCAACAGTTTCAGAAATATTCAAACCATACAGTCTAGCACCAACAGCCATGCCACGTACAAAGTCCCTTCCCAAGCCCTACCCATTCTGGTGCTCAGTTTAAACATCAACAGATGGTCTCGCCCAAATCTACGACCTTAGTGCACTTAGTTGCTGCCATGTGATTGGCTGATTCAATGTTTGTGTTAACAAAAAAAATTACCAGGTGCACCTAATGAAGTGGCTGGTGAGTGTATACCTCGACTTCAAACCCAACAATCCTGTTGCCCTTAATAGCCAAGGTGCAAACATGGGAAACTGTATTGGGGCACAAGGCAAGAACACAGTGTGGATGAGAAAACTAGTAGCATGTTTTGAGGCGAAAAAACCCAAGAACCCTCAGGAAACCTGTGTGTAAATGGGTAGAATATTAACCTGAACTGGAACCATGGACTATGGAACTGCAAGGAATCAACATTACCTTTAAAGCTGAATTTAATTTAAATATAATTCTGGCATAGAGTAAATATTTATTGATATAATTCAACAGCTCTCCTCAGACTTCCACCATATTTAGTTGGTTGTGAGTTTTACTTTAAGTACAGTACTAACAACTGTGACCCATATGCAACAAAAGTGGTAGAAAGGGATTAATTTGCAAAAACACATCATATAATCATTTCTCTCTACTACAGGCCAATCGTGAGCAGAGGAAATGAGCTGTTGGTGCAGTTTGTGTCTGACCTCAGTTTGACAGGGGCAGGATTCATGGCACACTATAAGAGCATCCCACGTGGCTCTCGAATTGCAACACCAACCCTGGACACCGTTCCTGGACCTAAAATCGACTCTGACCTCATTAACTCAGTGCCTAACCCTGGAACGACAACTAAACCCATGGGCAGAACTACACCTAAACCTAAAACAACTGCTAAACCTAAAACAACACGGAAACCTTTGTTTGGGCCGCAGAAGCCTAAAACTACCAGACCACCTCCAAAACCAGTGAGACCTAAACCAGCGAGACCTACACTTAAGCCCAAGCCTAAGCCTCCACAAAAACCTCCCAGTAGAGTTACACCAAAACCTGCAGCAAAACCAAAAGTGAAGGCCACAGCTAAACCAACTCCAAAGCCTAAAGTTAAACCAAATATTAAGCCTGGTGTTAAGGCCACAGCCAAACCAGGCACTAAGCCCACACCTGCATCTAAAGCCAAGCCCAAACCCAAGCTTGTTGTGAAAACTACCCCAAAACCAAAGACCAAACCCGCCACCAACACAAGCACCAAGACAAACCAAACCCCTTCAGCAAACAAGAAATGTGAGTAGATCTGACGATTAGTGCTTTATTCTCTCTTGATATGTTTGTGTGAGGCAATCTTATCTACCTTTGTTCTCCATCCAGCAGTACAGAATCCACAGTGTGTGCAGCCATGTAAGAGGACAGGCACTCTTCTGACCAGCTTCTGTCCCAACGACTTTGGTAAACTCCTTCTTTTTTTCCCCCTAATTCCCCCACACTTTTAGTTCTTTTTTTTCTTACTCTTAATAAAAATAATTAATTGCCTCTAAAGATTTTTGATGAAGGTTAATTTTGAAGTTGGCTGCATAAACTAAAGTTTATAAGCAATTTTCTACAAAGCTGACAGGCAGTCTGTGGATTCAACCCAAAGGAAACTAGACTTCCTGCAGAAAGTCTTCCGTCAGGGTTTATATATATATATATATATATATATATATATATATATATATATATATATATATATATATATATATATATATAAGTGTTATGTCAGCCATGAGCATTCTAATAAATATCCAAATATTTGCTATATTGTCTACATGTAAATTCTATATTCTTCCTAGGATCATGTAAGACAGCTGTGTAGAATGTCTGTTATAAATTGTCATAAAATAATGTAATAATATTGCATCCTGTCTCCATCTACCTCACCTTGATTCTTTTTCTCTCAGTGCTGACAGGGAAGGTGACATCAGTTAGCCCAAGCCCAAGCTCCCGTGGCAGTGTTGAAGTGGATGTGTACATCATGAAGGTGTATAAGACTGGCAAACTTAACATCACCAAGAGAGGTCCAATTATGTCAGTTACTCTTACTGTTCCCTGCTCGAAATGCCCTGATCTTCGTAAAGGTACAGTGTGGTTATGGTTTACAGCATGCATACAGTATAAATATTTATTCTATGAGGGGCGTTCAAGAGAAAACAGGACTTGGGTTGAAGTTTCTTGTGAATGAAGGTGTAAAACCGCTTCGCTTAAGGCCTCACTCAAGGGCTCAACAGTGGCAACTTGGCAGTGCTGGTGCTTGAACCCCCAACTTTCTGATCAGTAACACAGAGCCTTAACCGCTTGAACCAAGCACTAATAAAACACTGAGATAAGTGCCTTAGTGCTGCACAGGATTATATGGAGAAATAAAGTTCACTCTGTTATTCTGCACAACCAAAATTCCCAGTTTGACTTGAACACCCCTCATATTTTGTCATCAGTAAAAAAAAAATAATAATAATAAAAAAAAAAAATTTTGTTCAAATATAAACCTGGTCACATTACAAAGGTTTAATTCCCTCATTCTTCACCGTCTCAGGAGTAAACTACGTTTTGATGGGCCAGGTGAACGAAGACAGGCGTGGCACTCTAAACCCTTCCAGCTTCGTCCTGCTCCATAAGCAGGTGCATGATAAAGCACTGGCCATGTTAGCTAAGAAATCATGCTAAGATCACCTCGGCTCCACCAATCGCAGTGTGGCAAACCAGTGCTAACGTCTGAGGCAGGAAATGCTGAAAGAGTGTTTAGGCTTAATACTAAACCTAACAAAAATATCACTTATTATTTACTGTGCTTGAACAGGTTGTCAATGCATACTGTTGTCACTATTACAAATGAAGTGTGAGGTGTGTATCTACCTTTTAATGAAATATTATTCACCTCAACGTGAAATACAGAAACTACAACCTTTTTAAACTTTCACCAAGATGTGTACATGTGAAACAAATATGTGGAGCAGATTTGTCACCTTGCAAAACATGATCAAGTATTGATCACATTGTATTTTGTATTTTTAAATTATATCAAGTTCTATGATTAAAGGATTTTAATTACATTCCAGATTGTTTTTTTTTTTATGTCACATAACTTGTTCAGGATAAAAAAAATTTAAAAAAACATCAACATGGGTTGAGATGATTGAGATATTGTGCTTAAATGAAGTATGGATAATCTGTCAATGTTATAATTAAAACTGAGGATATCCATAGAAAATGCAATTGTACTCTTTAGTGAAAGTAAAAAAGTTGATTCCTTTAAATGCACTCAAAACAAAAAATTTGTGTTTTGTTGCTTAATTTTGAAAACTAATTGATTAATTAACTAATTCATTTACCTTGGCTGGCACTATACAGTATATACCATATAATGAATTCTCCATAGTGTGCTAATAAATAAATCAGAAATAAATATACTACGAATAAAAATATTATAATATTATAATATCAATTGGTAAACTTTGGGTGCCAGGTGGCTTAGCAGAGGGACGGTTACAGTACCTCTCACCTCCAGGGCTGAGTGTTTAAATCTTGCCTCCATCCTCTGTGCAGAGTTTGTTTGTTCTCCCTGTCCTTTGTGGGCTTTCTCCTACAGTCTAAAGGCATGCATGTAGGCTAAACTGTGTTTACAAATTTCCTGTAGTGTGTGATTACATGTGTGAGAGTCTGTTTGTGCCATGCACTGCTTTGGCACCCCATCCAGGGTGGAGCCTGACTTGTGCCCCGCGTTCCCTGGGACAGGCTGAAAACGAGGAGTCTAGGGTAAGCACTTTAAACGGATGGATGGATGGAATTTTACCTGGTGCCTCAGTTAACTATTGGAATAGATACAATCTTAATCTGGCATTAGCAAAGAAAACAAGATAACTTGCATAAATATAATTAATATTAATATTAAAAGTAGCAAAACCTGCCTCAACATGGTCAGTCTGTGCACAGGCTGCAAAAAGCCTAATGATACAGTTTATAAATTGGTTGTTTATCTACAACCTCAGCAGCAACCTCATTTCCCCTCTCGTCTCTTCCAACCCGCATTTATTACCACCATGATACCAATCACCGGTAATTATCTGGACCTGTTTGTTTGTTTGTTTGTTTGTTTGTTTGTTTGTTTGTTTGTTTGTTTGTTTGTTTGGTTGGTTGGTTGTTTAATACTGGTTCAGCCCTTAAATTTTATGTTTTTTGAAATGCTTGAATATTACTGAAAATGAGACCTTTCAGGAATCCTGGAGAACTTTTCCTCAAGACTACTTTAAATACAAGAAAGTCTGTCTTTTGGGATCAAAATACGGAGAAATGAAGACTTTTGCACAGTACTGTACTGTGCATTTTCTTCTTTTACTCCTCAACACATTGCATGGACATTTGATTTCCATAACATCGATCATTAATTGTAAGCGAAATGTCTCCCTCTAGCTGCAACTGGAGCACCAGGTCCAGGTTAAAATGAGGTCAAAAGGAGGTAATGGAAAATCAATATGTCTCCTCATCATGTACCCTCGTTCATTCCCTCAGCGTTCCCACAGCCCGGTCTATTTCTGACATTACAGTATCATTTTACTCTACCATAACATCCAGTGGTGTCGTATTACTGTGGGAGAGAGAGAGAGAGAGAGAGAGCGAGAGAGAGAGTGCAATGATGTGTGGGAGGAGGTTGCTAGGACATAATGCCTACCATCCCAGTTGTTCTTGTAACTCAGCCAAGCAGAACTACACACACACACACACACACACACACACACACACACACACACACACACACAACATACTGTATATTTGTTCATTCATTATTAGTAGTCACTTTATCCTCGACAGGGTCATGGAGGATCTTAAGCTTATTTTGGGAAGACTGGGTGCAAGGCTAGAATATACCCTTCAGGCCCCATGCAAACATGCACACACACAGTGGTAGCCAAAAGTATTGAGACAACATTTGCCATGTATATATACAAAACAGGTGTGGCCGGGGTGTTCCCTAGTTAAAGTAGGGAGTTCTCCAGGGAACTTCTGTAGCAAATTTCTGTCCAAAGTCTTCAGAAAGTAATTAAGCAGGCATGGATTGAACGATTGACACCAGAATACTGCAGTCTTGACTATGCTTAGCCAGATCCAATTATTGTAATTGGCTTTATTAAATTAAAACTGAGACTATCATTAAAACATTAAATTTCACTTCTGTCTCAATACTTTTGCTATTCACTGTATATATGTACTGTACATACAGTTGAAATCTGAAGTATACATATACCTTAGCGGAAAATATTTAAACTCAGTTTTTCACAATTCCTGACCATTTAAATTGAGTAAACTCTCGCTATCTTAAGTTGCTTAGGATCAATACTTTATTTTAAGAACATGAAATGTCAGAATAATAATAGAGAAAAATATTTATTTCTGCTTTTATTGCTTTCATCACATTCCAAGTGGGTCTAAGTTTACATACTTCCATTTAAGTTTAACTTCCATTCCTGCAATATACTGTGCAATTGCTATAACTGAGTCTGGCTTGTAGGCCTTGTTACTCTCACACACATTGTCCTTGAGTCATTGTCCTTTAGGTCATTGCCAGCTTTAACTTCCTGGCTGATGTCTTGAGATATACTGTATATATGTCCACATCATCCTCCTTCCTCCTGATTCCATCTATTTTGTGAAGTGCAAAGCATCCTCCTCACAAGACGATGCCGCCACCCCCATGCTTCATCAGTCCAGAGGGCATTTCACCAGAAAGCAAGATCTTTGACATCATGTAGAACTGAGAACCTTAGTCTGGATTTTTTTGGGCAATTTTGAAGCAGTGGTTTCTTCCCTGCTGATCAGCCTTTCTGGGTTATTTCAATATCTGTCTCATTTTACTGTGGATATAATGTGGATACTTTTGTATCTGTCTTTTTTAGTGTCTTCACAAGGCCCTTTGCTGTTGTTCAGGGATTGATTTGTACTTTTTTTGCAAGGGTGTCTCCTTCCTAAGCAGTATGATGGCCATGATGTCAAACAAAGAGAAACTGGGTTTGAAGGCTAAAGGTACACCTCCAGTTCACTCGAATTAGGTCAACTAGCCTATCAGAAACATTTTTCCATCAAAGACATTTTTCCAGCTGTTTAAAGGTTCAGTCAAGTGCGTATATGTAAACTTTTAACCCACTTAGAATATACTCGTGAAATAACCTGTAATATGCAATCTGTAAACAGCTGTTCAAATAATTACTCGTGTAATGCATGAAAAAATATTCAGTTTTAATGACTTCAACCTAAGTGTATGTATGTTGTCTGATTATTTCTATAACACACACAAGCTCGCAAAAGCTCATTCAAATGAACATGCACCTGCTCAATGGAGTACACTGAAATGTAAATTATTCAAAATACCGTCGACCTGAGATGGGTTTAGGGAATCTCCTTTCACAAAGCAAACACGTTTTTTTTCCTCCCACACTGAATCTGACACAAGCACTCATTAAACATCAAACAAACCAGACCAGACCAATCCAGCAAGTTCAATTTATTAATTTCTAATTATTGTCTTTTATTACATTGAAAAGGAATTACAATGTATTGATACAATTATATTAACTTATTAATTTATAGTATAATAGTAGTTATAATAGTATCAATAGAATAATTATATCTCGGTCATTAGGATAGAACTAAAAAGAACTACATGTTTCAATCATAAATAAGACTGAATCAAAACCAGTCGTATGCGTAGCATAGCTTGTCCAGCTCAAAAGCCTGCTTTATGTTTAACCCTGAGAACTAGAACTAATCAAGTCTAGTGGTTCTGTAACTGCATCTGTCAGGTCCAATCACTTTACAACAGACACCTTTCTAAATGACTATTATAAACAGACTAGAATTGTCTAACGCAATTTACACACTAAGTTTCCTACAGAGTATTATGTACGTCTGTAATGATTACATTAGCATGGAATTTCTACAGACATACAGTATAACACTGATGCTCTTTTGTTTCAGATGCATTATTTTCACACGTCGTAAAAATGAGGTCTTACTGTCATGTTCTAAACATTGCAGATCGAGGTCAAATTTTACTTCAGCATTGAAGGTGATTGCGCACACATACTGTGTTACATTTGTTAACTAGCAGTATCACTGTGGGAACAGACAGTAGTCTTTCTAAGCGGAAGGATATGCTTGAAGAGTCAGCAGAATGGCGCCTATGTACAAAGCTGGTGCTACTGTACAACATCATTTTTCAAACAGAACAGATTTGTGTTTATCATTTCATTCCTCATAGTGCAGACGCACTCAGGTTATTAATGTACTATGAACTTGGAGGATATGAAACGTTTACTAAAATAGGAAAACCATTCTGAAATGTCACTTATACCACAGCAATCAATTATCTCTGACAGCAGTGCTAACTATAAAAGACCTAATTTGTTTATTTGTCAGACAATATACAGTAATTTCTGTAAAAACTCTTTCACACATATTTGTATGGCAGTAATTTTAACATACTGTGACATGTGATAAGTGATAACTAACTTTTCGTGCAGATGTTGTAACTATACAGTTATAAAATGTCATTAATTTATTTATTACATATTATTACTAATGGCCAACTGCTGTGGTATAAGAGGTACAGTATATATAAAACACTTTGGAATATTTTTTATTAGAAATATTAATCAGCTTTGGGGTTGGTAACACAGCTCTGCATAACACCACCCCGGGATTTTCCTATAATAGCACACCATGTTCTGATTTATTTCTTGCACAATACAGACAGAAAAATTGGAGCTGAATTACACTGAAAAAAAAAAACATTTCTAATATCAAAATATTTAAATTAAGGAATTTCTACTCAAGTAAAATATGAAAGTTAAACAAAAAAATAGTGGTATGTTCAGGTTGAGCTAATTAAATAGTATTAATTAAATTATAAATTAAATCTGTTTTTAGCAAAATAGACATAATATCAATATTCAAAAGCTACACAAAGCCAGAATCTCTTTTTGAGTGCACTAATCTCTAATGCATATACTATACTTTTTTTTTTTTTTTTTTTTTTAGAATAAGTAAAAGACAAAAGAAACCAAATAGTCCAATGACTCATCATTATTAAGTCAGTCATAAATTAATGAAACAAACATAGCAGGCACATTCATAATGAAAAGCTACAGACATGTCTCTAACTTTTTTTAATTAGTCTTTTCAGCTGTGCAAATGTATTCATGGTAACTGTTACTGTAGCATTCACTCCACATTCTGTCATAAAGCTATCACTATTGTGCTAGCCAGACATAGCATTAGAATACATAATAATAATGATAATAATAATAATAATAATAATAATAATAATAATAATAATAATGACAGGTTTATAACAGAATGCAGAGTAACACGCAGTAAACATGTACCAGTTGGGGAGAGATTATATGCACAAAGGAAGCATTTCAGTTTAGGAGTCTTTTTCCCTCCTAAATACACATACTGACACAGAGAAACATATAAGAAAGGAATCTGATCTTAGATGTGCACTCTTGCCCTGGAACTATTACTGTACGCAGGCCGAAACAAGTCTAGCACTAACATCTAAGCACTTGGTTGTCACAGTAGTATATCTTCACTGCGAAAAAAAGAAAAACAAGACATATCTTGAATCTATAGTCACATTTATCTACAATTTCTTAACCTAACCTTACAATAAACCAAGTACAATTGCATTTCTGGACATATTAAAGAATAAGTGTTGTTCTATTGGCAGACCTGCACATTTTAAGCATTCATTTCTAGAAAGAAATGTTTTGCCAATAGTACAAATTATGCTTGAAAATAGTCAAATATGTCTAGAAATGGGCTTCATACACTTAGATTTGATTTATTGTAAACTCACTCACTCGTCATCTATACCGCTTTATTCTGTATTCTGGGTCATGGGGGGGCCTGGAGCCTACACCCAGGAGACTGAGGGCACAAGGCGGGGACACCCTGGACAGGATGCCAATCCATCACAGAGCACACACATACACACACATTCACACACTACAGCCAATTTGAGAATGCCAATTAACCTAACCTACATGTCTTTGTAGTACCCGGGGGAAACCCACCAAGCACGGGGAGAACATGCAAACTCCATACACACAGAGACGGGAATCAAACCCGGACCCTGGAGGTACAAGGCGACGACGGTGCTAACCACTACACCACCGTACCGCCTGATTTATTGTAAACTTATAATAAAAATCTTAAGATAAAATTGATTAGATTCAAGATATTTGCTATGAGATCTTTTTTGCACTATTTTACACTTACACTCTTTTTGGTTCAAGTAATATTCAGAGCCAGCTGCGTAGAGGTAAGTGATGAAAAGATGGGCACAGTTAAAACCATGGGGATTGTTGTATACAAAGTAACAGTAAAAATTGATTTAGAATTAAGTAAAACAAAAACAAAAACACTCATAATGACTGAAATGCCCATTAATGCACCACTTTCCCAAAAGCATCTGGTTGATTATGTGCAAATTCAGCTGACCAGTGGGAAACCCTGCTAAAAATCATGTTGATATGTCTAAGAAACAATGTTATGGCTTCTGCTTCTTAATGTGACATTGAACTCATCACATCCCTTCTTCTCCTAGTATAAATGATGCACCAAAATGTTCGATTAAGAGTCATGCATAGGTTACAGTATTATATAAGCAGACATTTGATCTTGATTCTCGACCAGTAGTACTGTATATAAGTTAAAATAACAACTTATTAAAACATTTTTTAAAACATTAATTTTAGCATTATTCGACTTTCAGTTTCAGTGCAGAGAGGGCAGTTACGGTGAAGTTGCTTTTAAAACTTGGGGTTAAGAGTGTGCACTGGTCAAGTACATTTTTCATCAACAGTAAAGCCGTCTCATTTCCTCTATGCTAAAAGACTGTGGTTGAAGCTAGTCGGCTCCTCTACTTCCTGTTTAAAAAGGGGAGGAAGTGGGTATGTGTGCGTGTTTGTGTAAGAGATACCAGCAACCAGCGTCAGCTAGAACCCCTAGGAGACTCGGAAAGCCGAGTGCTGACGTGCTTGTTTGTGCTAATGGATCCCCAAAGGATAGAATTATCTGCTGATTCCTGAATGCTCTGACAGTACCAACATGGTAACCTTAAAGAGACAAAAATAACCAGGCCATCCCTAAATCAATATTCAATTATCTCTTGTAGTCTCAACTAATACAACCCAAATTGATATTTGTTGATTTAAGTTATTCATCTGGTCCTGTGTGATTAAATAATAGCTACAGTCAACAACAAAACCACCACCAATTCTGTTGCCCCAAATATATTTAAGTCTCTGGCTTGACTCTGTTCAGTGTTCCTTCAGGCCTTTCTGCACAGGACTATAAATCTGGTATGCACACCACCCAAACCATACAATAATAGAAGCTATACACCCCTGTAGCACCAACATCAGCCCAAAGGTGGAGTAAATAGTCGGGCCAGGGAGCTGGGGATCTGCGGAGGGTGCTATGACCATGGAAGGGTGAAGCAGCAGGGCTCGGATCTCTACCTTGATCATATGGAGCTCATCAAGGATGGAGAGGAAGGTGCAGCAGTGGAACCACTGATGACTGTGCCCCCAGATGTCAAACTTTCCCGGAGAAAAACGTTCTGGGATCTTGCTAATATTAAAGGCTGCAGACACCACCAGCCAGAAGCAGTGGCGATAGAAGAAGGTGGCCATCGTAGGTGATGGGTAAGATTGCTGAGAAGAAGCCGGGTATGGTGATGGACTGAAGAGCCGGTAGAAAATTGGCGTGGATGATATGAAAAAGGGCAAAAGGAAAACGAGAGTGCGGACAGCATAGCGGTACTTCCTCCACTGCTGCCTGGTGTTGCAACAGGTTAACACACAGATAATGGCCACCAGGAAGGAGCAAGGGATGTACAGGTTATCAAAAAATAAGTGAAAATGCAGGAACGAGAAAGAAGAGTTATAAGATGGAGCTGAGGAAGGCTCGACTTCCTTTTCCGACTGTGTCTCTGAAATGTTCTGTTTCCCAAGCCCGATCTTTGGTATCCCAGCCTGTGGGTGAATGTAGTAATAGTAAGCCAAAGACGAACCAACTGTATAAGCACTGATGGTCCCATAATCCACAAAGAAGCAGATCTCTCTGACGATCAACGACATGGAGTTGAGGAGATGAGCCATACTGCTGGCCAGCAGCAGATAGAAAACCCCGAAGAAATAGTTCCAGGCTGGGTAAAAGAAGGGCTCCCCAGGGGTTGGAGCTCCTTCCCACTCGAATATTTCTATAAAGTTAAAGGCAAAGATGAATATCGGGAGGAAATGAGTCCAGAAGTTTCCGGTCTCATTAGTAGGCCGGAATGCAGAGACCAGGCACTGGATGAGGCTGTAATCAGGGAAGCGGTACCCTGACAAAATGAAGTTCTCGGTCACTCTCGGAGGAACATCGGTGTGCCGAAGGAGAGGTAGCGACCACATGGCTGAATGTCGGACTTGGGACTAACTAGTTGACAGGCTCAATAAAGCGATCCGGTACTCGTTTGGTTCTTGTTCTTGCCCTCCGACAACTTGTTCATCATGTAGATCTGTTTTACAGAACTGAATATAAATGTGCATCAATAAAAACTAAGCAGGGAATCAATCAAGTCCGATTTTGTAAAGAGAATCCAAAAAAAATAAATAAATAAAAATAAAATAATAATAATCAAACTCAATGGCAAGTAAATTCATTAATTCATTAGAAAAATGTCACTCAGTCATGCAGCACAGTTGGAAATCCATTAAAAGCAGATTGCAGTGTGCAGGATACCTGCTGAAAATCCCTGAGTGTTCATAATCCTCACTACATGAAATCTGCCTCTTTAAGCGCCTTCAGTTTTTTTTGTTTTTTTTTTAAGAACTACAGCAGCAAGTCGTCATAATCCCAAAGCAACGAGGTTAATGTTTTATCTCTTCAGAGCAGACAAGACCTTATCAGTGCTGAACTGACTCTGCCCCGGGCGAGAGGTTCTCAGTCACATGTCAGTCAGTGTGTGAAAGCGAGCAGCCGCGACTGAGAAAGCCGATGCTCAGAATATGTTGCGTGCTGCTGATGATGATGAGGATCCTCATGGCCTCGGCGGCTGAAGCTCAGTCTCAAACCCAAGTCGTGCTGAATGTGCCGGAACAAGCAGACCGTGTTTTATTCATGATCCGCTCTGCATAATTCATCATTTCTCTCTCTCTCTCTCTCTCAGTAGAGCAGCAGACCCGGCGAGCGCGCTGTCAGATCGGTGGGGAAGAAGGTCAGCGCGCGCGGGCGGGCGGGTGCGACGGCACGCTCGCTTCTGTCAGATTATTCAGTCAGCTCTTCCCCGCACAGATCCAGCGAAAGGAAGAGGATGAGGTTTGATGAAGATGAGCATCAGCTCTGCGTCCTCGGTGTCACGGAGCGCCGCGGAGTCCCCGACTCTCTGCTCTCTATTTAAGAAAGCCGAAAAGCGTTATAAGCTCGCGTTCACACACTCACACAGTCTCTCTCTCACACACACACACAGTCTCACACACACACACACACACACACACACACTGTCCTTGAGTGAATGTGCGAGGGCGGAAAGAAGCCGGGTCGCCCCGCGCGTGAGCAGAATGCCGGTTGGCTGCTGTGCGCCATGCGCAGTGTAGTGCTGCTGCTCTTCCATCCCCCCCCCCCCACACACACCTCACTGCTGGCTTATTGGACGGAGCACATCTCGTCTCATTATCATCTCTCTCTCTCTCTCTTTCTCTGTGTGTGTCTCTCTCTCTCTCACACACACACACGCACGCGCACCTCTTCAGTTAAAATCTCACCCTGCAGCTATACTTTAATAAAAACTTTCCATTCGTGTTCAAACCTGCACCTGGCATTCATTCATTCATTCATTCATTCAACTTGACACTTTTTGTATGCAGTCAGTGTTTTCACCATTCTTGTTTCTCAGTCTTAAAAAAAATATAATAATAATAATAAAGATGAAGAAAGGAAACACACTGATTGGCGCACTACCGTTGCGTAAGCGTTGAGATAACGCATTAGATAAGCCAATAAGAAGCCGCGCTAAGGAAATGAGGGCGGGTCTTGGTGTAAATTCCCGCCCATGGTGAGAAGGGGGCGGAGGGGGGGGGGGTCGTCTCGAGCGCTGGCCACTTGACAGGTGGCCCTGTGGCTGGGTTGTCAAACAGCCCTTCCATTAGCAAAGCCCAGGGCTGCTCCTGCTGCTCCATTAGCCAGCAGCTCTGAGCCTTACTGTGTCACACTGCAGCATTCTGCCTCATTACAATGAATGGCCAGTGCAATCATGCATTCATTGCGTTTCCTTTTTCCCTTTTTGAAAATGAGGTTTATGGTGGACTTCAAACTTAGAGGAACTTATCCTCGTGCGTGTGTGTGTGTGTGTGTGTGTGTGTATGCATGTTGCATCTCAATAAAAATACTGTGGAAACCTTTTTTATAGTAAAAAAAAATTGAAACTTATATTCTCGAATCATTGTGAAAAAGTGAAATATTTTTAACCCGTTTTTGTTTTAAGTTTGATGATTATGGCTTCAGGAAAAGAAAAAAATTCAATACCTCAAAATATGTGAATATTTTCAAATAGAGACACTCACTCACTTATTGTCTATACCTCTTTACGTTGTATTCAGGGTCATGGGGGGGCCTGGAGCCTATCCCAGGAGACTTAGGGCACGAGGTGGGGTACACCGTGGACAGGGTGCCAATCCATCGCAGGGCACGCACACACACACACACACACACACACACACACACACACACACACACACACACACTACTGGCAATTTGGGAACGCCAATTAGCCTAATTTGCATGTCTTTGGACTGTGGGAGGAAACCGGAGTACCCGGAGGTAACCCACCAAGCACCGGGAGAACATGCAAACTCCATGCACACAGAGACGGGAATCAAGCCTGGCTGGGAATCGAAGTTGCAAGGTGACAGTGCTAACCACTACACCACCACAACAATTCAATTTAATTACATTGTATTCATATAGCACTTGTTGTATAGCACAATGTTCACTGCCGCAAAGCAGGTTAACAGAATTCAATTACAGAATTGAAATAATAATAATAAAAAAATTAGATTGTGGACAGTGATACCAAAGCCTTAAGAAGAACAAATCAAGAATTTGGCAGAGCTTCGCAAGAAGAGGAGTGAGGCTGGAATCAGTACATCAAGAGCCACTGCACACAAACCTCTTCAGAAAATAGGCTACAACTGTTACATTTCTACTCAAACCCCTCAGCTGGTGTTGGTCCATTGTGTTTGATGATGTCCAAAAGCAGCGATTTACCAGGATATTTTAAAGCATTTTATGCATCTGTCTACTGACAAGCTTTATGGAGATGCCGATTTCCTTCCCTTTTCTGTTCCAGCAGGACATAGCATAGGCCCACTGTTTCAAAACCTCAACTAACTGGCTTGCTGACCATGGCATTACTGTGCCCAACTCGCCTGACCTGAACCCTATAGAGAATATATGGACTATTGTCCAGAGGAAGATGAGAAACTACTGACCCAACAATACAAACGAGTTGAAGGATGCTGTCAAAGCAACCTGGTCTTCAACAACTGCTGCAGGCGGCAGACTGCTTCATCACTTCCATGCCGTGCTGCACTGATGTCCAATCTGTGACCCTTACCAAGTACTGATTGCATAAATGGACATACTTGTCAAAAGTTGGGCATTTCTGGATTGTAAATCCTTTTTTGTTTGATTTTAAGAAATAATTGAATATTTTGAGATACTGGATTTTTGGTTTTAATGAGCTGTAAGCCATAGTCATCAAAAAAAAAAATCTTAAAATATTTCACTTAATAGGCAATGAAACTAGAATGCATGACAATTTTATTTTTTTATTAAATTTTTATTATATATATATATATATATATATATATATATATATATATATATATATATATATAACTTACTGCACTATATATATGCATTTATTCATATGTGCTGGTTTCATGCGTTTATAGTAGACATTGAAATGATGTCTTTACAAGGTCATAATCAAAGACCTCAGACAGTCTCAGTTCTCTTTCAAAAAAAAGACTGACACCATACAGGGGTAAAAATAAATGTACAAACTCAGTGAGGTCACTTCAGAAGTAGGAGGAAGCTATCTATCCGCCACAGTACTGCATATCTGACACTGATAAAAAATCCACTTTCACACGACATTCTTCATGTTTTTAAATGCCAACTGAGCAACCCTGACATAACATCTATCAGCTAATTAGAAACGTCTTATACCTCCAATCCAATGTATGTTCAAATGTGATGTTTTTTTCAACAACTGAACACTGAGCTAGTTTTATTTATATTCTAGGGTTCAGCATTTTGAGAAAGAAGAACATTGTAAAGGAAGTTTTAAAAAAAAGAAAATTCTTCTAATTGTATGAGGTTGTCTCCGACACAATTCTTCAGAGAAGAGTGAAAAGGGTTAATACTGGGTGCTGAGAGAGCGCTACCTGTGGAAGAACTCATCACCTGTTTGCTGGACTTGCAGTCCAATTTGCTGAGTTGACAGAAATACGCTGGAGCTTTGAGAATTTGATGATTAGACAGTGGACATTGCTTTGTTAGATAAAGGCCTTGGTAAATAATCAATACGTAACATAACTCTCAGTAAAAGCTGTAGATAGAGTGTGCTACCCGAAGCTGGGGTAGAGTGCAGGGCCATGAGTCATGTACACTGTTCACTGGTCTGAAACCTATTACACAAAGACGCGCACACTCACACACAGACACAAACATAAACACAAATTCTGTGAATGGTCTCGGTGCTGGACTGTTTGCGGTATTGCATTGTTTAGTGATGTTTTGGGAATTTGTGCACATTTTAAAAGATCACTGAAAAATGATTCATTAACGAACAATTCGTATTGTTGGTGGGGTTTAACTGCTTCCTTCCCTCTATTCAAATATTGTGTCAAGGCCTCTTTCTCCAAAACGCAAGCACACACACACATGCACACACGCACACACACACACATGCACATGCACACACACACGCACGCACACACAATCATTTCACACACACACACACACACACACACACACACACACACACACACACACACATTCATTTCGCGCACACACACACACACACACACACACACACACACACACACACACACACACACACACACACACACACACACACACATTCATTTCACACACCAGTTTCCCCTGGCCTGGTTTGGTGCCCTGGAGGATGTATTAGACTCTTTTGTGTGTACTTTGATTCAAATACTTCTTTTGTCACCTTTTTCTTTAAAACCTATACCAGGATTCACTATACACACACGCACACACACATTTTATATGTTTTATACAGAGAAATGTTAGCAGGTTATGTAAGCATGTTAGAACTTGAGGGCTATGTGTTGCAGAAGTGTATTAGCGTGCATGTAAATGGAAGCGTGCGCGAGGCTGGTTTTTGTGGTTGTGTTAACCTTCTGTACAAGACGTTGCTCTTCATTACACACTTCTGGTTGACCTTGGCCGACTACTGAAAGCTGAAAAGCTATGAGAGGAAAAAGTCCAGACAGCTTTCATCGCAGGAGATAAAGTGAAGTGAATCAGCCTTTCGAGGCATCTTCTACATCAGACAGTCTCACTTCTCTTTGACAGAAAAAAAACTGGCAGCTGACGGGTGCAAAAAATAAATAGAAAAATTGATTGGGTTTGCTTTGGAGGAAAGAGAACGGCAACTGCCTCAGCAAGAGGGTCATGAGAGTGTGATATTCTCAGTGACTACATCCTCAAAATGTTGATGTTGTACCTCCAAAATCAATGTATTGTTCCCATAGTGATGCTGTAATCACTGAATTCTGTTTTAGATCAAGTGATACTGAGTTATAAGATTATTATTATTATTATAAGTAATAACTAATTAGATATAGCATCTTCATTATACCATGCTTTAGCAGAAATGACTAAAACTGAATGTAATAGCAGAATATGTTATATACTGTATGATTAAATTGCACATCTGCACATTCATGCACATTTGCACACACCCTAGACATTTCAATTTCATTTTTGCACATTGCACATTTATGGACATTGCATCTACATATTCATGCATATTTGCACAGTCCCTGCTACAACTAAAGTTATAAATAAGTATATAATATTTTGTTCTTATCTTCTATACAGTAGCTATATTTTCTATAGCTAAACATTTTCTCTATTTTATTTCTTGTTGATAATCTTTTTCTTTTTTAAGCTCACAGGTGGTCGTATAAGCATTTCACTGCATTTTGTATTGTGTAAGACTGTATATGTGACAAAAAACAAATTAGAATTTGAAATAGTGAGTGGTGCAAGATTGAGGTAATGAGAGTTTTAGGGAGATTATAGAAGAATGGCAAGATTTTATGGCTTCAAATGCAAATACGATTTTGTTATCAGTGTGGTTCTACATTTTATTTGAATCAAACAGTTTTTATTTGAAAAACTTTTATTTTAAAAACTCAGATTTTGTTGCCTCGCATGATTGTTTTGCTGACTGTCTGGTTCTGACAGGGCTGCAACCACTTCACATTACAGGAAGTGATGTATTAAATTTAGAAGGTGTGAAAATAACATGTAAAGCATGAAGAATTAACCTGTAATTGGTCTGTTATACAGAGAATTGTATAGAGAGGCGATACAAATGGTACTGTAGAAAGAAAGAGGAGCTGAGGAGAAAAGACAGCGATGATGCCAGATTCAGTCCTTTACAAATTAAATACTGAGACCAGGACATCAAGAAAGAGAAAATAACATAAAAAAAAAAAAAGAAATACTCGTATGATTTATTATAGATATAATACGGTGTTTATGTACTGTACACAATATACAGGTATCTGAATGTTGCCTATTCAGTTTTGGTTCTGTTCCTTAAAGGGGAAATGGGACCTTGTATTTTCATAGCCATAGTCTCTTATGAAACATACAACTTAAAGAAAAACAACCACCATCGAATGCACGTATCAGAATAGATAGTTTACGTTATGACTTTTAGACAAACCTGACACTCAATGATTTTACCATGCGACATGGAGTGCTAGTCTCCATGTCTGCCCGTGTGTGACTGGTGGTGGTGGTGATGGCAACTAAAACTGCGTAGAGACACACAGCAAGCTGATGCAAATTTAATTGATTTGAATAGAACACTATTCACCTTATGTATAGAACTAGAGTGTAGCGAATACTGGAAAACAAAAGCAACACAAGATTTAAGCTAACCTGATTCAAAACACATTTTCAAATCGCGATGTCATTTCTGGTGGAGACTCTGGACCTGTTTTTGTGTCTGACTCAGTTGCGGTGGACCTGGAGCGAATCCGGGAACACTGAGCACTATACACAACTAGACAGAACACCAGTCCATCACAATGCACACACACACACACACACACACACACACACACACACACACACACACACACACACACACACACACACACACACACACACACACACACACACACACACACACACACACACACACACACTCACACACACACACACACACACACACACACACACACACACACACACACACATTCATTCACAGTTACTTTAGGGACAGTCCAGAGTAGCCAATCCATCTGCCTGCATGTTTATGGACCTGAAACTGGAGAACCTAAAGGAAATCTATGGAAACATTGGGAGAACATAAGACAGTTCATATGAAACAGTAACCCGAGCTCAGGAGCAAACCATCGATGTTGGGTCTGAAACTGCGTGCCACTATTTTTTGAATCATTACATAAGCCATAATCCACTTACCCCTATCTTCATAATGTCTGGAATGTTGCCTCTGGCTCAAGGCCTTAATGCGAGCTATTCTCCGTTCGAGTCTTGACCTGATTCTAGTCTTATGTTATAGCAGATCTCTTTGATATCTACAGTAATGAAGAATAAATCAGATATTCTAGAATCTTTTTTCCTCATCCTCTTTCTGAATTATCTTATCTCTACCCCCATTTTGCCTTAATACTGTATGTTCTTCCGCTGGCTCAGTAAAGAGTGTTTCTTATAAGCATGACACAGGAATGTGGGACATGGTATTTTTCTTCTGGACATGGTATTGTACAGTATTTTTCCCTTCAGATTTACATCAGTGGGCAACCAGAGACTGGTCAATGTATACGCTTCATGAGAGAGAAAAACTTCGAGCGACCTCAAAGAAATGGGGCGATAAGAGAGAGAGAGTGAGAAATGTGGAAGGGCCTAGACAAAACTCAGGATAAGTAAGTATTGTTATAAGAAGGGGACAGAGTAATGCTCACATGTGATGGTTAACTCCGAGAATGTTTGGTGGTTGAATCCAGAACGCCACACACTGGGGCTGCCGTTGAGAGCGATCCAGGCAATCTTTGCATAATGGCCATGGCACACTTACATTCATCTATATCTGCCATTCCTCTTTCCAGTGAAAGCGCTGTAACAGATCGAAGCCCAAAGGCAAACTGCAGTAGCAGCACACCCTTTCCATCAGTCCACTCTACAGGAAGAGACAGAAGCAATCCCATTTAAAAACGATCAATAAATCTGTCTGGGTCTGATCCAATAAATTCATCACCATTGTGTCTGTGCTAGATACTGTAAAGCTGGATGCTTATAAATGCTTTTTCGGACAAACGTTTAAATAAATCCCAACACTCAAAAGGATTCAACCAAAGTTAAAATGCCCAAACAAGCCATGCCACCATTTGGGAGTTGAGATGTTCTAGCATGTTGTGAAACAATATGTAAAGTAGGTGAAAGATTGTAACAGCTGCGTGTTGGGAGTAAAAAGATGGGGGCGGTGGGGGTGGGGCATAAAATAAAAATCCAAGAAAAAGGGTCTGGAAATATGTAGGTGAAGCTTGGCTCGTGCTGATTCTCAAAGTGTGCTATGTGAAGCATAGCCAAGGGATCCATGATTTTTTTTTTATCGATTTTTTTTAATATGCTATATAAAGCTGGAAGCGAGAGCCGATTATTATCAAATTTATTATATATTCATAGGCTCTTATAGTTATTAGCCTGCTTGGCTGGTCACTTGAATTGACTGGAGTCAATCCAAGCCTCAATAACCTGAGAACACGAAGACCTATGAATAATGTTAACTTGATCTTTAATAGCTATGGTGGCAGAAAGTACTGGAATAGAAAGCTCCATGGCTTCGTAATTAGATGTTAATATCCGGAAGTTGGAATATTAAACAATAAAACGCCCAAATTAGAGAGGGAAAAAAGAAACAACTATTTTGGTTGTTTGACAGCCGAAAACGAATTATTTGACTTTCTAGACACATCACAATATTTCAGTGTTTTAAACTTTCATTAATCAGCATTTAATCCACTATGTTGCATATAAGCCATATCACACACAGTGGTCTGACAAATCTGCTTTAGCCTGGCATTAGCAGCAGGGGGTGCTGCCTTTTACGCCATGTGCAGGATCTGTGGGTATGTTTGGACCATGGGTAGATTTTATTCAGTTTCATTGATTTAATACTTTTTAAATCTAGAGTCAAGACACATCTGTTTCCTCTTGCGTATCATTCCCAGCAGAACGTGGTGCTTATATAAGTTTACTCCTAATTTTTTATTTATTTATTAGGGCCCAAGCACTATGACATCAGCCCTATGTCGGCATAGTGTGTGAAGGGCCCTATTGTTTTCCTAAGGATTTTCCCCGAGCATTTTGTGGTTTTGGGGGTCTTAACATGCTAAAAAACTCGTGAAAATTGGCAGACAGGTTGGAATCTGCTGCCATTAGGATGACTGAGAATATCAGCCATCACATGAGGTTTTGCTGCATAGCTCATAACACACTTGCACGTATGCATGCGAAACCCGGTACACATTCAGACCTCATTGAGCGAAGCAACTTTTTGCATGTCATGGGCTCAACTCAACAGGGAGCCTGTTATTTTGTGTGGTTTGCCAAAACGCACCGGAAGGAATTTGATATACTCCTCCTCGGGAATTTATACAATAGCCACCAAACCGGGCCTACAGTATGTGATCTAAAGACATTGGGGATGCAAAATTGTAGAGGGACAATGCCGTAATTTTTTTGGTCATGGAAACAATCGAAAACAATCATAGAAACTGTGATTGTGTTTTTTTGCCTTTGTGACCCAGTTTCAATTTTTTCGCTCAGTTGCGTTTGGGGAAGTTGGTTAAAATTCAGTTCATTATATTGCTAAAAAAAAAGGATGTGTCAGTCTGTACTACACAGTCCTGAGCCTTACATATGTCTAAAAAATCAGCAAAACAAATAATGGCTAAAATGCTCTGAGCTTTAAGGACTACGAAAGGTGATTTGGATGAGTGTGGTGATTGTGTTTGTGTTCATACCATTGATATTCATTTACGTACAAATTGTATGGAAAGTGAAGATAAACAATCTGATAAAATAGGTACAATGTCCTTAACAACAGCCTATGTACATGATAAGTACAATCTAAAGCGATTAGAATATATCACACAGCCCCGCAACTTGCTTTAGACAATAGATAATAGTTCTTCGGGAAATTTGTTTGCATTATTTTGTGAATGAATTTCAAATCTCTTTCTGTAAACATCCACTCTCATGAGTCATCTATTATAGATTACAGTGTCACATAACATTCACTCAAGTCCTATCATCCGAGCCCCTTCACCCCTGTGACATACGTGGAACATTCATCACTAACTTACCAGTGCTCAATAAGGAAATCTGTTTCTTGATAAGATCGATAAAATCAACAAATTCATCAATAAATCATTAAAATGTCCCCATGCCATTAGCATGGATGCTCGTTATACACATTTGTTCTATTTGTTGATTCTGTGGCTTAAACCACTCAACCCTGTTACCTTGAGTGTTGCCTTAGATAGGTTCACATATTTTATGATTGCCTAAAAACATATTTCCTTAGCTTCAAAATCAGTTTCTTTTTAAAGCACTAAAAAAAAAGCACAATCCAAATCCAACATTTTCATCTATTTTTTAATATGAGGGTGTCATATGGTCATAAACAGAAAAATATACCTGGGTAAGCATGGGGCATTGAATGTCTGCATAATGCACAGATGATTTTAAAAAATAAAGGACTGTACTTCTTACTCAGCGCACAGTGGCGTAGTGGTTAGCACTGTCGCCTCGTACCTCCAGGGTCAGGGTTCGAGTCCTGCCTCAAGTCTGTGTGCATGGAGTTTGCATGTTCTGACTGTGCTTGGTGGGTTTCCCCTGGGTACTCCAGTTTCCTCCCAGAGTCTAAAGACATGCAGATGAGGCTAATTGGTGAGCGAGTGAGTGATTTTAAAGACCGTAGTGGCAGAGTGTGTCCGCTAGATGGCGATATTGATTAATTCTAGTAATGATTGAACTGATTTTCTTTCTCTGTAATTGCACAGTAACTACTGTAACAGGCTTTATATCACATCTAGGGTGTAAACAAATAGATCTAATATCTCTTATGCTTGAAACAGTGTGCATTGCTGAACTTTTAACTGCACTAAAATAATAAATAGTCTGGCCTCTCTGCATACTCTCCTCCTCCTCCTCATTGCTGGGTGGAATGTAGCATCTAATATAGAAAGAACTACATAAAGAAAGGCAGAGAAGAAGCTTTTTCATGGCTAGCTGTAGCATGGCCGTTATTTACATTAAGGCTACAGTTGATTCCCAGTGTTGAAATTACATTTATAGTACAGTAGGTGGTCATGGGAATCTCAAGATGTGGTCCAAAGAGGTTCTGCTGCAAATGAAGGAGGTCATCACTGGGCTGAGAAAACAAAACAGACCGAGCAGAGGCGTAGCTCAAAGATAATGAGTGTCCAAATCATATATACTTTTTTTAAAAGAAATGCACTGGTGATCTCAGCAACACCAAAATGCCGAGGATGCCACAGAAGGCAACTAAGGTAGATGATCACAGAATTATTTCACTGGTGAACAACTCCGGCACAGGAACTAGCCAAGTCGATAACGCTCCAGTAGACGAAGGCATATGCTTATCAAAGTCTATAATTATGAAACGCCTTCATAAATGTAAATACAGAGGGTTGACCTTAAGATGCAATCCATTGGTAACACTCAAGAACAGAAAGGACAGATTTATTTATTTATTTATTTATTTATTTTACAAGAATATTTTTGGAGAAAAAAAAAACTATAACAAGAATATTATCAACCCACCATGCCGTCCTTCTTTTTACTGATGAGACCGAAATGAATTTACCAAACTTAGCCTTTGGTAATGTTTATTGGTTCCAGACTTTATACAGGTATTGACTAATTAGCATAAAAAATATTTATAATTACATTAGTCTGGCCAGACGAATGGCTCTGAGTGCATGGAGTTTGCATGTTCGCCCGTGCTTGGTGGGTTTCCTCCCACAGTCCAAAGACCTGCAGATAAGGTTAATTGCCATTCCCAAATTTTCTGTAATGTATGAATGTGTGTGTGTGCCCTGTAAAGAATTGGCACCCTGTCCAGGATGTACATACCCTGCCTCGTGCCCCAAGTCTCCTGGGATGGGCTCCAGGCCTACAACGATGCTATATATAATACAAGATAAAGCGGTGTAGACGATGAGAGAGTTAGTTTGGTCAATTACTTTTAATCCTGTGAAAATGGAGAAACTTTGTTTGGAAAAAAAAAATTAGGATGTAAGATCAGATTTTGTTTAACCACTGATTTGCTTAAGCCTAGTGGGTGCAGTAAAATTAAAAATGCACATAGATATATCTACTGTAAATAAGCAGGTCCTCATTGATTTGATGGAACATAGTATTCATAACTTACGAGCATTAATGAACTGGTGAACAATGTACCAAAAAAAATCTCAGCTGCTAGGGATTTGGTGACACGTGATACTCCAGTCTTTTCTCCTTTTAGGTTTTCTCCAAAGGTTACAATGACATAAGCGTTTCTCACGCCCTTTTAGGCCTCCTTCTCTTCCTCTGTGCTCCCTCTGAAATTCAGTTCCTCTTCGCATTTTCCCTGTGGAGTTAGGCTTCCGTTGATGATTTCAACTTTTGAAACCATCCTCACTTGAGAACCACAGATGTTCTAATTATTTAGCAATTTGGATGAACAAGAAGAGCTAGAGTAGTGATGACATCACAAAAAGAAAAAGGAAAAAACCCTGCATAATCCTACCAACATGATGAGATCAAATGAGATTAATTCAATATCACTCTTCTCAAAAGAACTGCTTCAATTGAAGTGCAAGTTCTACAAGAATTTCTATTGTTGTTCAATAAGCCTGCCTAGGGAAACGTTAAACAATAGCCTTCACTCTACAGTCATCTCCATATCTATTGTCATCCTTGAAGAGACGTTACTCCATCATTGATTCATTCATTTATACACCTTTACCACTTGGTTGTGGTGGATCCGAAACGTATTCCAGATGCACCGGACACAGGCCGCAGATACGCACAGTTCATTGCAGAGCTTCACACACACACACACACACACACACACACACACACACACACACACACACACACCCATCTACTTATATTGTACCTACAGTACCTAGTAGTAATTTAAAGCATGATTTCTCAAACATTTTTCATGTAGGGTTAATTGATCAATAAAAATATTTTGCTGATATAGGTTATAAACATCAACTAACTTTTCATGTATTAGTTTTATTATTTAAATTAGTCCAATAATATTTTGGCCAATTGTTCCTAATTTAGACACTATCATACATCATCTTTCCATTTTTATTTAATCAATTTAGTAATATATTTATTTATTGTATCTCTTATCCCATGTAGTGTTGCAGTGGTCTGTCCCAGAGCACTCAGAGTACATGGCAGGGGACACCATGAATATGGTGCCAACTTATCGCAGGGTACAGACACACACACCCAAGCAATCATACACAATGGACAATTTGGCAACGCCAATCAGCCTGCACAGCATGTTTTTGGACTGTAGAAGGAAACCAGAGTAAATGGTTTTTAATGTCAGGTTAATGAATGGAAAATGGAAGCAAGTAGAGCTTTCTTATTAAACAAAGTGCAAACAAATTGCCAAAAAACATGAAAACGAGAAACATAAGCAGCAGGACCTATAAACACAAAGTACAAAGCAAAGTACAAAATGATGGAAACACAAGAGCAAATACCAACACAAACTGGGACCCAAATTTTAAACAATGGTGCTAATCATGAAATAATGAGCTACAGGTGAAAATGATCAGGGACATGCGAGGCGCTGAGGTTTGTGGGAAATTTAGTTCAGCATCTCTTTGGTGCTTCCATGACAATTAGATTCAAGTTGACATTATAGAAATTATAAATTGTTTTTGGAATTATTTATTGATTGGATTAAACCTGTTCAAATTCAAGAAATCCTTCAAACAGACTTATAACTAAATGAATTCACAAATACATATAATCAGTTTGGGATATGTATTTTGTTGCTGTGACAGCATGAGATAGGAATATCTGGAGAAAAGCCAGATTGACTCTATGTAGTGAAACTATCAAACAAACAGACATAAAAACTGAATATTTGGAGCAAATGCAAATGCAAAAAAAAAAGGAACTCTGGACTATCTATTGTCTTTTACTGTTCTGTTTCCCCAATGTTAAATCCCTTTGATATTTATATGTTTTAAACACAAGTCAAATTAAACAGTTAAAAGCACCCATAGGCACAGCTAGGGCTTTAATAAAAATTCCCAAAATCAGAAAAAAAGTACCAAAAGACAAAGAGAGTTTTGAAATTAAACAGTTGATATTGTATTCCTACATTCCACTATTAGATGCTACTTTTATAACCTGACAGGTTGTATGAATAGGCATCACCCAAACCTCACCAAGCTTCATAGGATCTACAGATGGAATTGTGTGCCATAGTATCTTGGTCATGAACTCAAACAGGATTTTTTTGACTGCTTACCATTTAAAAAAATCCAGCCTGCAAGATATAGGACGACTATAAAGTTATTCCTTGATTTCAAATATGTATCACAAGACCTAGGATAGGAACAAACTGCAAGTTAACTGTAACACAATGTTTTCCCTGTCATTCCTAAAGTTTAAAACTAAATTCCGTTTGGTGTCCAGAGAACATTCTTTGAAGGTCAGAAACACTGCAAATCTCTTTGCATACCAGCCTTTGATAGTCACTTTGATATGCTCAACATCTGGCAGATCTTGTCTGTACTGGCATTTTTATACCATGGTAACACAAAACACACCAGTATCAAAATAGGATCTAAAATATATTAATAATCGACATAATGCACAATATGTATATTTCTATCTAGCAGACTGTACTTGTAAGTTATGACTGTACATAATTTGGGAAGGATTTATGAGCACCCTGGATAGTGTTGGACCCTTGACACCTTAGAGCTGATCCTGATTAAGGGTCCAAAGGCTGTAGTAAAGTGTTGTTGTTGATATTTTTGTGCAATACTAAACTTGTGTTGCTGAGTGTGTGGATTTTCTCCTCTACATGTCTGTGTGTGTATGAGGGTGAACCCTCTAGGTTCTCCGATTTTCTACCAAAAACATGCTGGTGGGTGAATTGTTTGTGCTACTGTAAATTACACCTAGATATATGTGTGTGTCGTTCCATCAGGGTGTTTTCCCGCATCACGCCCAGTGTTGCCAAGCTAGTTTCTGGATCCTCCCTGAGTCTGACCAAAATAAAGCAATTACTGAAGATGAAAAGAATTAAATGAAGTTATAAATACAGATAATGTAAAAGGTAAAAAAAACAACAACAAGTATTATCATTAAAAATACGCATCTTTGCTCAGTTTTATAAACGGACCTAAATTTTAACTATGGCATCTGTTTATTCGCTCACTTATCATCAATATCACTGTAACCTGTATACCGAGTCACAGGGGTCTGGAGACTATCCAAGGAGGCTTAGGGCACAAGGCAGGATACACACTGAACAGGGTGCCAATCCATCTCAGGGCACACATACACACACACTATGGTCAATTTGGGAACGCCATTTAACCTAATCTGCATGTCTTTGGACGACTGTAGGAGAAAACCCAGCAAGCACAAGGAGAACATACAAACTCCGAGCACAATAGACGAGGTGGGAATCGAACCCTGACCCCAGGGGCACGAGGCCACAGTGCTGACTACTACTCCACTGTGGGTGGCACCAGTAGTTTCCTTGTTGGTGGCTTTTAAGTGAGTAATGTAAATACAGAAAATATTTATCTTGGTACAATGTTTGACTATATTAAATATGCAGTTAATATTAATGTCTAGTGTAAATATACCTCAAGTAAATATTTATTATGAATTCCGTTCATGTTAATGGTCTTTTTTAATGTTAAAAATTAACAAATTGTTCTTTTTTTTTTTTAAGTCGTTTTCTCTGTACTCCGTACTGAGCTGGACCACATCACAGTCAGAGCGACTCATGAGGGTTGAGTACCAACTGTCCCCTCACTCACTATATAATCGGTCTACATCATCAAGCCTTCTACGTCCTACCTAGTGTACATTTACACCAAACACGTCGCCGTTTGAGACGTCTCCCAGGCACCCGCTTCCTCTTTCTTTGGCCACGCCCCTTCCCTGCCCGCGCCGCTCCTCCCTCCACTGGCTGACTCGCCAGATTGACAGTTAACTCCGCGCGCGGCGCTTCTTCGGCTAACTTTCGGCGTCTCCGAGCAGCGCTGGATCTCTAACCCCGCTTCCGGAAGAGCTCGGCTTGGCGAGGGTCTCGTCGCACGCTGGGAGTACGAGCAGCTGAGGCAATGCGAGTTTAGGAGAGCGCGTAAGCGAAGTGAAAAGGCCAGAGGAAAGGAAAGGGGGGTTGAAGTGTTGTGTTCATGGCTGCTGGGGATGGGGCGCAGCTGCCGGCGACACTAGCGGCCAGCAGGAGCGTGGAGAAAGCGCTGGAGGAGGCAGCGGCCAGCGGAGCGCTCGTACTCTCCAGCCGCAAACTCAAGGAGTTTCCCCGCACAGCCAGGAATTACGACCTGTCCGATATCACACACGCAGGTGAGTCACTTCCGAGAGAGAGAGAGAGAGAGAGAAATTTTCAAGAGACAAAGCGGATGTTATAGCGCGTATAATAATTAGCTAACTTCCTTTGTTTCACCTGCTCTCTCTCTGTGACGCGTGCAGCCAGCACGCGCAGTGTACGTTAGCTAAGCCAGGCTGTCTCGCTTTGGTAAGGAGATCTACACTAGACTGTAAGAAGCTTAGTGATGTCTCGTGCAGCAGCATCTGAAGACTTCAACTGCTGCTTACTGACCGTTGGGTTCCCCCTCTCTTCATTTCTGTAAAACTTCCCTTATGTGACTGAAGGTTGTGATGAACTCTCAAGGGGGCTTTTACTCTCTGATAAAGTCATCTTGAAATCCCCATCTTGGGTGGATCTGTGGTGTTGGAGGTGATCTCAGGGTAACTCTAAACAGCTTTGACTGCAAACATTTGGATTTATAGGAACAGTGTGGGTTTTTCAGTGCACGTTGACACTGGGCAGTCACATTTAAGATCTAGGGGGTGACAAGTCAAGCCAGGACTTGTCCATGATGATGTAAAACCGATTGACGTTTACAGAAGACTACAGAATAACACTTGGTTGAGTGTTATTGTTGCATCCCTTGTGACAGTCCTGACCTCGCTCCACATGTTTACACCAATAAAGGAGTTCCTGGGAGGCCAGTGTTTTAGACATGAGGCAGGCGATCTGATCACACTGACTTGAACACCCCATGTACATTGCCAACAGTTCCACCCAAATTGTTCTTCTGTCGCATCCTGTCACATAAAAACAGCTCAGGTTGGGTGTTCTTTAATTTGGTTTTTCAGATCTGATATGGGTCACTTAAATGAAATCGGAAGCGTTTCATATCAGGACATGTGACACACCTCTAAAAACACTCGTATCTGATTTTCCTCTCAATTCTAAAGTTTAATGAAGGGCCAGATCTCTTTGGTGTCCATGGATGGATGTTCAGAGCATAGTGGAGATGAAGTTGTAGGGTATATATAGAAACATGGCTGCCTACGAGGACGTCCCCTTTTTCACGTCGTGCCAGAGCTAGGATGTAGACGGAACCTCGCTTAAGTGACTATGTAAAATTAAAGAGGAAATACAAGCAGGTTAAAGATCGCCATGATGATGGTGCAAACAAGATAACTTCTTTCTTTATACAACCACAGTCATGCGACTGGTTAAAAGCTGATGGTGCTGCTGTTGCACGATTTGGCAGTGGCATGATGTAAACATGTCGGTCGTACACGTGTCGTGTATGTAAACGCTAAAGACGCAGTGAAAATCAGAACAGTGCACCAACATCATAATGTCAATACAACAACTCCTGTTTGATTTCTTCACATGCATGTGTGCTCTCGACACTAAACAACAAGAGCTGCAGTTGTTTTGAAATACAGGAGATTGTTAAAACGGAGCTTGACGCCTTGTAACCGGCACCCAGCATGATTCTGAGAGCACACAGCCATCTGCTTCACGTGCGTAGGCCTGTGCCGACAGAGGAAGTGCTTATGCAAGAGCAGAAATTCTTCATACTTCAGTTCATTAACGTGTCTTATAGGCTGGAGAGTAAAAGAGTTGAAGCATCACACCTTGAATGAAACCACCCGTAAAGTGTTTCACTCATGAGGTTACATTATGAATGAGCGTCTGCGTCCGTTTATTCCTGCGAGTCCTTCATGCACATGCTTCCTCCTACTGCCAGGCCCTTTCTTTGCTTTAAATAAGGCATGTGATCTAAAATCCTAAAAAGCACAAACGCACCTTTTTCAGGACACAGCATGACTAAACAGCATTATGGAACAACTGTTTTTTTTTTTTTTTTCTTCCTTAGATGAGACAGATTCCAGACTCCAGACTGTGACTAGACAGACAACGAGTGAGGCATGCTCAGACTGTTAGTCTCAGGTTTAGCCGTATTAAATATTGAACTGTAAATTTTGTCATATCTCTAGAGATAGCATAAACACGGGTGTTGAGGTTTCCAGGTTGCTATAGCAACACCACCCAGAGTCTGAATCAGGATGCCAGTGCAGACTAGAAAACTTATTAAAACTTGTATTTCATTGACTTAAGGTGCTTTCGTTCTTATTTAAGCTCTTTGAGTCTGAGTCTTAGAGACCTGGATGTCTGAGGGATGTTTGGTAAGTCATACGGACGGAAACCTAGGCCATTAGCAAAAGTGCTTTGGTTGGTCAGAACCATGGAAAGGAAAAACGTAAACAGGTCTGTAATGGCTTGTGGAAAGCACAGAAATCAAGTGCATGCAAAGAAAATGAGTTTAATGGTAAACAAATAAATGCAAAGTAGTAGGAAGGGAAGGTTGTTGCCTTGAGTTCACGTTTTGCATTCACTCCCTTTTGTGGGTTTCCTCTGGGTTCCCTGGTTTCCTTAGAAACATGCTGATGGATGACCTGGCTTTAATGGCGTCTCATTCAAGCCTGGTATATAAAAAATGCAATTCATGCATTTCCTCCACTTTTGAAAGTGATTGCGATGTTTAGACTTCTTCATTGCCACCTGTGCCCTAGCCGACAAAGTAGGAAGGCACACGAAAGCATCGCTCTTGACGAGAATTTTAAAATATCAATAATATTAGGGATAGTGTGATTTTTTTATTTATTTTTTTAACCACAGTTTAACCACTGTTCACAAACCAAGTAGGTGCATACTGCCACCTGCTGTAGTAGAGAATGTAAGTATGCAAGTGTACCCGAGAACGGAGAACAAAAACACTTTGAACGCTGGCCAGTGGCGGAGGGGTGGGGAGCAATCCTTTCTTAGCACGGTACAAATCACTCCCTTATTCTACTCAATCTTATTGTTTGGATGCACTTGGTTTCATGTCTTCATCTCTGTGAGATAATCATCAGTTAACGCCTCCTTATATAAAGCCGCGTGATCCCTCATCTTGGACGTAATCACTGGGTTCTGCTCTGCGTTACGAAGCTGCTTATTAGACAGGAGCAGTCTTTGTTGTCCAGTAGACCTGCCTCATTGAAGTGTTTTCCAATCTAGTCCTCGAGGTCCACTTTTCTTTTTTTTTTTTTTTGTTTATGCTCTCGCAGCTCTCTAGACACCTGACACGAGCAATAATGACCACCGATTCAGCTGTGTTGGGAGCTGGGACAGAGCAACCATATAGATTACCCATATCATTCCTAAAGACTGGTCTGGAAACAGTGGGGGGGGGGGGGTGTCCAATACACCCTGCTTTGTGTATTCAGCTTTTCCTCAGAGGCTTGATCGAATACTGTAAAGCTAGTGAAAGTGAGCGGTTAAAGGCTAGGTGCTGAGATTAGCTTAATGGACCCTGTGACAATTGAGAGCCTTGTGCAGACCGACTGAAGCCTGCAGGCCCACGTGTCTCGCAGCATATGGGTGCAAGGAGGATGGGGCCCTGTTTTTGTTCTTTGACTGAAAATGTACACACACATGCGCACACACACACCACTCCCCTCTCCTCTCCTCTTGAAGCAACCCTCCCTAGGAAGGTCAGAGGTTCACATGTATGTATGTGTGTGTGCGCTCGTGCTTTTCTGGAGAACAAAGCTTGGGTTCATAAGATTCAGTCTCTCTATAGACCCCTGCGGTCTCGGAGCAAAACCCGGCTGCTGTAGGGCATTAATAATAAAGCTACTGTTGATTTTTGTTTCGCGCAGCAATAAATATGATCCCGAGATTGAGAATCGGACCAAAACAAAGTTACTGAAATTGTTTGTCTGTGTGTGTGTTGTGGTAAATAAACATTTGTGCCTGTCTGGGTCCAGTACGTTGACCACGCCTGGTGCATGAGTATACCGCCTAGCAGAGTGTCTCAGTCACAAGAAGAATATGATAAGAAGACAATGTGTATGTGAGCCATAAACACACTCGCAACACCACAACTAAGCTCAGCTGCAGATGACGAAGTGGAGCGCAGGGGGAGAAGGGATACAAAGGGTGGAAAAGGGTTATAATGAAATGAGCTGGTGGGCTGCTACCCTTATGTCTTTTTCTACCCCCTCCTCAGCTACACTCACAGTCTCTCTCTCTCTCTCTCTCTCTCTCTCTCTCTAACCCACAAGACCCTCTCATGTATCGTTTGTGTTGCCCTTTTAATAAAGCCTTCTCACTTTCCACAGCCATTATTCCCGTTTCTTTGTGCTGTAATGATTTTTCAGCAAGATTTATCTTATTATGTCTCCCCCTGAAGTCTTAAAGGGTCTCGCTCAAGGACCAGCCATTAAGCTCCATAACCAGTGAGCCTGCACTTAAGTGTTTTTAGACGTTTAAGGAGTAGAAATTGAGAAACAATTGACAGATACAGGATTGAAATTATTTATTTATTTTTTATTATTGATCATTGGCTTATTAATTCAGCATGCACCATTAGCAGTAACTACATGCAACAAATATCTGTTCTTGAAAAAGTAAAGTTTATGTCCAAATGTGCAGTATAATATGTCGAGGGTCATTGTCTATTTGGAGGCTATCTTCAGGATCCATGAGAATGAGGCACTTATCCAGGATGGATCATCGGTCTGGTCCACTCTTGAGCTGTGAATAATACGTATATTTTTTAACTTGATGTGTTTTCAGACATTGTAATTTGAAAATTCAATTTGTTAGCAAGTTTGTCTGATTCGTCTTAAGCAGCTCTGTTTCTAAAATGCAATGAACTTAGAACTCGAACCATGGACCCTGGAGCTGTGAGGCTGGAGCGTGTTACCAGTTGTACAGATCTGTTGATTACAATATATTTCACTTAAAACAAAGAGTTCATAGTGTATAGAAACTGTTACTGAGGTGATCTCTGTGGAGTCGATGCTTTGCTTGTGTGCACAAGTGAATAGAAAAAAGGGGCGGGGGGGGTTGGGGAGTAATGGGATGGATGGGTTTGCATTTCACACGTCTATCAGAGCTGCTGGGGAATTAAATGGTTCCTGATGACAGATTCTCCTGTGAGACAAATGACAAAAAAATTGCTTCAGAGACTTTTCAAAAGATTTTTTTTCAGTTGGAGTTAGTTCATTGAAAGAAGGGAGGCTCTGACTGTGTGCTCAGTCTACACTTTTCAGATTGCTGCATCTCTGTTATGGTAGTGTTCGTCATGCGGTCACACCAGAACTTTCTGTTGCGAAAGACGTCCTTTTTTTCACATATTTGTAGCTTTTCAACTGCATGGCACAAACATTGCTTTTACATTAGAGGGGGTGGAGTGGAGTAAGGAAGTGGTTGGTTTGTGCCACAATTGAAAACGTTAAACGTTTAGTACTGACGTCATCAGTTAGATTGGACATCAACACATTGGGCAAATAATATATTTAACATATATATATATAATATATACATAATATAACCCAACATTGATGATTTTGCGGCCTTGTGCCTACAACAGTCCTGCTGATATTCAGCACAACAGCTGGTGAAAGGGGTGAAAGTAGTTTTCTAAGTTATATCTTACTGGTACTATGTAGCTAAAAGGTCATGAGAATAAACTATGGAGGTGGTGGACAGTCCTGAGAAATGAAAAAAGAAACAAGAAACGAGATTTACATCATATTTCCACCACTTTAAAATATCACATACCTTCCAGGTCCTGATATTGAATGTAAGGTAGTGTTAAATGGCAAGCTACTGTATTGCGCTATATAGGGTGCAATTTAGAATTGCTTGTTCCACACACCAAGTAGTACCCTTGATCAGAGGTTAGAGAGGGATTTTAGGTTCAGCCTGGTGATACAAAGCTACAGTAGTTAGCTTTGTTCTATCTCGTGTTAGCTGTGAACAGAACAACATGGACGGTTCAGGGGGCAATTCAGAACAACCTCGAGGGGATTACTATCAGATGTGGTTTCTCGCTGAAAGTGCTTCCGTGACTGAAACTGGGTTTTTGGCCGGTAGTTGCTCTCCCCTCTCTCCAGTACTGCGGACTATACTGACCTACTTTCCCATATGCTAATGACCAAGAGTTAGAGTCATTACCAATTGACAAAACACCTGAGATATGTTTAGTGATATCTAAATAAATATAAATCTATAAACTATAATCTAAATATAGTTAAACTTCCGAGTGCTGTTGTACTCTACATCCCTGCTCATGGAATGCCTCTAGTCCATCAGATTGGAGCAAACTTGTGCATGACATGGTTTATTCCAAAACTGGGACTGAGAAAGTCATTTTATTTCAAACCTGAATTTCTCCATCTCTTACTCTTCTACAAAATTAATTTCTCCTTGTATAATACTACAATTTTTAATACGAGTATGCATTTCACTTATTCGACTATAATGCCACTCACACATTCAGAGCAGAGTGAAAGATTATCGATTGTATACTACTGAGGTGTGTTTACGTGCATCCTAATGTTGCACTAATAAGATAGATGGATAAAGTACTTTATTAATCCCAATAGGAAATTGTATGTATAGTAAAATACTCAAAATTCTAGCCGAAAAAGGCCACACATAATCTTTTTTTTTTTTTTTTTTTGTCAGGAAAAATGCTCTTTCTTTAGGTGATTTTTCTGTTAAGGAATTTGAACTTCAATTCCTGATGGGTAAAGTCTTTAATTTCATCCAGCGAGTCTCTGGCTGAGGAAGAGGCACTGATTGGCTCACTGTTTCACAGATCTAACCAGTCATAGTTGAGACTGAGTTCTTGCAACTAATCATAATGCAGAAGGTGGAATTTATCAGAAAACATGGGAGGAAGTGTTGCCCAACCTCAGAGCTGGTGAAAAAAAAAAAAACAAGTGTTATATTTCCGGCAGATTTCTTGCTTCACAGCGGGGAGAACGATTTGAATCAGATTGAAGAAATAGTCTGTTGTCCATGTAAACATGGCTGCTGTCCACTTTAACAGGAATACCTATGTACATTTGCACAACTGTCTAATCAGGCATACAGTTCATTCAATTTGTGTTCATCTCGAACACCAGGGCGGAAAGAGGTTGTGATGTCGGAGGTTTGACCCTAACATTGTCGATGACCTCCTGGGATTTTCACACACAACCATGTCTCAAGTAAAAATGAGGAGAGAAAAAAAACTCCTGTCACTTGTTGATGAGAGAGATTAAAGCCCAGAATGATTTGAGCTGACAGAAAGTCTAGCCTAGGCTAATGCAAATAACTACTTATTACAACCGTGTTGAGCAGAAAAGCATGTGAAAATGCAGTGAAGTGATTGAGTCAGAGAGGCTACAGCTACAGAATGTCACATTGGATTCCATTCTTATCAGCCAAGGACCGGAATCTGAAACTACTGAAATTACTGTAACTAGAAAGACTGGAAAAATCCTTATATTCTTCGTCTGTCCAGCTGTGGTGTGTCCGTGCCCTTTGTGTGAGCACAGTTTAATGCATCTGGCTGCTGTCACATGATTGGTCGATTTGGGTATTTGTGTTCCAGAGATCCTGATAAAGTGACCAGTCTGTGTATAACTTTGCTGTAGTTTTTCCTGGTAGGAAAGTATTCACTATGTTGCGTTGAGGTCAGAGACTGCCTGCTTGACCTGTTCGCTGTCTTTCTCACGATCCCGTGCCTCAAGCTGTTTTATTTAATCATATGAGCCTGATCAGATAAACACTTACTTTGAAAACGAGTAGGAGTGTTTGAAAGCTAAACTAAAAAGGAAAAAAAATCTCCATGATGTAGTTTGCAGCCTACCCTGCTCCCAGTGATGGTACGTGGGGGGTTGATACGTTATTTCCTGCAGCGTCTCACTATGTGTTATCCTTTAACATGCGTCTACATGTACACACACACGTGTTTGTGTGTGAAGGCTCAGCTGTCTGTGACTGCACCGGCTGCGGGTTAGTTTAGAGGTATACGTGTTTGACACGCAGAGTTGTGCAGTGTGTTTCTGCTGCTTCCCCTCACAGTTGCATTTCCTTTTACACTGCTACCGGATGTGGGCTCTCCCGCTTTAGCTTCTGCATTTTTTTTTTTTTGTTCTTGTTACAAACTCCATTTTAACTCTCTTTCTCTCTATCGTTTCTCAGACTGTAACAAATGGTGTGCAGAATAAGTTTCCCTTTTAAAATATAAACTTAGCTATATGTCTAGTTTAATGCTAATAGAGTAATCCTTCAGGGTGCGTCAGGTTTTAATAAATATATATATATATATATTTTTGAGCAGCCAACATGACCCATAGTTCTCTGCTTCGTCTTGCGTCTGTGCACTAGTCACTTAAATCGTACACTAATACTCGAAACGCATAAATACAGAGATTAAGCGTAACTCAGGAAGCAGGCCACTCTGTAAAACAGATAATCACTCCTCTTAAACCATTTCTAATCAGAGCGTTGTTGGTAAACACTGCGGTGATGTTCTGTCTTTGTATTTGTTATAGCATCTTTATTTTCTCCAGAGATGTTTAAGCATGATGCGTCCGCACATACAACTTCACACATTGCTCGGTTGTGTCAGTGCTTCCACATGCATGTGTGTTCCCTATTCTGAAAAGACTCATCTGTGCGAGCTAATTAAACAACCTAGTAAAAAAAAAAAAAAAACATGCAATAGCATCAGCCAGATTGTATCATAGTGCTGCAGGATGACTAAATTACACTATAGGTAGCACATTACAGCACTTTCATATGCATATCAAATGGAAACTATTCAGCGGGAATGGAGTTTTTCTGGTCTCTGGTTAATGAAGAGCTCAGACGAGCGATCAGCTTGTCCACGGCTCCCGGGCGGCTTGTTAACTCCTGAAGGGCATTTGAAGGATCGTATGTTCAGGTCCCAGCCTGCCAAGAACTAGACAGAAACCGATGAACTCATCACATTGTACAATACCTCAGCTGAACTAGTTAACAAATGGATTTAAATAATAATGAAAAAAAAAATTCCCAAAGGCCAGGTGGTACTTCCTCTATAAATGGTGAAGAACCTTTAAAAGGTTTCAGTTCCTCCAAACATTGATACTGTACTGGTTGAGCAGGCTCAGCTATTTATTTTCTGTAGGTTATTTCCATGGTAATGGTGATGTAGGTAAACCAAGCATGGTGCTTTTCCCCCCACCCCCTGTCATGAGTTAACTTCTCAAATTTATCATACCACTACATACTACTGGGCGATATCGCTCGATTCATGGATAATGTCTTTATATGTAATATGGAATATATGTTTATATGTTTTTACATGGCCTGCGCAAGCAACTGTCAGCATTTCAGAAGGGCCAAATTATTGGGATACAGTACATCAAGCAAAGAAAACAACTAAGGAGATTTAAATTGACTGGAACTGGGCTGAGGATCCTTTAACACAATCTCAGAACCTGAAAGAACAGTGCTGAGCCGTCAACTCTGTAGAAGAATTAAGGTCGAAATGATGAATGGAGATTACTTAAACTCTTGACACCAAGCAATTTGCATGGTAACAAAATCAAAACAGTAAAAACCACCTCACAGGACTGGGACTAAACGGCTATGTGTTCATAAGAAAACCACTATTTAATAATTAGAAAAAATGCAAGGGAGCATAAAGATTGGACTTTGGAGCAATGGAAAAATGTCATGTGGTCTGACAAGTTCTGATTGACCATATTGCAGAGTGATGGGCGTGTCAGGATAAGAAGGGACGCCTCTGAAGGCAGTGTGATTATCTAGGGTTGCTTCAGTTGGTCAGGTCTAGACGTAGCAACGTTACGTGGCAATAAAATGTAGTCAGCTGATGGAGGTTTTTTTTTCCTCCCTCTGTTGGCACAGGCATATTCCAGGAGTGATTCTGGTACCATAAGTACTCATTAGAGAAATCGATCAGTGACATCTTGGAGCGTGCAATTTTTAAAATGTATTTATTTATAATTCGTTAAGGCTGTTTTAGTCAGTTGTATGTAACACAGACCACCCAGTTATGCATAGGTTTGGCTTTGCAGTTAGACAATTTAGTATAGGACGCTATTTTGAATGAAATGAAAATGCTATTCTGAGTGAACATTGACATCATTCTCTCACAGATCCTTGTAATATCCATCACATCCGCAGAGACTGAGTGGGGGCACTTCAGTATTATGATTGGGTGAGAGATAATGGCCGTCTTCTGTACATTACTGTACATTAGGGCAGAACCTAATTGATTTTTTGATAATTAATCATAATGTATTTTGTGCATCAGAAATAGACTTGAGTATGTCTAGGTGAGGCATGAGCTCAAGCGCTAGGATTTTTGGATTCTGGTATATTTGATTTAGTTTTTTTTTTGTTTTGTTTTTTTTTTGTGTGTGTGTTTTTTTCCCCCCCACATGCATGATGTATGCATGCTATTATGATGCAATATCAATGCATAGTGAATTCATTCCAAAAATAAGCCATTTAAAAGTGATTTATTCCTCTGATACCAGAGCAGGATGCCAGCATAAACAAAATCTAAGTTTGTTAAGGAGCAAGATGTATTACTTAATTTTTTCTTTTACTTTACTGTATTGCTTTAAGCATTGTTACATTATCTCAACACATGCTGCCTTCTCTGTGACGTTATAGCTTTACCTCTGACGTTATAAAGTTCTGACACTGGAGACTCCTTACAATGTAAAATTTCAGAAATATCCACCTGTGGAATTTTTGTTTTCCATCAGTTGTTACTATAGTATGATAACTAATCACTTCTATAGCCGCTGTGTTATTTGGGTCACCTGCATCCAGAACTGCTGAGTCATGCTGTTTGAGAAATTTCAACCTTTCATTCGGAATTAAGAAGTTGGTGCAGTCCAAACGTTGATTATTAAAGTTATTTCTGTCTTTAGTTTTAGGTGAAAGTTCTGGCAGTATGGCTGAGGTTTGTGCTAAATGAAACTGACTCGTAAGCCGTAGATGGCCTTTAATACCATTTACATGTGGTTGATGGTTTGAGAGGTATTTAAATACTCATTTGACAATTTGGGTATTCGTTAGAGATGCATTAATAGCTATTTTTTTGGCTGATACCGATTTCCAATTATCAATATGTTGTAATCATAGATTTTTTTTTTTTAAGTCTGACCTGACAGTACAGATTTTATTCGAATCTGAATAATATTTTTCTCCCAAGAGACGGATCTCCGGATGATGGAGTGAACCCGTTTCTGTCGTCCCACTTGTGGCGCAGCTACGCGTATTTGATCGTCACAGAATCGGTTCTATTCAAGACGATCACCAGTCATGACCGATAAAGCTAACAACCGCTCAATTCTAGTCACAGACTGATCGATTGGTGCCTCTCAACTATCGTTATGTTCTGCATCGACAGGAAGTCAGTGAGTCCCTGAGTACTTCAGTACAGAATAAAATATGTCCTGAACATTTCAGCCTGGACTGTGATATAGACGAGGCACAATGTAGAGCAGGTAAGGTTACTGCTCAAAATTAGGGCAAATCCACAGTGGTGTAGCAGCTAGTATTGTTGCCTCGTACCTCCGGGTTTGGGGGAGCTTGAGTCTCCCCTCCAGCACATGTGCATGAAGATTTGCATATTCTCCCTGTGCTTTGTGGGTTGTAGGTTGGTGGTGGTGTTTCCAAATTGCCCATAGTGGGTGACCGGCCTCACACATAGGAAAGCAGTATAGAAGACGAATAATTGAATGAATAAATCTATTTGCTAATGCTATAGTTAAGGCTGTAAGGGTAGAATTAAAAATTCACTCACTCTCTATAAGGCCTGTCCCAGAGGAACTAGGCTCAAACACACACACACTTACTTACACTATAGGGAATTTCGAAACATCAGTTAGCATAATCTGCATGTCTGTGGACAGTGGAAAGAAACCGGAGTACCCTGGGGAAACCCACCAAGCACAGGAAGAATATGCAAACCACACACGCGCGCACACAGACAGACAGACCTGAAGCGGGAATCGATCCTGAAGGTGCGAGGCTACAAATGTATTAATATTTATGTATTTTATGTACAAATATCCATCTATCTATTTGTTGAAATTAAATACTACATATACAGTGATCAATGTTTCCTACAGTTCTACAGGGGTAGGGTGTGAAGTAAGTTGACCCTCCAATCAGAGCAGAGCATATATACACTTACACTTAAAGACTGAGTAACAAAAACAACCTGGTTAATAATGAGGACAGTAGGACCTTTAAAACCTTTCTCTGATGGTTTGTAGTTGTGATTATTGTAATGTCCTTTGAATACAATTTAGCTGAGACAGTCTTTCAGAACAACAGCAGCATCAGCATCATTCGATGGTGAATCTTCCTGTTTCCTGATGGCTGTGAATAATAAATGCTGGCCTGCTCTCCTATGTAACTAAAAGCCCTTGCTTCTCCCCCTGCCTTGCCTCTGCTGTACCCAGATGGTGCACTCAGCACCTTCCATTAGACATTAGAGAGGCTACAGGGTGTGCTGGATAGGTGTGTGTGTGTGTGTGTGTGTGTGTGTGTGTGTGTGTGTGTTGATATAGGGCCACACCAGACCTTTGGCATAGATTATCTGTGCTAAAGGATTACAGCAGTAAGAGTTGGTCTGTTTTTCAGATCGCTGCATTGTTTTGGTATTAAACACACTTCAGGTCTTTTCCAAGTTTCATATCAGCACGTAATTAAAACATGACGAGCACTGGACCTGTTTTTATGACTGGAATGTTGAGCCGTGATGTGGCTTTCATGCTCAAGAAGCTTGTTCTTGAAGCTCATCTGTTTCTCATTTATCGCAGGCAAATTTATTCTACTCAGAATAGCAACTTTTCAACCTTTTATCAGCGTATCACAAAGGTCACAGGGTTTTTATTTATTTATTTATTTTTTTTTTATTGGCGCGAACTACAAAATCAAGCAGGCTGTATGTTCCAGTAATTGAGATGTATGTTCCATAGAGACGTTTTTGTTTTGACGCTGCTGATTTGGTTGTTATGGTAACAGGATGCATTCTCCAACCACACGCACACTGCACACTTGCATGCTTAATCTTTCTAGAAATTACCTAAATGACAGCGTCATACAAGGAGACGGGTGTAATTTATGAATATGTAAAAATTCTTTTTTTTTTTTTTTTTTTTTTTAAATAGATACTTGTTTTGGCCAAGCACATGAAATTGCAGGTTCATAAAATACACAATAATATCAGCCAAAGTATTAAGACCACCTGCATAATATTGTGTGGGTCCTACTCATGCCATCAGAACACACTCCACAAGACTTGTGTGCCGTGGTATCTAGCAGACAATTCATCAAGTCCTGTATGGCCGTCTATGGATCAGACTTGTTAGAGCAGCACATCACATTGACGCTTAATTAGATCAAGCTGTGGGGAATTCAAAGGCCAAGTCAACACCCTGAACGTGCAGTGTGGCACGTTGCATTATCCTGCTGAAAGAAAGAGGCAGCTGGCATCAGGGAATACCGTTGTCATGAAGCGGTGTACTTGGTCTGCAACAGTGTTTAGATACAGTAGGTGTTATTTCTCAAAGTAACATCCTTGTGAAAAAGGCAGGACTCTTCAGGTTCCCAGCAGAACATTGCCCAGAGTGTCAGGCTGCCTTCACTGGCTTGCCTTTTTTAAATCGTGCATCCTGGGAAGCGATGCATACGCACCCAGAAGTCTACATGATGTGATGAAAATGTTATTCATCAGACCAGGCTTACCCTCTTCCATTGCTCCACTGCTCTCAATGCCCATTGTAGGAGGTTACAGAAGTGGACATGGGTAAGCGTGGGCTGTAGCTACGCATCTCCATACCTGGTGTGTCCTGACACATGTCTGTCCCTCATAGCCAGCATGAATTTTCTCAGCAGTTAGCTAGCCTTCGCTTTCCACATCCTTCAGTGAGCCTTGGGTGCTCATGACCCTGATGTCAGGTCACCGGTTGTTCTTCCGTTGAACTTTTTTTAACCAAGATGTTTACCCTTTTTTGCTGCTTCAAACACATCAATCTCGAGAATTTTATATTAATGTAAATCCTTGTGAATAAGTTGTTTCTGTAGATGAATAGATTTGAGTGTGTTAATATAAGCATGTGATTTGATTTGATTTAAAGCTGGTACTACTGGCAGAGCTGCTGATAAAAAAGAAAACGCTTCCTGACCAATCAGATTAAAGATTGCGACGGCTCTGTGATGTAAAGCACATTGTACAACACTGAGTCTCGAGAGGGCACGACTCGTTCTGGATGAACCTGTTTGTGTTTTCCTCTTGTTTGCTCTGAAGCATTCAGGAGACGGGAGCTCTCTTGCCAGGTTGGCTCATGCTAAAGCACAGTGAGTCCCGGGGCTGTTCTTTGTTCATCCTGAGCCATGATGTGGCTGGCCAGTTAAGACCAATCACACCAGTTTATCCAGACTTGTATGTTATTGAATGAATGAAAGCTCATTGAAGACATGGCATAGGTGGTATAAGGAAGTGACAGGATGCATATGTTGTCATTACAGGAATCTGCTACATATGATGTTTTTAATATTAAAGGGAATTTTTAAAGGGAACAAACCAGGAACAAAGAAACGCATTGAGACTGTCGGACAGAAAGATGGCCTCTTAAACATTTACATGATCTCTTTGAGATTATAGACAAAGGATACACTGTAGTCTGAGTGCTGGCGTACTGTACACGCACACATATACACACACACACACACACACACACACACACACACACACAATTGTAGGGCCTCTGTTTATTGAGTGGCTGGGGGTTGTGTGCGGGACGCTGCCTTATGGTGCCTGCTGCAGGATTTCTCAGCTGGCACGCAACGGCATGAGACGCGCACATTTCTGCAGGCCAGGCTGGTGCTGTTAACAGCAGAGCTGCAGACACATGGCACTGGACACTCCCAGACATGAAGAGGACTCTTGGGAAATTTATTTTGGTGAGATAGAAAGACAGAAACCCACAGATGTGATTAGACTCCTCTCAAGCGAGTTAGACTGTAAAGCCTATTATGCGCATGCATACAGTAGAAGTTTGCAAACGGCCGCGTCACTGTCATATAACCAGTTTGCTTTGTGAGAACTGTATTGTCGAACAGAAAGCGCCCTTTTACCCTGTACAGCATTTCTTTTGAAACTTTCAAATGCATACCCCCAATACACTATGCACCCAAATGCATGTCTTAAACAAGGTAGTAGGGAGCTTATTTACAGTAATGCAAGAGGAAACGAATGCGAAAATATTATACCCACGGTGCTGTTGTATACAGATTAAAGTTCCTATTTTTTTATTTTGTTAGCCATTCTACATAGATCTGCTGAAACACCCCTCAGATAATGCACTTTTTTTCATACCTCATTTCACTCCTGCTCCTAATTCACTGTTTCATTGTCTATGTAAATGAGCTATGACTGAGCCACGCCCACCGGAAAACTGCAGACCTGAGCAACAACTCGGAGAGAGGGGGATCTTCTTAAATGCTGTCACAAATGGGGGGGGGATCTGATTGGCTTGTTTTAAACCCTGCTCAACACAGAAATGGAAAACGGTTTAAACAAGCCAATTAGATTTTCCCCATCACTATTTTGACAGTAATTTCACAAAATTCACTTTTTAGTCCCTTTGTAGAGGTGGGGCTGATGTGCATGTATAAATAAAAAAAAATTTTTCATAATGAGTCCTCTTCCCAATATGCATACTCTTTGATGTATAAAGTTTTCATGAGCACTGTGTTTAGTTTTATACATGTAGATTACACTATAAGCACTGATGGGTGAAGTGAATAACATTTATTATCTCATTACGTGGGCACATGTAAGTGGGTGCGATTTATTAGGCAGCAAGTGAACATTGTGTCCCTGAAGTTGATGTATTGGAAGGAGAAAAAAAAAAAAAAAAGCGGGCGTGCATAAGGATTTGAGAGACTGTGCCAAGAGCCACATTGTGATTACTAGATGACTAGATCAGAGCAGCTCCCAAACAGCAGCTCTTGGGGATGTTCCCAGTCTGCAACGGTCAGGACCAAGTGAAAGTGCTACAAGGAAGCAAAACCAGTGACGGCCACGGCATGTTGATGCACCTGGGGCGTGACGGCATTCCAATGTGTTCTGATCCGATAGAAGATCTGATGTAGGACAAATAGCTGGAAATGTTAATACATGAATCATACTGCACCTGACGTCTTGGTGGCCAGATACCACAGCACACCTTCAGAGGTCTAGTGGAGGCCATGCAGGTCAGGACTCCGGTGGATGAATGGTCATAATGTTATGGCTGATCGATGTATAGCTGCTGTAACATAAGTGAGCTTGTTTTGTGGAGGTCCCAGAACATTAACTGTGCATGTAAAGAAAGTGTTTTTATCTAAATATTTATTTAAATTGTTAAATTTGGCAAATTGCCATGAAAGGAATTACAAAAATAAATAAAACCCTTATGGAAGTGCTGTTGCTGGGAAAAAAGGATGTTAATGGATTGTGAACGGCATCGCATCACCCTGTGGCCAAACTTGCAGCAGTTTCATTTCCAGAGAGGATCACTGATACAGTACGAAGTCGTGACACGATCCTCTTCGTTATTTACCTCCTGAATCAGGCGAGTGTCATTAAACACACACAGGCTGACACGTGCCCCGTATTGTCCTGAAATGGACTGAAATGATGACCGGAGCAGTACTACCGTAGAGGACCAAGTGCTTTCTGTTGTGTAAACATGACCGTACAGTAAGTGTTGGCCGCTCCTCAGAACAGTTAAGCATCTTTCCGTGTATAGCTCTGGTCTCACACCCCGGCGACGGACTCGCAGTTTCCCGTCGAGCATGCTGCCACTGTATTTTTGTTCTTTCACTCCTTTGTCTTCCTCCTTTTCTTTTTTTCTCTCTCATTTCAGAGCCTTTTTTCATGTATTGTCGTGGTCCTGTTACTCATTCGCTTCGGTCGTCTCCCCGCCCCTCCCCTCGCTCTTTAACCCAGTGTCCCGGTGTGTGATGCATCATGTCAGTTAATCTGGCTCGCTCGTTCTCACACACACACGCACGCACACACACGTTTGTGCAGAGTCCGGTTGCGTGATTATTTCTCTCTGGATGCAACTGGGAGAGCAAATGCAGTGCAATAAAGTTTTACTTTAATTTAAAATTAAAAACACTGACTGACTGAGACAGGAAGGTGGAATTAGAGCTGTGTGTGTGTCTAATGATTGGGTTAGGTCATATGTGATTAGTATCCAAGCACAGGCACTCCCAGGTGTGTGCCTGTGCCTATTTATGGACATGAGGGCGTTGTTTATCCTATTGGCTAATCAGCTAAGGCTAATCTTCACAGAGTTTGTGTGTGTTTGGGTGACAGGTGGTCTTCTGCCCACTTTCTTTGTCTGTGACACTCTCTCTCACACACACAAACATGCGCACACACATACGGACATGCACGCACACACATTTCACACACAGACATTTCTCTCTCTCACACACACTTTAGTGCTCCCTGATCTCTCCCTGTGTAATGCTTATGAAGTTTTTTTTTTTTAAAGTAATTCTCTCCAGTGTAACTTAAGACCACCTTGCATCTGCTGTGTGTTACAGTATGTCCCTGCGAACACACACCCAAATCCACACACATGCGCGCGCGCACACACATACACACTCTCAAAGTAAAACCCTGGTGTTAAAATAGAAGCGGCGCTGGCGGGTCGTACCCGAATTACCATTCTTAAGTCAGATTTCAGGGGAAGCGTCTCAGTGTGGTGATGTCATGCGAGAACTCTTCACACTGTTCAAGGCTAAAGTGACGTACATAAGAAAAAGAAGAACGTGGCCTACACATAGGACAAAGTTCTGAGTGTGATGTGCCCGGGTGTCTCTTTCAGATTTCCCCTGTTACGCTCTTCATATTCAAAAGTAGTATTGGGTTGGGTCGTTTTCAAACCGGAAACAGTGAGTCATGACTTTGTGTCAAACCGTCTACTTCTCTGTTATTCAGGACGATTTGTACGTAACTGTCGAATGTGTCCATACTTGACTGTTTTTTTTTTATTCTGAGAAAGGTGAAATTGAATAATATGATGATGTCAGATCCAACCTTAGCAACCTTAGCAACCTTGTACATTTTATCTTGAGGTTTTTGTGGTTTATTTAAACAGATGAGGACGTCTCCAAGGTTGTCATTTAGGTATGTTAGCGATGATAGCTGGCGACGACGAGGTTGCCAGGTTAGGGCTGGTTCCTGGAGTAACAACTCTTGTAGGAGATTCAATATTTAAACAGACATTTAACATCCGAACGTGACAGTTTTGCACCTGAGAGAGAAAGACGTCTTGTTTTAAGTCTAAAACTGCTTGCTCGTCTCCTTGACGAGCTGCTCCCGGTCACAGCGTGTTCAGAGTTAATCTCTTACTGCGAGCTCTTGGCATCACTGGTTCATCCTAAATGATACAAAGAAATATGATGGAGTATAAAGAGGCAGTTTGTGCACTCTGTTTGCCAAACAAATGGAGCAGTGCACTCTAATTTGCACAGGGAATAGGAGAAGAGGAGGAGGTTGTAGGAGATAACCCGAAGCTCCACTACAGCTACTGATGCTTTTGTTAGACAGCCTGCCTGCAGTGCTACTTCTGTTTCCATCTCAAAACTACAGATATAAATATATAAGAATATACAGTGGTGGCCAAAAGTACTGAAAGAATTCAGTGTTTTAATGCCGTTCTCAAAAAAAAAAGACAATCAGGGAAGGAAATGTGATTCGATTTGTATTGTGGGTTTCTTTTACATATACATACATACATACACACATACACACATACATACACACATACACACACACATACACACACACATACATACACACATACATACACACATACATACACACATACATACACACATACACACACACATACACACACACATACACACACACATACATACACACATACATACACACATACATACACACATACACACATACACACACATACATACAGGCCTGCTGCACCTCCAGGATTCGGGACCCACCTCGGGTCTGTGTGGGCAGAGTTTGCATGTTTTTCCCCCTTGATGGTTTTTCTCCCACAGTTTAGAGACATTCTGATTAGACTAATTGGCGTTCTCACAATTTTGTGTGTGTGTGACCGAGAGAGAGAGTGCCCTGTGGCACCCTGTCTATTGTGCTTCTGGGAAAGGCTCCAGCCCCCCGCAACCCTATATGCAGGATAAAGTGGTATAGACCATGAGCGACTGAGACTGACTTTGAAGATACATGAAAGTCCACATAAACGAATCGTGAGACATCACTGAATTGATCTTTTTTTTCCCCCCATCTCTAATGATGAGATAATAGGAATAATTTATTTCATGCAATGAAATTGCAATACACCAATCAATATTCTTCAAAATCTGCTCCATCTGGCTGGGCATAGGGACAAACAGACGTCTGCAGTACTCAGTAGGTGTCACTCAGTCAACGCAGCCATGCTTGATTGCTTCCTAAAGATCATGTACAGAAGACGGTTTCTTGTCCGCCACTGCCTTCTTCACCATAGTCCAACAGTTTTCGATAAGGTCTGGGTCAGGAGAGGAAACGGGCCATTACTCCAGTGCTGGACATTTTTGTCACATATTGGCACAATATTTATCTAGATCGTCGAAGAATAACAGAGAAATAACCTGTTTTATACACATAGAGAATTGTAACGCATGGCATATGTTGTCTTAATACTTTTGGTCATCACTGTATGTAGGTTTCTATTGCAAAACCACATCAATGCCATTCTTCAAAAAAGCAAACTGACTGCCGTGTATATTTTTCTGAATTGTAATTAATGAGAGCAACCCCAAAGCAGTTCCACTGATACGTTTGCTGACATCACATACCAGTGAGCACAATCCATCACTGAGATTAGAGATATATTACGTATTTAAAAGTACACTCCATGTACTGTTCATCTCCGTCTGCAAGTTCTTTTGCAAGTAAACAGACTGATGCCTCTTCCATGAAGCAGTCACTCACTCTCTCTCTCTCATTTGGCAGTTATGGGTACAAGCAGCAGTGGCTGATGGGGAAACGAACTCTACGCTTGGGAATTCACGTGCTCTTATGGGATAGGGAGTGTGTGCTTGTGTGTGTTTGTGGTGAGAGGGAAACACTTCCTTGCCAAATGAAACGTCTGAACAAAAGACATGGAGTGAGAATCTAAAGAGAGCAAGGATGCGCGCGCGCGCGCACGCACACACACACACACACACACACACACACACACACACACACACACACACACACACACACACACACACACACTTGTAGACACTTTTTACTCATTGTTCTACTGTCTCTATCCCCATTTGAAATAAAGTGTCTGTCATGGTAGAATAAAGACACATTGCCAAGACAGTGATGCTTGCCAATGAGCTGTTTTGCTTATTTGGATCTCTCTCTCTGTCTCTCTCTCTTTTACTCCGAATGACACACACATTTTTACATTTATATAGAGCACTGTGTTCTGGTTTTGCTCAGGCTCTGTAATTAACATCCTCTCTTCTCTATAAATACACCATGAGTTTGTGTCCAGAGCCACAGAGGGGAAAAAATTGTGTGTGTGTGTGGGACTGAAGACATAATAGGCCGTGTGAAGGACAGTGTCTTAAAGGAAATGGAGTGTCAGAATAAAGAGAGGTCTTTTGTTTGATTAAAAGATTGTAGTCTGTTGAGGGACGCTAGAGTGGCGTAGTTTATATTTAGTCTCTTCTTATGATCAATACTATTATTAGAAGTACTACTAGACAGTAGTGGCTTTTTTGTCTGACACAACTTTGTTGTAAAACTCCTGACAGGGTGAAGTTCAGGCTCAGTCTGAATTCTATCATCATTTCCTCGGAACACTATTTGATCTTTCATCTTATCATGTGACAAATCAGCAGCATGTTTCCGTGCGTAGCTGCGATCCTGCTGACGGGAGGCGGCGAGACGGGACAACAAGCTTCAACTAAACTAAGATTTAATGAGGAAAGTCAAATTATTTGCTTCTCCACATCCAGCACTCCAGCAGGCGTTTGGTTCTTAATGGCGTCACTTTAAATAAGACCGTCCTCAAATTCCGGAGAAATCAAAGAGAAAGAGAAAGTAGAGGGCCCTTTTTCGGCCCTGTTTTCAGTGCAGATAAAATAAAGCAGGAGAAAAGCCAGCAGTCTAGCATGATTCATTGTTGCTAAATAAAACTTACCCCGGTGTTTAAGGAATATTTCCCTCCCAACAGCTGGCCAGCTGCTTTAGAAGTAAGCGCGCAATTTATAAAGGCGGTATATGTTAACAATGCGCAAAACATCCCGCTGATAATCCAAATGTTCCTTGTGCTCCACACTTGCAGTTTTCTTAAACTTTTATCCGAAGCTCTTCATGGTTGCTTTGATGGGAACGATCTGTCATAATGAGTTCTACCTTCTTTATTATATATATATATTTTGCATGTAGTGGCAACCTCAACACCCCGGCTGTATTCTAATATCCTTACTAGCCAGGCCCCTTGTACATTCGATAATTACTCACTATTATATGAAGAGTCAGGGCTCTGCGATTCCTTTCGTGAACACTGGATCGAGTTGTCCTGCTTATCATCTTCCTCTTCTGCCATCTTTATTTTCTCTGAACTGATCTCTGTTGTTCTAAATCACTTTTCGTAAACCGACCATTAAACAGTATGACCCCTCATGATTTCCAGAGTGTTTCGAGGGTGCTTCACGTGTACAGCTGATGTGTCTACATGGGTTTTTGCGGGTTCTTTGTCAGTGACTAGATATGAAATTGGACACTTGTGCACTAAGGAGAGGGAGAAGAGAAAGCGAAATCAGTAGGGTAGTCTGTATAATCAACATTACTGTACCCCAGAGGAATGTCCTGTGTGCTAATGAGCTCTGCTGTAGTCTCTGAGAAATCTTACGAGCTCCTGTGTGTCTAACTCCTAATGCAACACAGTTCGTCAGCTCCTTTACAGTTTACGCAGTAGTGGCGAGCAATCAAACTCGCATCATTAACAAGAAGCGAGGACAACAGCACCCCGTCCAGTTGTTCTCAAAGGTTCCTATTGCTCTCACACTTAGTATACATACTGTAGACATGAACACTGATTTCACAGTAGTCTTAGTATGTTGAGTTTCTTACCTAGCTGATTTTGGTGGTGCTCCTTGGTTTTATAACCGAATAAGAGTCTTAAGTTTAGGTAACGAGACACATGGAAGTGTGACATCAGTGCTCACTGGTACAGTACAGTCCTTATCCTTGCACTGATTTGGTAAAAAGATTATTTTGCAAATATTTGGTCAGCAGTATGATGAATTTGGTTAGGAAATGACGCAGACAAAAAAAAAATGTAACGGTAAGCTCTTACCTTACCACAGATGAAGTTCTTAGACCAAATCAAACTGAAGATCTTCTCTTTTCAAAAAAAAAAGTTTGAACAACTAATTTCTGGTAGAACTGCTTGGACCAGTCAAATGCAGGCGACTATGTCTTGACAACTGTTGCGTCCCGATATGTCCAACTTACTTTGAAAAGCTCTTAAGATTAAATGACTGAAATAGCTGATGGAACGTCAGCATTTTTTTGTTTTGTTTTGTTTGTAGACCTTTTTGAACTCCAGTAACTTTTGTTAGTGCTGTTGCTTAAATCGAATCAGATTTGGTTCTTTGGTTAGTGTTTCTGTGAATTAAGTTATTGTACCATAACCTCTTGAGACCTCAATAGATGTTTCACTTTTTTTCCACATGACTCTTTACCCAAACATCTTCCTCTTCGAAGCCATTATGTTTAATTATTATCAGGTGCTAATAAACAAGAACAGTGGGTAGAAATGGTAAGTTACACAACATTAGAGAACCTGCAGCAGTACACATTTATGGTGTTAAAAATACAATATTTATGTTCTGTTTTAATGCTGTTTTATCTTCTTCTTCTTCTTCTTATTATTATTATTAATAATAATATCGTTGTGTTTGTTTCTCAGACCTGTCTAAGAATCGGCTGTGTGAGGTGCCAGAGGAGTTGTGCCAGTTTATCTCTCTAGAGACACTCAGCATCTATCACAACTGTGTGCGCTCAATACCCTCCACCCTCTGCCAGCTACAGGCTCTCACCTACCTCAACCTCAGGTACGCACACACGCACACACGCACACAGCCGAACCTAGTATACAAGGTCTTTCTTATTAAAACAATATGTGCTATAAAGCACGGCCACCCACAGGAGTTTAGTGTGCAACTTGTTGGGGCTTCTGAGTCGCACAACAGAGCAAATAATTACGCTCCCAAGGTGGCATCGGTCATGTGATGGAGAAAAACTGGTGGAAGGAAATAGTTTTTAAATCTGCCTGGTTAAAAAGTGAACTACTCTTTGTATTTAAATAAGCAACTCCTAACGAGCTTTGATTGAGAAATTACTGCAGTGTTTATGATGATTCAGGTGACATTAATTCTTTTAACTTTGCTGCACTGAGTAGCTTCCCGTTTCTTAAACAGTGGAGAGGAGTCCTGTCAGAACCTGTATCCTTTGGTCATGGAAAACATGTTGCTGTTTTTCAGAAGGATCAAATTATTGGCCTTTATCAAGCAAAGACAACAGCTAAGGAGATTTCTGAAATTATTAGAGTTGCACTAAGAACTACCCAATGCATTATTAAAACCTGGATTGATGGTGAAGGACTGTGAGCTGTGATGAGAGATTATTTTAATGCTTGATAAAGTTGCAACATAAAAAAAATAATACCAGAAGTAAACTTTATTTTGTTTAAAAGAGAAAGCAAGGGCCTAAACAGCTGTGAAGACATAAGAAAAACATTTGTTTGCAATTTGCTATGGAGCGTAAAGATGGGACTTTGGGGCAATGGAACAATGTGCTCATACACAATGTGATCTGAGTTGAGTTCAGATTGTGGTCCGATGAGTTATAAAGCAATGAGTGAATCAGGGTAAGAAGTCAAGCCTCTGGACAGTGTTATGATCTGGAGTTGCTTCAGGTCTAGACTCAGCAACGATCTGTGGCAATGAAGTCAGCTAATGACCTGAACATACAGAATGACCAGGGCATCACATCAAGATCTTCTTCCAGGACTTGGGTTGTGAGAGAATGGTCCTGGGAGCATGAGGAATCATTTTCACACATGAACTGACCAGCACAGAGTCCTGACCTTCACCCCATGTAATGTCTTTGGAATGCGCTGGGGAAGACATTACAGAGTGGTTTGATTCTCCCATCATCAATACAAGATCTCAGCCAGGAATTAATGCAACTCTGGACAGAAGTAAATGTTGTGATGTTACATAAACTTCTCTAAATGATGCCACTGTGAAAACATGCCATCGTCAAAGCTAAGGGTTCAACAATATATTGGCTTATGTGAATTTTCTTTTTGTATTGATTTTAGTGAAATGAATTAGAAGCTTGTCCAGCTGTCTTGTTGCATACTAGGTAGTGGCTTAATTATGTGGAGATTAATGTTGTTTTCTTGATGGTCCTTTTCAGCAACTGTTAAAGTGCATTACAACTGTGTTAATTTCTTGTGAGTTCAGTATTGAGTAAACGAATCGTGTTGTATACGTGTGTTTCAGTCGCAACCAGCTGACCAGTTTGCCCGCGTCAGTATGTGAGCTCCCTCTGTTGCGGGTGCTCAACATCAGCAACAACAAGCTACCAGTCCTGCCCGCTTCCATACATAAACTTGCACATCTCCGGCAACTGGTATGTACACCCCGCACCGCTGTGTGAGCTTCCTCATGCTCCTCATCATACTCTCCTGACATTACCGCACAGTCTGGGTTCTCTGTCTCAGCTTTGGTACCTACTCAGAAATGGCTTCAGTAGAAGGGAATAGTAATCAAGTCCTTATAATTAGGTTTGTTTCATGATTGCTGGCTTAAAATTTTTTCAAAGTCACTTAGTAATTCAAGCTTCACATCTTGTCATTAGTCATCATTTAATCTGGAATTTTGGTTTCAGTCAATTACGTTGCAGAAAAGCAGCAGGATGTAAGACTAGGATTTTGGAAAATGTGTTCATTGTAACCTGTGTTTGTTCTTCAAGATCAGTGAAGCTGATGGTAGTGAATAAGTTTTTTTTTTCTCTCTTCCTCTCAGGTTCCAAACAGCCTTAATCAGGAAGTTTGTCAAAGTTCAGTACAGTTTGTTGTGACATGGGAGAAATCATAGGCATCAGCCATGTACTAAAATTTTAAGCAATTCACAAGTTATTCAAAGGTGGATTGTAGATGGTTTGTGCCTCTTTATAATGTATCAGAGAGTCTGAAAATGTCCCCAAGTCCTTCTTTAGTACTGGCATGGACAGGTCTGAGCTATATGAGCTGGAATGCTCATAAAAAGCTGGAGAAAATCTCTTAAAGAATTATAAATCGAACCCTGCATTCTAAACAAATTAACAGTATTCTGTAAGAGGTACTACACTGCATATGGTGACATTTGTCACGGAAGTATGTGGCTGATTCATAGCTTGTGTGGTCACAAGTATTTGTAACAGGGGTATCCAGGTTGTGTTAACAGACGAGAACTCAAAAGCAGTTTCTGACGATTCATAGCACATTGTGAAGTGTAGAAAGTACTTCGTAGCTAAATGGTATAAGTTTGTATCGTAGGTGATTACATTGTTAGCATAAGTACATTGTGTATCATTTCATCTGTAATGTATGAACAGTTCTTAAGTGATATAAGTCATGTGATATGTGCAAGAACATCCAAGAATCACAATTCAGCATGCACTAGAAAAAAAACAAAAAACAATTGTGAATGTGGGAAATGTGTGTAACGAACGCTGTTGGAGAATTGGAATAGAAATTCTATAGATTGCTTAAGCAGCTTATTTTGTTTTAAAATGTACAGTGAGCAACTGTTTTTATGGTTCGGTAAGTACATTCTGTATGTGGGTTGTGAATTTCTTTGAGGAGACACAGGCAGTACGTATCTCCAATCTTCTGTTTGCAGGATGTGAGCTGTAATGAACTGCAGTGTTTGCCGGTGGAACTGGGTCAGCTGGAGGGTTTACGGGATCTGAACTTGAGAAGAAATCAGCTCGCTACCCTGCCAGAGGGTTAGTTCATCTCGAGCACACACGCGCGCACACGCGCACACACACGCACACAAAAACTAGTGACTACTGTCCCAGCTCTACACAAAGATGCAGTTATATAACCGCTCTGGAAATGTCTGTGGTTACACCAGGGCATCAGTGATGAAATGAGTAGGGTTAGTTACATAGATGTTATTATTAGTAAATTCTATTACATTTTATCACCAATTCTGTGCTCTTACTAAGAAATCGAAGAAGTCAAGCGCTACGATTATCGTGTGTGATCTATTAATTTGTTCCCTTCTACAACAGAGTTGGCCGAGTTGCCGCTAGTCCGTCTAGATGTCTCTTGCAACAGAATTTCCCACGTCCCCGTGTGCTATCGGCACTTGCGGCACCTGCAGCTCATCTCGCTCGATAACAACCCTCTGCAGATGCCCCCAGCGCAGATCTGCTCCAAAGGGAAGTTCCATATATTCAAGTATCTAAACATGGAGGCGTGCAAAAGGAGCCAGGACCAGCTGGAGAGGGCTCTGCGTCCCAGTGGCTTCAGCAGCTGGTGAGACCAGGATGGAGGAATGAGTGGGAGGGAAAAAACAAAACAGATGTGAAGGAGCTTAAATAATGACAATAGAAGAACAAGTTAATAACAGATGAATGTCTTATGACTGATGGTGGCGAGTTAAGTCTAATAAGTAGCAAGTGTATAAATCAGCTATAATCACTTGCATGTTTGAGCAACTGCTGTGGTAGATGGTGCACGTGGCATTTTGGAAGTGTTCGATATTCACACATTTCACTTATTAGCAAAAGGAAAGAGAATGAAGAAGAGGTCTAAACATCTCTCTCTCTGTCTTCTCTCATATATTTTTGTATACAGTCTTTCAGATCAGGAGCTGTTCCTTGGTCAGTATGGTGGGCTGGACTCTGGCTTCAACAGCGTGGACAGTGGCAGCAAGAGATGGTCAGGAAATGAGGTAAGAAGAAGGAGAAGCATGAAATCAATTAAAGAAATTCCAGCCGCATGTAAATCTGTTTTTCATCCCGCGCCGCGTGCATGCGGAACATCTCCTTCCTGTCTCTTTCCAGTCTGCCGACGATTTTTCAGAGAGATCTTTGCGCTTGATGGAAATGTCCCGTGAGCAGCACAGAGAGGAAGACGAGAGGAACATGTCGCCCGATACACCCAAAGGTACAAAACTTCTCGTAAGTTGAAGAAAGAGAAGCCCTCTCCGATCACACACATGTGAACTCATTTTCTTTCTTTTCATCTTTACCCCCCTCCCCGATAGTGAACGGAGACATGGAGCAGGTGGATTTCATCGACAGCAGTTTAGCAGAAGAGGATGAGGAGCGCTGCAAACCAGACCCTCCTAGTTCTCCACAGTCATCACTTGTACAGGCAATTAATTATTCATGTGCTCTTGTGCTCTTAAGGATTTTACTCAAACATTGCTTTGCCAAATGTATTTATTGATTCAGCTGCTCCAAGAGCTTCATACAGTGCTTTTTTTCTATTTATTTATTTATTTATTTATTTTTACATTAGAGTGAATATCGTACTATTTGTTCTTGTGCTTCGTGTCTTTCAGGAGAAAACTGAAAGCAGATCCACGCCCTCACAGAGCCCTGATTCATTTGGAAGCAGGTAAAACTGTTTACACACACCAGTGAACGCATGAGCTCATCCTCTTCGGTTCACAATACGTATCTTGTTCCTATTGTTTGAGAAATCGAAAACATCAGCTGCTTTTTTGGGTTGGGTTGTGGACTGTTTTGTATTGTGTATTACTGTATATAGTAGATATCCGTACATACCAAAATCATTTTGGATGACCTGGACTTTTTTCTTTTTCTTTTTTTTTTATTGTCCCACACTCACATTCTCTCTAATCCTCGAAATTGACAAGGTCAGTCTCCCAGTGTGTTTAATGAGCTGGGAAAAGTCAACAGTGGATTTATTTTTTTTTTTAGTTTCCTCTCAGAATTCACAGCTGCCTGACTGAATACTCATCCAGTTTAATTCAGAATACTGCTACAGCAGATATCACTCTCACATGTTCAGGTGAAGGGGACACGATCAGTGTCATTCATGTGCTCGTCTAGACTGGCACCTTCTAATATGTGAGATTGTTTAGCTTATAACAAGACATTGCGATTTTAAAAAGCTGCTTAAAATACAGTATGTCAGTTTACTTTTAAGTTTTTTGTTAGTTTTTATATAATGTTATAAACTTCACTTCAGTTATTGTGGAAATCCTTTCTGATCTAACAAAGTGGCATAGAAACACCATTCCGTAACATCCACACACCTTCGAGTGCCTGATATTCTCTGGTCTGCAGAATGTCTCTCAGCACAATCAGCCAACCAACCTCTGGAGTAGTAACCGTTATTCGTGAATAGGATTGTAGAGTAAAGCAGTTTATGGTGTTGAACGTGTTTGTGTGTCAAAACAATCTGCCAAGCTCGAGATTTTCCTCAATTCCACCACGACAATTTTTCAGACAGAATGTTCTAGCGTTTCGGTTGAGGATGTAATTCTCTTCTTTGCAGGAGGAGTGTTGGCAGTGAAACGGCTGATGCGAGCTCTCCGCCCAGTCCCACGCTAGAGGAGAAGAAGAGGCCAGGCACACTGCAGCTCTGGCAGGAGAGAGAGCGTGCGCAGCAGCAGCAGCGAGATCGGTGAGTGCGATTGACACCAGGGTGTAGAGACTGAGAGGCGGCCAGGAAGCAGGACAAACAAGACAGGGAACATCAAAGGATTAATGATAGCTGGATAAATGGCTTTATCAAATAATGTATAAAGGGAGGGTGTTCAAGCCAAACTGGGACTTTTGATTGTACAGAACATGGTTATGAGAATAAAAAAAAATCCTTTTATTTCTCTATATAATCCACACACTCTATATAAAACACTAATGCACTTATCCCAGTGTACCATCAAGGTAGAAAGTTTTCTCAGTACGCTACAGCCATAATTGGATTGCCTGTTTCATTTCTGAAACGTTGGCCTCCCAGGAACCCCTTTAATGGTGTAAACATGTGGAAATCACTTGCAGCGAGTTCAGAACTGTACAGAGGATGTGCTAATGATTCTCAGCCGAGTTCCTGTGATGTGTAAGTGGTGTTGGTGAATGATTTTGTGTACAGTCTCTTCAAGTTGATGACTAGTCATCCTTCGACTTTCAAGGATCAAACAATCTACTCGCTAAATGTTCATGAAATCTCTGAGTCACCTCGGCCGGGATCGTCATTCTCAGTCATGGAGCCTTCTTTTTTGTACACTGCTGTAAATGTCAATAACCAGTTTTGTGCCTTCATTCACAATAAATTTCATCACGAGTCCTAGTTTGACTTAAAGAGCCTTTGTGCTCCGTGTGATATTTTGACGTGTACAAGTATTGTATTTACTGACAGGTGTCTTTTGGATTATGGAAATAAAACAAAATTGTGACAAAACTAGTAGTTTCAATAAGATGGTTATAGGGTCATATTTGTTTAAACTTTTGAGTTATTTTTAATAAATGATGCGTGTTTTTTTTTTTTTTTTTCAGTATGCAGAAGACAGCAGTGAAAACAGGAAGTCAGTCAGCGGCAACAGGCAAACAGGCAGGAACAGGAAGTGTCTCGTGGTAAGATGGCTGGGGACTGTGTTGTGTTTGTGGTGACTTTGCTTACTGCGTTGTGTCACTTTTGACAGCTAATGTGTGTTGCAGCATGTAAGTCATTGACCCAAGCCATGGACTTTTAGGTCTTTATCTAAGGTTTATAAATCGAAGTTTAAATGCTGAATGGAAACTGGTTTCTAGGTGAAAGTTTGTGGTGCATCCTGTGTGCTCGTAGATAATGGAGGCGAAGTCGTCTTACTATTCTCACCTTCTCTGTCTCCCTCTAGTGGTGACTCCACAGACAGCAGCGCTGCTGTTAACGGCCTCCGCCAAAGATCTGTTGTGAGTCTCATTTGTCCTCCCTCTGTTTGCTTGTACCTCCTCACTGTGCGCTTATTTGTTTTCACTTAGTGCTGTGTAAACATGTGCTTTGTTCATGTGCCTTTTTTCAGACTGTGGATCAGATTTATCCAGTCTCCCTCCAATATTCAACCAGTCGCACAGGTGCAGCACCTCCGGCATTCATTTTTAGCATGGTTACGCTTACACTTTCTTCGGATATTGATGTACAAGATGAGTTTTATTTGGGATAGGAAGATGTGTAAGCTGCATTGTTGTCTTTTTTATGAAAATAGATACAAAGCCATGTTCTCCCACTGGCAGTACTCCTAAACCTAACAGCTTCCTCTTCCGTGCTTCTTCACGTTGCAATGTCAAGACTTCAGGTACACACAGCACACACACAAGCTTGAGTAATGTACAAATATCATGAAGGTTTTGTTTCTAACACGCTAAGGTTATTTTCTATGTTAGATACTTTTTTGAAATTATCTATAAAGCTATAATATCGGTGTTTATACCAGATCACTGTAAAATTTTCGATAAAACCAGACGTCTGAACTTTATTAGCAATTTGTGGAGGATAAATATACCTCGCAAAGACTTATAGCCCTTTTATATCACTGTGTGCTTTAGGATCGATGCAGTCCCTGGCCGAGTCGGGTCGCAGTGAGTCACGATCCACGCTCAAATCGCCACGAGAGGAGAGAGCTGAGATCTCCCAGTTACGAAAGGCAAGGACCATTTTATGTGATTTTAAGCGTTTTTCGTTGCAATAATTTTACATTTGTGCTACGTCTCTCCCACACAGCTCCCTGCTTTTTCACTCAGTATAAGCGGGACTTGTGGACACTTGTGTATATTTGCCTGGATATAACTAGTGAACTATGAACCTGAACATTTCGGTTTTCTGAATTGTACAAGTGAATTGTAAACCTCTTTCAGCCTAGTGGTTATTGCTGTTGTCTCACCTCCTGTCTGTTTGCATAGAGATCTCCAAGTTTCTCTTCGTGTGCGAGCTTATTCTCTATGATGACTCGTCACTTTATCCAGGGTGTAACCCGTCTTGTCCCGTAGATCCTTTGGATATGAATACATACCAGGGACCCTCCATGACTCTACACAGGATGTGATGAAGGATGCGCAACTCCATTTAGGAGCACATTTCTCAGACTTTTATTAAAATGTCTGTAAGAAAAGCAATTTTACAGATGAGCTCAGTTCATGATGAAACTAAATTCCTGGATCAAAGAAGTCCAAAATCAGAGAATGATCCAATACCATTAAAGATTTTCTTCACAGACTCTGTCAAACATTTATAGAGATTAACCCATAAGGTGTATCGGAATGTTTACATACATTTAAACATGAGACGTTAATGGTAAGAATATCCAGGACTACCGAGGAGGCAGGACAGCGCAGGGACGTCTCCATGTCCATGCATACATAGCTTTAAGAATAGTATAATTAATGTACAATGCAGTAGTGAATGTCCGTGTTCTTCCAACTTTTCTGGTTTCCAAGAATTCGTTTCACACAGTCAGTCACTTACTTTATTATGCGTCCATCGAGTTCTCAAGGTCGTCGCATTTCCTCACTCTGCCGTTTTAACACTGACAGCATCGTCTAACATCCCTCTCTCTCTCTTTCTTGCTCTTCTCGCCTGCTCTCAATCTGTCAGTCCCTGGAGTCTTCTCTGAAGATCACCCTTCCAGAAGATCTCGGTGAAGCCTTGTCCAACGGCACCATCCTCTGCCAGCTAGCCAATCACATACGCCAGCGGTCGGTGTCAATCATTCACATCCCCTCCCCTGCTGTGGTGAGTCCTCAGTGATATCTCTCTCTCTCCTCAGCCTAATTGAGCGTTCATGATGAAGGAACACGTATGACTTTGTTTTGCAAACTCTGTCCCGTTTAATCCCTCCAGCCGAAACTGAGCGCCGCCAAGTGTCGCCTCAACGTTGAAAACTTTCTCGCTGCCTGTCGCAAGCTGGGCGTTCCCGAGGTAAATCACTTCATCAGAAAGCTTCTTTGCTTTTAGGTGCTGCCTTAAGTGTGTGTTTCTCAAGATGTCTTTAACTGTTAGTGTATCACTGAATTTTGTCTGCTTTATGCATTTTACATTTTCTTTATTTCCTTGGCTTTCATTTATGTTTTTTTCACCCCTGCTTTTAAATTTTTTTATTACTTTTTTTTTTTTTCAATTCTGCTGCCTCATTTTCCCTCTCGCTCCCTCTATCTTTCTCTCTCTCTCAGACGGAGGTGTGTCTAGCGTCTGATATCCTCTGCAGTAAGCTGCGAGCAGTGCAGCGCTGTGTCGAGGCTCTTTTGTCGATAGGAGGAGGAGGAGGAGAGGAGTTGACGGAGGAGATAAAAGCGCACTCTCCCCCTCTCTCTCCCATCCCGACCGGCTTCTTGCTCTTCTACTGCCTCGTCATGGCCCTGCTCTACCTGCTCTACCACTACCTTACCGCATAAAGCGCATACGTGTGTGCTTACATGTCTGACCCAATCTCTGTGTGTGTGTGTGTGTGTGTGTGTGTGCGCGCGCGCGTGCGCGCCTCCACATATTAATAAGGCTTCGCATAAGTGTACTTCCGCACTGTGGCGCCCGAGTCACACCCTGCTCATGGCACGCCACGTGACGGACATGCGCCGTGACGTCGAGCTCGCTGCGCCACCCCCCAGACAAGCATACACACCTATACAGCACACACACTATAAGCAGCAAGCAAGACAGCTGTTGTTTTATGCTGTATCTGTCTAAAGCAGATTTGTACATAAAAATACTTAATACTGTTACAAGTTTATGGACAGAGAGATTTGTGGTATTGCAGTCTGTTTTTTTTTTTGTTTGTTTGTTTTTGTTTTTTTTTTATTTTCATGAATTACAAATCAAAAGCGTTTTTATATAAGCTGCCCAGACAAAAAGTTTTTTTTTTTTCTTGTTTGATAATTTCCACCCACTTGCCAACTCTATCCTATCAAACATCAGCTTGCCATTAGTAAGTATATGAGTGCTGGAGGCCATGAGTGACTGAAAGCCAGTCACAGTACCGTTTTTTGAGCTGATGCTCTTGCTATACACGCAACACAATGGATGAAAGCGCTATCTGCCCTTTTCCACATCCATGAGCTCACAGGTGCCCAGGATTGTCCACTGTCTCGCTGATTGACAAGCTAGAGCGGTAACACCATCCTCCCAAGCTAGAAACAGTCCAAAACTCCAAATTTCCAATATTTTTTCTCTCAGGAGCCACATTGCACTAGCAAACTGCATAGACGCTACAGATATAGAAGTTACAAATAGAAAGCAAAAGGGAGAGGATTTTTCTTTTATTATGGGATAAGATCCGGTTTGAGCAGGTGGTTTAATCGTTAATGTCCGAAACATTTAACACGAGCGCTTTATTCCTGTAATCCTGCCGTTCCACGTGACACATGCTAGGGTTTTTTTTTTTTTTTGTTGTTGTTTGTTTTTTTGGTGCGTCAAATTCTGACTTTTCTCTCTGCCTGCTAAGGTTTTCTTGTTAGTTGTGTTGGCTTGTCCATCTGAGGGATTGTTGATTTGTTACTGGCGAGTCAAAGTGTCCAGATGTGCTTCCATGCCTGTTGATTTGCTCCTGTGAGTCAGAGTTGTTTTCTGCTTGAACCCAAAGCACTAAACTTCAGAATCCGGCCAACGATCTGATCATGATTTAATGACGAGTTACTTTTGTCTATGTGCTGCTACTGATGGATGCGGATTTTTTGTTTTGTTTTGTCTGGGAAGCTTATTGAAAACCCTTAAAACTATGCTGTCTATTACAGAAGGATTAACGTAATCAGAATTGCGCTGTTTTAAACTGATATTTATCTGTTCTTAACGTCCACTTCCCAAAGGGCTTCGCCACCGCTTTGCCTTAGCTTACACACAGGATCGAGCTTCGAGGATGGTGTCGTGTTTGTGCGTGCCCCTGGCGAAGCGAGTGTTTTATAAGGGTTTATTAGCCACCGGCACAAATTGTAAAATCCGAATCTCATTTGAAGGGCTTTAAAAAAAATTTTTTTTAATCCGCTTTGTCCCTGCTTGCAAATGTAAGTGCCTGCAATGTCTGACTGAAGCTTCTGTTAAACACTACGTCCATTCCAGTCTCTCTGATTGTGTGTGTTAGTTCTGTCTGGAATTTGGGATGGCATGTCAAATGAGTATTAAAGACTGTAAAGTTGCCACTCGTTCAGAGATATTCAGTCAGAATATTTCTTTTTAAATATTGTTATTGAGAGACTGGAATGAAATGTTCATTGTTCGTTTGTTGACTGTGACCACCAGGGGGCAGTGGTGTTGCACAACTGCACTCAAAGCTAAACGTCTTATGGTACAAAAAGAAATGTTCTGTTGTATGTATGTATGTTTGTGTGTATTATTTTGGTCAGCTTGCAATGTAAAATTAAGTTATTTTTTATTTATTCATGCATTCCTCTACCGAGCAACAGTATTGGGTGAAACACGGCCTCACAGAACAAATCCCCGAGCATCGAGATGTTTGGGCCATCTTAGTGTAATTTTACCAAGATTCATTACTGTGTGCAAATATTGAGCATTGAGAATGCAAGAATATTTTGTGCGTCAGTAAATATCAACGCCTGTAAATTACAAACTTAATATATAAAAATATATACACACAAATACAGCGAGTGTTAATGAAAGCTGTAAATTCTTCTCCGTGGAATAACATCCCATTAAAATGTTCTTAAGCTTCTTTTTAAATGCCTCAGTAATGTTGTTTTTTTTTTAAGGCCCATGAGTACCCATGTTTCCTCAGTACTGTCTGCTGCTGTTGCTTTTGTGTTCCCTGCATACTTAATGTGATTTAGCAGCTTTGCAGACAGTTGACTAACGAGCAGACGCTCATCTGGAGAGAGTGATAAGGGCACATGGGAGAGAACAGAGTGAAAGAGAAGAAGCACAAGGGTGGGTTGATAGCATAGAAAACGTGAGTGCAGGGAAAGAGAATGTTAGAGAAATGGGTTAAATTTCACTTATCCAATTTGTTGAATCCTTCCCACTAATGTGTGTGTGTTTTTTTTATGTCTTAAAACGTTGAAAAAAAAAGAGTTTTCTTGAACCTACCGTATGCACGGATGTGAAACATCTCACAGCTCTCACAACTAAATTTGTAGTTTTTATCACATTTTCAATCCACACAAATGAAATTGCCTGAAGGGCTCGCTGTAACCGAAAGCCATGCTGCTTATTCAGAGCAGGGGTGTTGAAGAACTAGCCAGACATGCTGCCCTCTTCGTTTTTTGTTTTGTTGGAGCAGATCTGCAATAATGTTTCAACCAAAATGTCTCTTGGGGTGAACGAGTTGTAAAAGCACCAAACTCACTGGAGATGAATTTTGAACTTTTAAAGAAATTGTTAAGAAGCAAGATGTATTTTGTAATATTTATATCCTTCATGTATTTAAGGAGGTCAATTGTAAGTTTATATAGATTCCGATTTTTTTTTCGTCGTTGCTGTAATTATTAAAAAAGAAAGGGAAAAAGGATTTTCTGCGCTTCTTCCTTTGCTGTGACTTTGTTTTGCCTTGTGTTTGTGTGTGTTTCTTTCTCAAGCCAATCATCTTCCCTCAGGTGTCTGTTGATAGCTTATAAGTCTCTAGCCATTGTGTGCGTTATTGCTAAGGTAAGTGTTAAATCCATCCTTACTGCAAGGTGAAGGAAAGAAGGGATTGTGCATGAATGAGTTTAGATCTTGTTGAAACATGTTCAGCTTCTGAAGATTCTCTGATTGGAAAAAAAACTCTTTTTTTTTTTCCCCATTTCTTGCTGCATGGCTGGCGAGTTAAAGCTGAGAGTTGGATGAATCCACTTGTAGAAGTGTGAGGTATTTGCTAGTGTGCATGCTCTTACTGCTGCTTTTCTTGGCCCTTCTGCACAAAACCTGTGAGCTGATTTAAAGTGTCTTTCAGTTCCAGTCCTGCACTGCCGTGTCCTGTTGAGCTCACCGACTATATCCATAAAGTAATGCCTGAACTCAGTCTGGTGTGTGTGTGAGGTGCAGGGGAGGAGGAGAGGAAATGAATGAATGAATAAATAAATAAAGAAATAAATCATAAGAAACTCTGCAGTGTATGTCTCTCAGGACTGGAGCTGAGGAACAGGAAATACAAATCATTGTCAGATGTGCCGTTGTCTGCGCTAATCTCAGTGTGCATGTGCATGTGCGGACGTTTGGCCTCGTTGCTTCATCGCGGGTTTCCTCATGTCTGTTTCTAACGTGTTTGACCTTTCCTTCAAACCCCACCAGGACTCTCTGTGTCCAGCTCAGCTGATTCTGGAGGACGAAGGACTCAGCCGCATCGCTCACATGGTCCAGACTCTGCTGGAGCTGCCTCCGTCTGGACCCCGGCGCGCCTCCCTTCAAATTTCTGCGCAAAGCACCAACAGCTCATAACCTTAAATTCAACTTTAATACGAGCCATAACCTCTGAACATCTCAAGTGTTTTTATTCTATTAACGAACCGGGTGCGGTCTGGCCCACCACATGATTGAGTCCTTGTACAGCTGCTTGGGGGTGTACTTCAGATTTTCATTCTGGTCCACTGTGAGTATTCAGCAGGCAATTACAAATATTACACAAGATGAAGGAAAATTAAACGGAGATGTGAAGCTAGAAATGCGAGTCTGCCTCTTCCAAATACAGTAATTGCCATACTTCAAGATGATGTATGGTATGCAAAGTATTTATTTGACAGAGAAATGAGCTTCATTGCTGAGGTGGTGCTGGTGGAGTTGTTTTGTTGGCGGTTGTTTATACTTGAAAAATTAATTAAGGTTGTAATCTGGTCTCCATAACAATGCAAAGTTAATTGATTTTCCACAGGTAATTACTCTTGCATAGAGTAGTCATGGCAGTCTGCAGATAAGCCTATAATCATTAGAGTGCTATGATAAGCTAAAGCAAGCTCACAAGCACCAAAAAAACAAACTAAAAAAAAAAAACATTACAACGAGATAATGCATCTGGGACAGATTGGAGAAGTGCACAGTTTGTTACATAAGGAAATGGATAATGTATTTTTTTGCACTCTAATATATTAGATTTGAGTGAACAATTAGCTAATTGTTAGCTTTAATTAGGACAATTTACATCTGTGCTGCAGGAACCACATAGACGCCACTAGGTATAGTAGCTGGATCAGTCTCAATGTTCCAGAGCGGGTAAGCACGTGTCTGATCTTAGTTACGTGAAACAACGACGTCAGCATAATTTGCATCCCTCCCTTATTCAAGCGCAGGCTCCATGTGCAGTCAGCCCCAATCAATTCAATTTAATTCGGTCTGGTGTGTGTAGTGTTCCGTCACATTCTCGCAAAGCAGCTTTACAGTAATCGGCCTGTAGATAGGAATCTCAAATGATCAAGCATGAGGAGGCTCCAGAAAAAAAAAAAAAAATCCTGAAAAAGATCTTTCAAAAATGGGAAAATGATCTCAATTTGCTTCACCATCAAATTGAGATGATTTTTCATTTTCGAAAGATTTGCAGCGGCAGCATCGTAGCTTGTGAAGGTTTATCCAAGTTTATCCAAACTTTTTTTTTTCCCCCCAAACGTAAATGGTGCAAAAAAATAAATTAAGTGGTTTTAAAACATTATACCACATACTTTCCTTTTAGGGAAAAAAACAGCACATTTTCCAATAATGTTCAACCCAATCCCCTCTCCCACCACCACCTCCAAACATGAAGAAAACTTTAAATGGAACCAGGACTTCTGGCTAGGGCTGCGTAGTGTAGAGATGTAAACAGCACTAAATGTGTGTTGCAATGTTCAGCATGCAACACTGAGAAATAAGATTATGTAGATGAGCACAACAGGCCAGTCTTTATGATTACAGTGTTTAAGTAAGTGTCACCAGTAACTCAAGAGGGAGTCTTTTATAGAAACTGTTTTTTTGGCAAGTGCAAACCTTTACAGTTATCCATCTGGGACCACAGAAGGTGAGTCACAAGCGCAGAATTGGAGTCAGGGTAAACTCTCGTACAACTTCTGCATACAATACAGAAGTGCATTAACAGAGTGGGTGGGGGAAGAAAGAAAGAAAGAAAAAAACATTTCTGAAACAGCACGTAGTCTAGAAATAAAAGCTCCTTTTTGCATCGTTTCCTTGTTTCTAGACTAGAGGAATAACTGACTAGCAAAGAAAGACAGATACACTGCCTGACAGAAAGAGAATAATAATAATAATAATAATAATAATAATAATTGGTTGGCCACTTTTTGCTTTGATTACAGCAGACAATGTGCAGTTCATGTATGAAATTGACTCCTCGTGCTCCCAGAACCACTCTTTCACAATTTGAGTCGTGGAATATGCCTGTGCAACCAGGGACTAAAAACGACTCTATTGATGTGAGAACCCGGTCATTCAGTACATTCAGGTTATCAGCTTCAGACTTCATTTTATTGCCACATAACGTTGCTGAGTCTAGACCTGATCGACAGTCTCCAGAGGCTACACAGCTGTACAGTTGCCGCTATGCATGATGGGTTCATCACTTCACGCGCGTCCCTTCTTACCCTGAGGCTCGCATCACTCTGGAACCGAGTCAATCTGAACTCATCAGACCACTTGACCTTTTTCCAATGCCCCAAACTTCAATCTGTACGTTTTCTAGCTAATTAAAGCCTTTTTTTTCTGATCAAACAAGAGGTTTCCTTATGGACATACAGCTGTTTAGTCCCAATCCTGTGAGCTCTCATCATGTTGTATATTTGGAAATTGCTCTTACTTTCACTATTAAATGTAGACATGATTTCTACTGTATGTGTTTTGTGTTTTTCTTTTGCACAATGTACTGTAACTTTACCAAGCATTTCAGTGATCACTGTTGTTCATGATTTTTTATGATTAGCATTTTTCAATCAAAATTCCTCAACAAAGTTGAGGATTCAGCTCCTTCCTTCCAGGTTTTAATAATACATTAGACACCTATCAACACGATCGCAATATTTTTTAGATCTGCCTAATTGATTCTTTGCTTGATGCCTGCCACTAATCTGAACCTTCTGAAATGGCAACGTTTTTTTGGCCCATCAGTGTAATCGGATATCAAATAATCAGAAATCACAATAATCTGGAGGGGGAAATGACACTTGCTTTAAGTTTCAATTGTACAGCAACTGCTCCATTTGAAATTCCCTGAGCTGTATTACAGAGCCGAAGGATACGTATAACCATTACAATAATTTTAATGAGCCATTTGTTCTGGGTAACAAACCAATATGAACTAAGGGCAAAGCATATTCTAGAGGAAACTTTCTAATTACAATTGGAATGATTTAACACCTCATTTGTTCACAAATATAGATCAGAGTTTAGCGTACACCATTGGCCGAGTTTATAACCAGATAAAAACAGAAATGCGAATGTAAATTGCATTCTACCGGCATGTGTGTGAGTCTATACAGCACACCCCTCCGTGGCCCTCAGACAAACCTTCTTCTAATTATCCCCAGTTAATAACAAACATGTCTCTGTGATTTGATCTGTGAAGTTGGACATGTCCAGAAGGAGGTGTTCCCTCCGTGAGCAGTACAGAAGCAATTTAGAAGAAACGCAACCAGGTTCCCCAAGAGCAGTTTTGTGATAAGAATTCTGAGATCATTACTCTGTTCCACCATCTGCTATTGACCTTGGGCATGTGTAAGATGCTCAATCCCACAGATGCCCTACTCATCACATATTGATTCTGCATAGCCTGGGTCTCTCCAGGGGCAGAAATCATGAATACATGGGTAAGACAATGTGGGCGTTTGTGTTACAATCGTACTGTAAAATGATGTGAAGGTAAATATTTGCCTTGCATTTCAGCTAGAGTTATTCATGTTGGAAAATAATGTGGTTAGAATGATGTTCATGTAAAAAATATCTGTGACAATAAAATTGATGTCTGATGTGTAAAAGCACATGAAAGTAAATGAAACCTACTGTAAATTAATCACTAGTAGAAATAAGTGCATGTAAAAATACGCGGGTAATGTAGAGCACATGATGCTGAGGAAACAAATAATAAAAAAGGAATCATGAAATCATGTAAAAATCAAGTGTAAATTAGAACAGATATATGTTTTAAAAAATGTGTAAAACAACACATTAGGTGTCTAAAAGCATTGTGACTGACTATCATTCATGTGACTTCTATTAGAGACGTGTCTCATAAAAACTTTTAGAACAGTACAGAAATATGGACACGGAGGTTATGTTTTAGGTCTGTTAAAGAACAATATTATTATGGTCTATTTGCGACACTCATTTTATCCATTTTCCAATCTGCAGTCTTATTACCCCGAGGACACAGTCTGTTTCACTGACCAAAAGGCGCTCAGTAATGGTACCGTTTTAAAGTAGATGACTTATTTACACAATCTGCAGAGACAGGATCATTTAACCTCCTGGCACCTTATGAGACTGACCGCTAAACCACATCTCGTTGAATATTCAATAGGTCAGAAACAGTGGAAAAACAAAATGAAGTCCTGAATGCAGTAAGTAAATGTGTAGGTGTTGGAGGGGCGACTCCACGATTGCCGAGCCATGCAGGCTTCTGTTGAAAACATCGACCTTATTACTTAATATACCTGTGATGTATTTTTTTCTCAGCCTCAAATCTTAGAAAGCATGAATATAATATTGAAAAAGGTGTTAAGTCATTTAAGGCAACATTATAATACATATAAATATTAACATAAATTTAATAACAGATTTAAACATCAATTTGAGTTTTTTATTATTATTATTAATTATGTATCTAATAATTATATATTATCTAATAATTACCTATTAATTTCCTAATTCGCAAATATACTACCTGTGGTTAACCTAACATCCATGTTGATGTGCTAATAGATGATCATACACTCACCAGCCGATTCCTTGAGTGCGTCTTGTTTGTACTGGGTTGGACCCCCTTTTACCTTTAAACCTTCCTTTATACTTCATGGTATACAGTAGACTCAACAAGATGCTGGAAACATTCCTTAGAGATTTTGGTCCATCATACAATCACTGCAAATTTGTCAGCAACACATCCATGATGTCTATCTTCTGTTCCACCACATCCCAAATGTGCTCTATTAGACTGAGATCTGGTAACTGTGGAGGCCAGTGAACTCACTGATATATTCAAGAAACCAGTTTGGGATGATTTTAGCTTCATAACATGGTGTGTTATCCTGTGGTTTTAAAGAGATAGCAGAAATACTCAGATAGGCTATGGCATTTAAACAATGCTCAACTGGTATTAAGAGTCCAAAGAGTGTCAAGAAAATATCCCCCACATCATTACACCACCACCCTGGAAGCACTGAGCAACGAGGCAGGATGGATCCATGCTCTCAGGCCAGATTCTGATCCTACCATCCGAATGTCGCAGCAGAAACTGAGACTCATCAAACCAGGCAACATTTTTCCAATCTTCTTTTGTCCAATTTTGGTGAGCCCATGTGGATTGTAACCTCAGTTTCCTGTTCATGGCACCCAATGCTGCTTCAAGGTAGTGCATTCAGAGATGCTCTTTGGGACACCTCTGTTATAACGAAATGTTATTTGAGTTACTGTTGCCTTTCTATCATCTTGAACCAGTCGGGCAATTCTTCTCTGACCTCTGGCATCCACAAGGCATTGTTGCCCAGAGAACTGCCGTTAACTGGATATTTTCTCTTTTTCAGACCACTCTCTGTAAACCCTAGAGCAAAATTTAAGTGTGAAAATCAGAGTAGATCAGATGGTTTGAAAATATTCAGACCAGCCTAATGTTGACACCAACAACTATGCCATGTTTAAAGTCAATTTAATTACATTTCCTCCCCATTCTCATGCTCGGATTAAATTTCAGAAAATCACCCTAACCATGTCTATAAAGTATGAGGACTTTTTTTTCTACTTTTAAAGTGACCTATTTAGTCAATAAGCATTAAAAACTAAAAAAGAGGAACCAGAGAATGTTTTTCTTCTTCCTTTGATTTTCAAGAAGTTTTGATGATGTAACTTCCTTTTGAGCTCATGGCTTGTGGAATATCCCAAATGTTCCGTAGGAATGAAAGTGTTCAGTTCAGGTAACACTATCTCTGATCGCACCACCTTGAAGCAGATGGGCTACAGCAGCAGAAGACCACACAGTGAAGACAGTGGGATCTCATGAGGCTACATTAGGCTACCAGTTTGTCTCTCATCTGGCTTTGCTGAAACAGATGAGTACTGGGTTGAAGGAGTACTGTGTAATCAGCGCTACAGTGTAAACTAATGCCCTGCTTATGAATTATGTTACCATTAGGGAGCATGTAGAGAGAAAATAGGAGTGGGCCTAAAACAAAACCTTGTGGAACACCAAACGCCAGTTTAGTACATATAAGTAGAATAGTCACTGTTTATAGCACAACTACAAAATAATCTGATAATTATGAGTTAAATAAGACCTGAACCAGATGAGGTTCCCTTAAAATGGGAAATATAACCAGAATAATATGTTAATATCATGAAGAAAACCAATTACACTTTGAGTAACACAATTCCCAGCCTTGCACAGACATTTCTACAACTGGGATTTTGTTCTCAGTGTCCTCCAATGTTTCAGGGGTCATAAAGATAGGCTTCATATTTTAATGTAAAGAAAATCCTTCTGGTTTAGACCATTCCCACTTTTAATTTAAATCTGAATACTGAAACAGATATGAATATGTGGAGCACAGAGACTGATAGAGGCATCGTTTTAAATCCTTAACTTCCAGCAATTGTAAACGCTGATATGTGTGTATGGAAGCGGCGCTTATTAGACTGGGTACCATCATGTGTAAAGCTGTAATATTAATCACTCAGTAGAAGTACACAAAGCTGTGTGCGGTGTCGCTCGGTTGAAGAATCTCTTTTGTGATTAGTTGTTCTTTTTTTTTTCCCCCTACTGTGCTCACTGATGAAGCTGAGAGGCTCTAAGTGCCATCTGTTGTCTCCAATTCAGCCTCAAGTGGCAGTCTACAGAGGCAAGGTGGATCTGATTTATAAAAAATACTTACAAGCCGACACCACCCGTCATTAATGTGCAATCTCTTTAACATGAGCAAAAAATGAAAGCCAGCTCAATACATTACCATCTCAGATCCAGCACCACATCTCTTGTCCAGGTAGCTGTAGTAACATATAGTACCATTTCTCATCCAGTTTTGCAGGTTGAAGAGGAAGAACATATAAACTGCAAGTGTCAGGCAACATCACCTTATGAAGATTCGTTTGTGTCATGGCTTAAAGCACAGTTCCGGCTTTGTGCAATCTGTTATCGTGACAGAAATATTAATAACATTCAGCAGACTTGAAGGATCAAGAAAACAGACATGCACCTGTCAACACAAGAGTGTGTTCTACAAGCTGGCTTCTATAGATAACCAAGGGTATTGTTGGAAATTTGATTTTTCTTTTTCTTTTTTCTTTCTTTCTTTCTTTCTTTCTTTCTTTTTCTTTTTTAAAGATTTACAAAGTTTATTTCATTGAAGACGTCCTTTGCCCTTGCAACTCATATATTTCCAACATATAATTCTAGAGGAGACCTGCGCTCTTGCATTTCTTATAAAATTATATGATATGATTTGTGGGTGCTCAATCTTATGCAGAAAGGGTCAGTGTGGCTGCAGGCTTTCATTACAGCCAAATTGGAGGCACTCTTGATATTTGGTTGGAGACTAAGATGAACTGATTAAGCAAGTGAAATCAGATGTAGCTCCTGCTTGGTTGGAATGAAACCCTGCAGCCACACTGGCCCTTGCTGGATAGGACTGAAGACCCCTGACATTACTGTAATTAAGCAGAGACACGGTGCACTTCTTATTTTCACATCATTCAAAAATACCATTCTACAGAAGTCTTGTCCATAATTTGTCTACAATTACTTTTCCACCACATTACAATATGTAATTATAAAATAAAAATTCTCAATGTTATTTGTATAAAATTTTTTATCAATTAACATCGGAATCTGTGTGCATGGAGTTTGCATGTTCTCCCTGTTCTTGGTGGGTTTCCTCTGAGACTCCAGTGTCCTCCCACAGTCCAAAGACATGCAAATTAGGCTAATTACCATTCCCAAATTGCCCCTAGTGTGTGAATGCATGTGTGAATGTTGACTGGAGGTCTTACCACAGTTCAATGGGAAGCCTTTAGCCTTCACAGTTCCTAGTTAGACTACAGATGTTCTCAGAAGGATGGTGTGGGATGTTCACTGATCAGCCTAATCGGCCATAAACAACACCACCAGGTGAATTGTGAATTTAATACTATTGATTAGCAATTGTGCTCCATTAAACTGGTAATCCCTTTACGCTAGCTAGGCTCATTTATGCCTGTGGGGGCCAAACACCACCATGTCCAGTCCAATCCCACAGAAAAGCCAATTCAGCACAAACAGCAACACTGCCATGACAATGGCCACAGCAATGGTCATAATTGCTATTGGTTGTTTGAATGAATTAATGTGTCACTGTTTTGTCTTTGGATGTCTTCTAAATGCATGAATGTTTTTTTTTCTTTTTGTTCGTGTGCCTGTATATTCTTTGGATTACAATGAGAGCTGTATTGCTATTTGTTAGTACCGGTCTGGAGCGCACTTTGTGCGTCTAGAGTGTGCATTGTTCCCAAAAAAAAAAAAAGATAGAATGCTTTTTCTGTTTTCTTACAATCTTACCATGCAAAGTGTTTTATTTGATTTATTGGTTTTCTTGCATGGCAAACCCTTTAATGATGATTGGATCTTCAAACGCTAACAAAAATATATATGAATTTCAAGTAAACAGATGTTTTCTAGTCAAAGTGCAATAACGGTTCATTGCTTGGTTCTTTTAGGTTTTTTGGTCCCAAGTTTGAAAGGCGGGGGTTTCTACCAGATAAATGCCCTTTTCAGACTATTGTTCAATCTGGCAAATGATTTTGATTGTTTATAACAAAGCATTTGATTGACAACTTTTAGAAACTGAACTTCCAAGTTTTGAACAAACCACGACATGGAAGGGCTGCATTACATAGCAAAACTTGACATTAATATCCGATCACATGACAGAGGAAAGATTCAGACTTGGGACTTTTGTAACTCCAAAACAGTGAGCTCTTTCTAAAAACCCGAAAAGAACCATGCAACCGAACCATTATTGTACTTTGACCATAGAACATATGACCATCATTCTCAGTGTTGTAACACTGCTTCTTTGCTTAATTCCCATCTGTAAATATCACCATTAGGCGCACCATGTTGCCCAAATGCAGCAAAACTAGTGCTAGTGGAATATGAGAAGTATTGATTTAGAAGGAATACTAAAGGTTGCACAACTAACTAACTTTACCACATCCTTCCAAATCAGTACCTCTTTTAATGCCACTAGCACTGGTTTTGCTGAATTCTTCTCACCATTGTGCACTTACAATATGGTCATATTTACAAAAAAGAATTAAGTCGAGAGATAATGTTACAAAACTCAAAAGCATGAAACCCTAGTAAAGAGACAACCACTTCAACCAGTTGCTCAGGCTCCATCTTGACACAGTCACATGATAGAAAGATTGTGTTTAGTTATCATGAAAGAGTGAGATATAGGACTTGGGCATGCTTCTTATTGCTTTGTTGTTAAGGCTTCGGAATAGTGATCAGAATGTCCCGGGTTCAAACGCTGCCACCACAATGTTGTGTCCTTAAGCCTCTGCTGCTTAGATGTATACTAGACAGCAATGTAAGTGGACGTCAGGGCATCTGCTGCTGTAAATGCATTCACTTGTGTAGTGTGAGCCATGCAGCGATTGTGATATTTAAAGATCTCCTCCTTTGCATTAGGATACACGCTGGGTTTACTGCTTTGCTTTGGGTCATGTTAAGCAAGCGTTGATTTCAGAGAGTCAGGCTGTTTGACCTTTTAAAGCTACAGTAGGAGAGTATCCGCAGTGCCCAAATGTAATGCTTACCTCTATAACGACTGTAACAAAGTTGCACCGCTGTCTACAGAATATCTTACATTCGCTTGAATCACGCATGACAATGCTAGCATTAGCCCCTTGTGTCTCAGAGTACTTCATTGTGTAAATTAGTACTATGCTAATTTAGCATGTGGTAAATATGGGCACGTTCCTACATAATTAGTTCACATGATGCGGATCATATTAATATTGTGGTCACGTCAATGAAACGTGCATTAACGAGGCTTTGGGATCAATTTGGAATGCTAAATTCCTAATCTAACGTTGCCTCACTACCTCACGGTACACCTGATAGGCAGACAGAGTGATATGTTATTCAGGTTTGATTTTCCACCACACTGATTGCTCATGGTGTTTAGCTCCCTCCTGAACTCCTGAGGCACCTGGTTTAACACCTCCACTCTCTCTTTCTGTAATTAATCACACCCCATCTCCCAGAGACTCTGGAGAGATTGACTCAGGGCAACCAGAGAGAATGGAGAACTGAATTTAATTAAACATCATGCGGAACAATACAATGCACAGAGCTGGGCTAGAAATGCCCGGTCAGCATGGAGTAATGGAAATGGCCCAACCATTTCGCAGGTTGTATTTCTGAGACAAAAATAAAAATGAATGCATTGGGAGGACTCATCATTGAGCTCCAGGGATTTCTTTTTATTATTATTATTATTATTATTATTTTATTTTATTTTTTTGCTGACAAAAGATTTTCTGTTTTAGCAAGAACCCAAGGCTTCACCAGCTAGAGGAAAGTGTGTACTTGTAAAATAAATGTCATGTGCCAGAGACAGCTGGAAAAGTTAAACATAGATTACATTAAAAATAATTTCATGCTTTGTTTAGCCAGTAGACAGTGATGATAAAATTATATATTTTTTTTCCTTCATCACACTGGCAGATTGATGGCATGCTTGCTTGAGGAACTGACTTAATTATAGTGACTTAATATTCCGTAGCCTTGGCATAGTTCACTGCTTTGGATGTTACTGTATATACTGTAAGGCACTTGGGACTTAAAGGTGGGGTCAACATTGTACATGTGTGATTCTATTGTAATATTCAGTTCTGTAACTATAGTTTAGTTCTCCTCACTTCATGGGCGCTATTTAGAAAATACTAGCTGGAAAATGGATGGAGTTTGTGGTTTTTAACAGCCATTTAGATGAAAATATCACAGGACCTACAAAGTCCATGTGCATTAACCCTTTAAAGGGACACTCACTGAAATACTTGGAAATTTGACATTTCCTCCCCCCAAGACTTTTTTAAAAAATTTTATGTTTGTGTCTTTTTTTCCCCTAAAAAATTCATTATGTTGCAAATCAATGAAAACATATAAAGAAAAAGGCACATTTATTTCAACATTAAAAAACTGCAAAAATCCTCACTCACTCCCTGTCTATGCCGCGTTATCCTGTATACAGGGTCGCAAGGAACCAGGGCCCGTATTCACAAAGCTTTGTAGAATTCTCTCAGAGAGCTCCTATCTTAGCTTAAAAAGTCCTTAGCTGGGAGTCCTAGACTAAAACTTCTCAGAGCAACTCTGAGTAAGGAAAGTAGAAAAACCTTTATTTTAGTGAGGGGGTGTGGTCGACCCTGTTGCTAGAGATGACGCAACAGTTCAAGGACTGTGATTGGTTGATTAAAAACATCTGTAAAGGTCTTAAAATGCGCTCTTTGTGAAAATAGGATATATAATAATAGAACAGACAATGAAATCATAATGTTTGTATATGAACAAACTGTATAATCATGAATGCAGGCTACTTTATGCAATGTTTCTGTTATAGGTTAAATATCTTAAAGTTAATTGAAACAGCCAAATGTTGAAAATGTGTCTACTTTTGAAGCAACCAATTTCAAATCCATTATCTCTGCTAAAGTCCTCCTCTTTACTCTTAACAATGTTTACCTTAGGAGCTGTTTTTAGGACTAAGATGTTTTGTGAATCATTTCCGCCTTTACTAAGATTTAGTCCTAAATTTAAGGGAAAATTCTGAGAAAATATCATAATTCTAAGAATTTTATTAGAATTTCATCACTAGGAGCAACTTTTAGGTTTAAAAAGCTTTGTGAATACGGGCCCTGGAGCCTATCCCAGTAGACTTAAAGCACCAGGTGGGGTACATCCTGGACAGGTGCCAATCCATAGCCAATAAGCATCGTCTGCATGTCTTTGGACTGTCAGAGGAAACCGGAGGGCCTGGAGGAAACCTGGAGCTGCAAGTCGACAGTGCTAACCACTATGCTGCTGTGGCGGCAAAATACTTATTTTCTACAAGTGCTTGTGTATTATTTCTTGAGGTACTGCCAGTGCCACTGCCACAATTACCCAATGCGGTTCTTCACCTGATTTAAGGGTTAAGTCAGACGAGCACTGTGGGCTGCTTGCACTGCACCATGGAATGAGGGAACTGTTTTCATTCATTGTTCTTCAGGGATTCTTTCGTCTGGTCACGGTGATTAAATTATGTCTAATCTATTTAGATTTGGGGAATTGAATTAGGTGGAACTGTTCATACTTTATGCCACAGAAAGTATTAACAAAAGTGGGATTTAGAAGGTTCTATGAATACACACCACTATGCGATCTGTTAAAAAAAAACGATCCGACTAATCAGAACCAAGAAACATACACCACTTGCCAGTCATGTTGCTTGTCATTTCGGAAAGCACCAATTTTGCATTCGCATGTTTTTGTGGTACACATAAAAGAGGAGCTGAAAACATTTTTGATTGCAAACCATTCTGGTTGCTTTTAAAAGACCTAAATCATTGCTCATGCACAGCACGCGATATAGAATATCCTCCAGTCGTTGCAACGTGACAAAGAGACAAAGATATAAAAAGTAAGAAAGAAATAAAAAAGAATGCATCACCTAGAGATGTGGCTAAATGAGGTGAGATGCTGTACTTTTCAATGTCATCGAGCACACCGGTCATGCGGCCAGAGTGGACCCATGTTATGAAGCAGAACCGGACCAGATGACGTTCAGAACAGAAGGTTTGCACCTCCTGGTGCTCTGTGCCTTTAGTCATCCCTCCCAGCTGCCCTGCTTTAAGCAGAACACCCAGCAGGAAGCTGAACTCGCCACGAAAACACAGACAACAGCTCCTGCTTTATGCACACTTTAAAATGTGCACCGTTATAGAACTGCCCTTTTATAGCCGTATTAGATCTTTTTGGCAGCTTCATTTCTAATGAATGCAACTGGTCTCAGATCAGTGGCACGACACCCACTACACAGATGGAAAGAGAAAGAAAGATACGGTGAAAAATAGTGCTGTAAAAAAATATCCAATAAAATTTCTCCTGCTTATTGAAATTGATAAAAATATTAAATATGCAAGGTCAAAGGAAATGCTGACGTGATCTGTGTTGTGTCTTATTTTTATTTCTTTTTTTTTTTGGATCATTATAATCATTATTATGCTCAGAAAATGTGGAATATTTGAAAGAAAGCATTAAACATAAATAATAGAAAGAGAATAAGGTTATTACTAGAACTAAAGTTATTATTTTAATTTAAAAAAAATCAACATAAAGGCGGCATGGCGGTGTAGTGGTTAGCACTGTCGCCTTGCACCTCCAGGGTCAGGGTTCAAGTCCCACCTTGTGTCTGTGTGCATGGAGTTTGCATGTTCTCCCCGTGCTTGATCAGTTTCCTCCCACAGTTCTTAGACATGTAGATTAGCCTAATTGGTGTTCCCAAATTTCTCAGAGTGTGTGTCAGTGTGTGCCCTGCGATGTATTGGCACCCTGTCCTGGTTGTACCTGGTCTCCTGGGATAGGCTCCTCACCGCCTGTGAGGATCAACACTAGACTATAAGGCTAGTCAGTTGTGTTTTTAGGTGAAATACAATTAATTTAAAACAGGAATCTGATCATGTTTTGTCCTTTTATTTTTTTCCCCGTGTAGAGTGAGGCATGTCTACTTTTTCAGGACTGTCCAGTGTCCAGTAATCAAATCTGACTTGCTACGTGTTGCAGTGACATTTAAACTGCCATTTTAACGTTTAGCTTCACCGGAAAAAAATCCAGGAAATAAAGCTGCCAATATGGTTTAAATAAATGCTACTCAATTTATTTCCAACTTCATGTCATAAATGTTTCTTGACCCTTCATAAACGACCCTTGAATAAACGATAAAAACCCATCATTAAACAGCGGCATTTTTGCAGTTAGTAGGGCAAAAGCCTATGCAGCCCTGACTTACAGTAATGTGCAAAAGTCCTGAGCTGACCTTCATTTCTTCATATTTCGCTTCCTAAAAGTCAGACCTTCTTCTTTCTGTTTTAATGTAGTTATGAGTAATAGTTCTCCAGACTATCTGAAGGACATTTTGCATTCTCATTTTCGGTCCAGTTTTGTTTTTTAAGCCACGCAGTGACCTGTGAATCATTCAAGCATTTAAAAAAAACACCATTAAATGAAGACATGAACCAGTGAGAAACAGGTGCAGATGATGACTGATGATACAGACGGTGATTAGTACAGTATAGTGGTGAGGCTGAGTGCTGAGGGGTTGGAACAGACAAGAGGGGAAATGAGGTTGCTGCTGAGGTTGTTACATAAACAACTCATTTTAAAATGGTCTTTTCTTTTTATCAATGGTTATTTCTTAAACTGAATCTACATACTTTGATTTAATATTAAGAAATGAATAATTGCACAGTACTGTAGGTTCAACACTTTTTATGTGAGTAAAAGTAGTTTTAAATTCTTGCTGGTACTACTACCATATTGTTCACTTCTTCTTGGCTTTGTGCATCCTTCATCCAAAACCGAACGTCTCAGAACAACAAACCAAACACATCATGAAGCATCACAACTTCTTCTGATACACATTTTACTTCAGACATCTGGCAGTAATGCCTGCCTGAGCAGAAGATGTTTGTTCTGTTGGCGGGAGATTGTGCTCACATCAACCATGAGTACTGAAATATCAAAACACAACATGGAAAGCTCAGAACAACTTAGAAGCAATTACTAAGGAGACAACATGGCGTTTATAATGACATCATTATCAGATGTGTTTTCTTGCTGAAAGTGCCTCCATGACTGGTTTTGGACCGCAGCTGCTCTCCCCTATTTCCGGTACTGCTGAATCTTTTGATTGTGCACAATACTGGACCGTACCTGCCTACTTTCACTCAGGCATACGGCTGTCTGGACAGCGTCTACACATATCCATTTATCTATCCTGACTTCTTATGACGAGACATTTCCTAGCACCTATTCTTAAATCGCACTTCTTGTATCCTACAATTAGTATCAGGCATCTCAGTAAACAGACCATATTTCACTTAGATCACATGGCTAAAACAGTGTCCTGCCTTGGGGGCTGTTTGGATATCTTGGTAATGGCTTGGAAAATGTCGGTGTCAATAAATCTCCCCTATGCGTGCCCATAGCAAGCTGTCCCACCGGACCACTGCGAAAGCTTCGTGCTCTCCAAATACATCACTCTCTGGAGAGATAAGATGACGCCTTGTAGAAATTTCATTTTATATTCGCCGGAATCCATTACGGAGTGAGTTTGTTTGATGTACAGCTCCTCCCGGTGCTCCTCACGTGCTCGGTTATTCTTATCTGTTTGTTTTCTCGGAGGAGTTGAGGCTGAGGTTGTGTTTGGCACGGCCTGTCTGTCTACGTCTGACGTGTTTTCACAAATGTGTGTTCAGAAAAACGTCACCATCGCTTGTTCTGCTTCACTCCGTATTACACATCCCCGCTGTTAATTAAGCAACATCATCGTCTGCAGCATGTATGTTTAGCGCCTTACAGATTTCGTCAGGTGTACATCGGAATGAACGTTCACAAACAACTAAAACAATGTCGTTTTTAATAAAAACTTGTAATGGTGCATTTTATATAACCAATGCAAAAATACATACAGCAAAAGACACATCAGACTGACATTCAAACATAAACTCTTTGGCAAATTAACACACAATTAATAATCGTAATTAAACAAAAATGTAAACTCGACAATGGCGTAACACAACAACAACATTTCGTACAAGAAAATTGTAAAGTAAAAAAAAAAAGACAAAAAAAAAAAAAAACAAGGTTTTGGCAATGTAATGCTTCATATGAAGCATCTTGTCTAAATCTGCATTTTTCATCCATGCAAGATCCGGTCCCCTCGGACACTGGGCTGGATTGTACTCGGGCTTAAATAAGCGAGGCCTAAAATGTCCCGGCCTTAGCACCGTACATTTGTCCCCTGCTTTTTCACAAAATTACAAATCTCCCAATGAAGGCCTTTATATAGTGCAAATAGGCTTGCTGCTGTCTTTAAAGGTGATCCTATGAAGGTCATTTTCGGAAAGGGGACTGCGAGACTGCGTTTGGTTTGGATCCTGGAACAGGTCTGCACAGAAACAAAATGAATGAAAATGAAAACATAGAGGTTGTAAGACTGACTTTATTAAAGTGTAAACCTCGAGATCCTCCTGTTTTTTTTTTTTTTTGGTTTGTTTTAATGTAACTGGAATAAATTGATCCTGTAGCAGTTTTATGAAATGACACACTCCTGGGTATGTGCTTTATAAAAGATTTAAAAGTGTGTGCACGCTCGCAGGTCTCATTCCTACTGTAGATTTGCTGTTGACATTTTCTGATGCGCCTCCGAGGTGAAGGATGTGATTATTGTGCACCTTTCGGATGATGACCTTGGCTCTGTCAGGACTCGACCCAGCCGTTCTTTTCACTCTCGTCCTGTTTATTCCCGTGTCAGCCGAGGCGAAATGATAATCGCGCGCTGTGTGTACCGCCGCACGTTAAAAATCAGCCAAATACAAAATGGATGTCTCAACTAGCTTATCAAAATATGATCCTGTTCTCACAGCGTGGGGTTGATTTTTCCAGGTCATGGTTCCTCTCATCATGAATTGCCGTGGCTGCTTCTCAGAATAATTCCTATTTCATTGCATGGTGTTGAAGGAAATCTCTGCATTTTGGCACTGATACGAGATTTTGCTTTTCAATTTTCTTTGCTCGGCCCGTATGCAGGGAAGGGGGAAACGGCTCCTTCTGTGCGAGAGGGCAGCTTCTACACGGAGCTTCTGCTCTCCACCGGGAGACGTAAAGCAGTCTTATCTATGCGCTTAAGCTTTATATGCGCTGGTGACTGGGCTCTGAGGATTGTATCGATGGGACACGTGGCAGGATAAAGATCAGCTGGAGGTTTGAATGGAGGCGTCCCGTGTTCTTTTTTTTGTTCATGCCGGGTGCTTTTGTGTTCAAAGATAACAGACTGACGTGAGGATTATAATAAAGCGTTGGCTTGCGAGTTATCTGAGCCTATTCAGGGTTCCTGGTGCAGGGAAAGAGTCGAAAATAAATACGGGAGATTAATCAAACTCGTGCATTTCAGCCGAGGTTCTGTACGGTTTTAGGGAGCGGGAGAGTTTCGGTAACTAACGAGAAGTTAAATTCGCTCGGTTTCGCATTTTCAACATATAGCAAGATAGAAACATAAGTGACGCACACAGTGTTGAGGACTGCAAGAAACATGAACACACACCACTTGCCATAAAAACACATCATGCATTTGTTCAAGTTATTAAAATATAAACATGTTGAGAAACATCTGGCTTGTCTCATATGTTAAAAAAAAAAAAATCATCTAGTATGAGGGTCAGCCATTTCTGAACGCTGCACTTGGCTAATTAGTGACATTCAGTACAGCAAGCGGGCACTAAAAGGTTCCTGTAACTACAGCCCAGGAACTAAAATTGCTCCCAAATTCTCCAGTCTCAAAGGTTGCAGCAACAATTTCCACACTTAATCTGAAGATATGTCTTGAGCGGCGATCCACAGTCTGATTGCAGACACGGCAAATTGCTCAAGTGGATAAGTGAATGCTTAAACACATACTGAAGCACAGCTAATCAACGCATACGCTTAAAAAAAAAAATTGTGCAATTTCTCTGTCGTTCTATAACATTTATGTAAATTATTAAGCTGGCGGCATGAAGGTCTGAGGTCTGACTAGTCTGGTTATAAAGAAAAACAGAATGATTTCTGAGAATTGGACGGAGAGGTATGTTATGTGAAGTGCCTCTGTGAAACAAAACATGACCACTTCAAATTTATTTATAGCCTTAAATGATTTACTAACGACTACGGATTGAATGCTAGCTGTTGCCTTTGTTCCACACCCCTGGTCTCGAGTGCTGGGCATTATATTGGCATGTGCGCTTGACAGCAGAGTGCTGGCTGCGACAAATCGCTTTCTGGTATACTCTATAGAAAAGATCCATCAGCTGTGGTATGCTGAGGCTTGCTCACCTGAGGGCTCTGAGAGGAGGAATGGCGGTGACCTTGCCCACAGGCTTGGGGCCCACCACAGGGGGCATCATCACCAACAACCCCCCGGCTCCACTAGAAGATTTGGCCTGGGCCCCGCGGCCGGGACTCACGGGGAGCGGCCTCTGGGGGGGGGTGGCGGAAGAAGGCTTCGGCTGGACCGCTGATGCCATCTGTAAAAAAACGAAGACAGAGAGACAGACAGATGGAGGGACGGAAAGATGACTCGCAGCGTCTGAGATAAACGACAGCACCGATGATTGCAGTAAATTATATCGCTCGACCTGAGCGCCGTGTTGATCTATGACATCCTGCTTAGCAACTGGGACATAAAGGCACAACAACGAATGCATACTAATGCAGCCACAAAGACCTGCGTCTGCTTTCTGCAGCATTCATAATGACGGGGGATGCAAATCAGATTTAGTCAATCTATTATAAAACAACTCACCAGCCATAACTTCACATGCATCTCGGCTGCACCAGTGTAGCGAGCTCTTGAGTTTTTAGCACAAACATTTGCCCTGAACAGATTTTCATGCATCTGGGGTTCGATTCACAAAGGCCTTGTTGATTTCTCAGATAATCTGAACATGCTAAAGTAGATCTGGAGCTAATAACGCTTAGAACTAGTGTTCTGTACACATAAAAGGATGAAAGGGTGTGTGTTTACCAGTGGGCTGCGTGTGGGGTTGAGGGGCAGCGGTTTCTTAGGAGGGCTAAGTTTGGCAGCGGTCGGACTACACTTGGCTTCCTCCAGAGGTTTGCTGACGGGAGGCGGAGGCCGAGGCACTTTGACATCACGGAGATGGGGGGAGGGGGCGGGCCGGAGGGGACGGACGACGTTGACTGGCTGGGTGCCGTTGGAGGCGGGGCCTGGCCGCAGAGGGAGCACTTCTTTACTTGTATGAGGTAGCTGCAGGGAGGAAAAGAACGCAAAAGTACAAACAAGGTTTAACACTGCATCGATTATTTACAACATCCGCATCACTTTATGTGCTCTAATCTGACACGCGTGTGATTCTCCGTACCTTAAGATTGGCACTTTTGTTGGACGGTCCCACTACCTTCAGATGGAAAGCTGGGTTTAAGTGTCCTTTCTTCCCCATAGAATTTTCATGTCTGGTAAAATGAAACAGATCACAACTCTATGTGAATAAGTACTTCCGAAGGACATCTGTCTATTTTCGAGCTCTCTGTGACAGTTGAAAAATGTCGAAGAGGCTTTTTTTTTCCCCCGACAAAAGTCGGAGGAAGTCCAAGGACGAGCACTGAACAGAAAAGAATTTTAAAAAACAAAGCATGTTGTGAACAAGTCTAGACCATTTTCAGGAAATAAACGAGTGATGGAAAAATGCAGAGGTATTTCTTTTTTTTTTTGTTTGTGTGTGTGTGTGTGTGTGTGTGTGTGTGTTGTTTTTTTTTTTTTTTAACTGACAAGGTTTCCCGGTTATTAGTTTGAAAATAGATTTTACATTAGATGACACTTTATTGTCATTATGGGAATGAGTACAAAGCCAGTGAGAGATGTAGTGATAATAAACAGATATGTTTATACTGAAGAGGATTCAGCGGTGCAGCAGGGACAATGACACTGAAAATGCATCATCTCTTGTGTTATTTTACACTAATACTGGTACAAAATTGCCCTGACATGACCCCTCTACCATAGTCAAGTCATTCCATAATGATGTTCTGCTGACTTAATAAACATGAAACTTTTCAATTCTCTTCCACCCTGTCTTTGTGTACAGTATATAACCTACTGAAGTCATTATTACTCATAATAAATCCTTTCCTCGGTTCTAACAAGAGACAACTGAGCAAAGGATTTGATCTATAACGATAAGAACCATCCCATTTGTGGCTATCTGTTTTACAACTCAGCTTTTCCCTGTTGTTTCATCCGAGTGTTCAATCACCATCTGCATCACTAGCCATGGGCCGACCTGGAGCCATCGTTTGCATGGGTGTATGTTTTTAGTAAGCTTTCACCACTCTAATAGTTGAGAGACTCCCGGGAGTTCATCACGGCTTTATACAGAGTGCCTTGGATATTAAAAAGTCTTTGGCTGTTCTACTGTATAATACAAGCTGTGTTGTTTATATCACATCTTTTTTTTCTTTTTTTTTCAATCTGCATATGTTTAAACGTATAAAGACTGTGCGGCACTGTAAAGAAGCTTAAACGTTAAAATCTCATTAAGGAGTTCTACCCAGCATCACTCTGATAATGTGATGCGTGACTAGTTTCTTCAGGTACACTCTGCTTATTCTCTCTAATGAACTAGCTTTTTTTTTTACGTGTATGTGTAATGCTTGATTATGATAATGTTCAGCATATATGAGCTGACATAACAGTCCTTGTTCCAGTGATTTTTTTTGTAAAACATGCTTGCAACAAAGCAATACATCTGGCCAAAATCAGAAATAGCAAATACACTCATTCACTCACTCATCATCTATACCGCTTTATCCTGTATTCAGGGTCACGGGGGGCCTGGAGCCCAAGGACACGCGGCGGGGTACACCCTGGTAAGGGTGCCAATCCATCGCAGGGCACACACACACTTCTCACACGATGGGGAATTTAGGAACGCCAATTATCCTAACCTACGTGTCTTTGGACTGCGGGAGGAAACCGGAGCACCCGGAGGAAACCCACCAAGCGCGGCGAGAACATGCGAACTCCATACACACAGAGACGGGAATCGAACCCGGACCCTGGAGGTGCAAGGCGACAGTGCTAACCACCACACCACTGTGTCGCCTACATAGCAAATACAGAATAAGATAAATAATAATACAGATAAATTACATGTTTTTCACAAAAGCAGCTGTTCAGCTTTAATATTGCTGTTTTTTTTTCTTACCCATGAGAAGTCTACTTTTGTAGATCTAATTGTATATCATTAAAAAAAAAAAAAAAGACACTTCGGTGAGTCACGGATGCACAGTTTTTTCTTTGAGCGGATCGAGAGGAGATGATTTCATTAAACATCGCAGCGGCAGGTTTAGTCATTATGTATGAATTCAAAGCATCCCCTTTAACTAATGACCGAGGGTGTATCTGACACCATGACCTTCTTCCTTATTACTACATTTACAAAAGCGGTGAGAAGATGGATTACAAGGCTGCTACGGGAATTGTTTATTATTTTATAACCAAAGACATAAAACCCAATGGATTGGCACGCCACCCTAAGTCTCCTGTGTTAGACCCCTCGCGACCCTGGATACAGGATAAAGCTACATATATATATACGATCGGTGAGTGAGAGAGAGTGATATAAAACACAGAGACTACGACATACATACTGTAGTAGGTATGCAACCGGGTAACTGTATATAAATAATGATCTGATTAGCTGCACTATTTCACTACTCTATCTAGATATCTATTTAAGACTGGGGTCTCATAGGGGGGGGGGGGGGGGGGGGG
>JAAGKR010000057.1:115389-151354 GCA_011419295.1 Clarias macrocephalus
GGGGGGGATGGGAGTTGCTTGAACAGAATGTTTTTTTTTTAATCTGAGTGAGGAGTCTGATATTAAGCTCACTGGAGAAATAAATAGCCCAGTTATGAATGTGCATGTGCGTCACAGTGGAATGCATTTACGGAGTTCGTCCATTCATTCATTCATTCTTTTAAACAGCATGGTTTGTACAAGGCTAAACCCCTGTTCCGATTTTCTATACAAACAATACAGACGGGATACGGTCCGGAGACAGACCATCAGAACCATATTTAATGTAACGTTTTTATACAAAGCGTCTGTGCCACATCTAAAGAACAGAATGGAAATGTCCAGCATCATTTCATTACCCTCCCCAATCCCATCATGTCCTTTTCAATTGCTAACACCTTTTTTCCCCCCCTTTCTACACAAGCATTTTTATTGCACAGCTGATGGTGTACCTGTTGTTAGCCTTGCTCTTCGCCCTCTGTGAAAGCCATTTGTGGTAATAGGAGGTCTTGATTTTGATGCAGTAAAAGGCGATGAGAACAGCAGGGAGCAGCACCAGAAAAGCGAAGAGCAGTCCGACAACTAGCCCCACCTGGCCTAAGTACGCGCAGCAAATACACAAAATCTTCAGTCAGACATGAAAATCCCACTTTCAGTGAAAAGTGCAGTGCTCTACAGTAAGTATAAAAAAGTAACAGAGTGCAGGAAGGCTTTATATAGCTCTACAAAATCCTGAATGATAGATTACTGAGATTTTTTTTCTTTTTATTATTACAAATAAACTGAGCCTGGGTGACAATCGAACTAAGATGGTCATAAAAAGAAAAAAAAAAAACTGCATGGATGGAAATCGATAATGATGTTGCCATTTTGATAAAAGGTGAGTGTGTGTGAAGGAGAGTGACGGGAGAAGATTGGAGACTAGATAGAATAGAGACAAAAGATCAGATAAAATCACTAAATGTTTTTGAAAGAGGCTACGGGATGAAGGGTTGTGTGTGTGTGTGTGTGTGTGTGTGTGTGTGAGTGTGTGAAGATGAGCTCACTGTCATACTGCACTGGTCCACTGTCCACGCTGCCTCCCAGGCCAGGTTTATCACAAAAGGGTGGTGCCCAGCCTCGGTTACAGTGGCAGTTACTGTTGCTGTTACACACCTGCATACAAAACAGCACCTTATACTCGAGAAGGACAAATGAAAGAAGCTCCTGCTTTCACTTAGGGCTCAATTTGATTCGCTTTTCTTTGTGTAGCATTTTTTACAGTAGCCACTCTCATGGAGCAGATTTACAGAAAGCCAGATATTGACTGAGATCCTTTAATGTGCGAGCCAGAGGCAACAGTGAGAAGGACAAGGTACTGTAACTGAGAAACAAAATAAGGAAGAAAACAGAAGAGAGAAAACCAGACTCAAAAGAAGAAGTTGCTCTTTTGTGAGTTTCCAGTTTACTAAGTGAGCAGTACAGTGAGACGAGATCTTCTCCTTAATCTTCGATGCCTTAATGGATATTATAATTTATGTTTAGACCTTTTTAACACTGTAAGATGTTACTAAGCCCTTTTAATACTTTATTCAAAATCATTTTAAAGAAAAGGTATCGTTTCACACAACTTACAGACTGATTTGATTCCATACCGTCTATAAAAATAAAAGTTTTTTGCTCTTTCAGTGATATCTTCATATTTCATACATCGGTGGACCCGAAACCAGTCTCTGAAAAAAATCTTTCTGTATGTACAGTGTGTCTGTCCAGCGGGATTATATCACGGCATCCTGCAAAGTTAAATCATTAAACGTAATGAACCATTTGCAGGACTTGGACCGTGAGAGTATTCAAAATGTTGAGTAAAAGAGATATTATGAATCTGCTGAATAATCTGTTATAAGAATAATCTATTATGAATCAACACCTGAACAAGATATATTCATTAAATCTATGTAGCAAGCAAAAGTAAAAGCTAAACTGAATATTTTTAATGGGATTATTAAGTATTTGCACCACTGAAATAAGTGAATAAGTGGATTTTAACACCCTGGAGTTGTTTTTAAGACAAAACTTCATCTTTATCTCATCAACGTTTTCGATTTCTCGTCTGTCAATCACTCTCCGATAACCAGACTCATCCTTTTTATTTCAACCAAAATGCTATTTCTTTGTATTAATATTTCAGGCAGACATGTACGTGGGTTTAAATAATAATAATAATATCACTTTTCACGTTAAAGCCGATCAGCGTATTTTTAGCTTTAACCTTTACCATTTATCCATCGGTGATGCGAACTTCCGCTTGAATTCTCTATAAACACATTCTAATGACTTCAAATCACATTCTGATGGGCACTGTGATAATAAAACGGAAATATGTTTTGAAATGCGTATTGAAATGAATTTCCCTCTGCTCTAATTGTACTGTTTACTATGCAACTCAATTCCTTGCTCAATATGACACCAGATCCAGACAGAAGTTGAACAAAAGGCTTGCAGGACTGCAATAACGTTTATTTTGCTCCTGATCCTCACACACCTCTAAGCCGCGGGATCAGCGCTGAATCAACTGATAGTGCAATAGAATAATAGGAAAGGGCTTTCTGAGTCACTAATCCACCTTCCAAGCATTTTCTTGTTTGGCTGCCCTTTCAAATCCTGACAGAGTAAACAAGTGATAAATAAAGAAATGAGAGAATGGAAATAAAGGGTGAGAAAGAGAGAAAAGGGAAAAAAGGATTAAGGGAGATGGAACCGTGTGTTTATGCTGCTCGGAGGCTGTTTACGACCATTTGGACAAAAACACAAATAAACCACACCAGCTTAATTTTAGAAAATGTTCCTTTTAAGAGTGCCGGTAGGGGCAGGAACGGGAGTGACCGCGAGGTGGTATTAAAGGATTTACAGGCGTGAAATTCAGCCTCACATAGGAGTGAGAAGTGCTGGAATACTAATGTTTATGGTAAGGAAAGAGGTGACGAGTCACACAAATGTTTCGTTCCTTACCCCATGACCATTGCAGCGGCCAATGCAGGACTTCAGCTCGGTGAAAGAAGCATTTTGGCACCGGCGGTCCTTGCACACCTGAAGGAGTGTAAAACAGTTACAGCTTTAATGTGAAAACATTTGTCACATTCAGTTTAGGCACAGATACAGAGCAAGGAACGGGCTAAAAATGATCAGACGTTCCACCTCTCCCAAAACTTCCGGGAGACTCCTACATACTAATAGCAGCTCCCTGATGCAGCTCCCACAAATTATACACAATATCCAGTACATCGAAGCGTTAGTCAAATATAACATGATCTCATATCTGTTTCATTTATTGTAGTAATTCAAATAAAGTGCTTCATCCCTCTTATACCACAGCTACGAGATAATTTATTATTCATGGCACATACATTATAACTATTGAATATTGTCAAATTTCTTCAGCTATAAACATCCACTGCCTCATCAGCATCTCTTTTCTTCTTACTTGCTTCTCATGAATTTTCAGATAGGATCATGCAACACCATTACTTACATACTTAATGCTTTGTTTTTTTGTAAGTATTCATACACATTTATATTTTAACAGATAAAAGTAAACACATTTGCTAAATACTATTTCGTGTCCCTAACTTTTTTGCGTTAATTCTGTGACCTTAATTGTGATTCAGATGAAACCTAGATTTAGATTTCACATAAAAAGACATAAACCTGAAAAAGTGTATTATTTTAAAATGCAAAATTGTTTAGATATTGCGACATGAATTTGACATGGTTACGGACACTAAAGATTTTTTTGATGAAAAAAATCCTTAATTTTGCACGAAATGCCAAAAAAAAGCGCAACAATTTTCATGTTATATGCTTCTCGAGGCGTACATCAATTTTAGCATCAATACTCATAAAGAAATATGGATAACTTCTGGAGTTAATATAAAATCATCTCTCCAAAACAGCTGAAGTTAGCAACTTGAAATTTTTAGTAACTGATCACTTCAATGTTGCATAAACGTTAGCTTCATTGGTGCACCTATTTTCTGTATTACATGTATAACATAAAAAAAATAATAAAAACCCATTTTCCCATTTCCAAAACGCTTTTAATATACCTTGCAGCGGCCCACCTATTACAGTTTAAAGTCTAATCAGAATGGACAATTAAAGGTGTTGTGCCATAAAGTGAGTTAAAAGTAGGTTCAACACTTCAGGGAGGTGTTTGTGTGTGTGTGTGTGTGTGTGTGTGTAAGTGAAAAGTGCAGCGAAGTTGTCTGTAATAAATGAATTGATTGCTGTAATTCATGAACTTTGACAGGGTCATCAGTCTGATGAGGTGACGGCGTTTACAACATAATAATGTTTCTGTTATCTATAATAATAATCACCTTTTCTCATAATTCACATCAACCTAATATCCATTTTTGTCATTACATAAAATAGACTGTAACCTTTCTAATGACTCCAAAATCACTTCTGCCAGCTCCAGATATCAAGAGTTATGTGAGCTGCTCAATTACAAGTGACATAAAATGTTTAGTATGCACAGTTAGCAGAGCTGTGGAGTGAGTCAAACGGGTCAGATGATGACTAGGCATTCAATTATTTGCTTATGCCAAGTGCATAAACAGGAGAGGATCTGAAGAAGCTGCGGTCTATAATTCTCGGTTTAATTACAACTAAGCGCATTTCAAACTCGAGCATTTTGAAAGGTTCCATCGTTAAACCGTAGATTGCATATTGCGCTGTAGATTGTGCATTTCAACATTGCTATTTAAGATAACATGGGCATGAAGACTCATGTGCTCATGAGGATGCTATTTTCACTGATATGAGCGAAATCTGCTTGCCTTGCCCTCTCCACACTTGGTGCCAGTCATGACGAGGCCAGGATCGGGAAGGTCCCCCTGTCCGTCCTGAGTGCTGTACACATATGTACCGCGGCATTTCACCTCGATGCCATCTGTGTGGATGGTGGTGTCGATGGACACGGCGTTGGTGCCCTTCGGCTTTTTGGCGGCACTGTGACACTGGATCTTCCCACATTTGGCATCACTGCGGGAGACAAGATTGTGAACGTCATGAGTACAACATGTCGTTTTTCGCACAACGCAATTCCAACTGCTCCCAATTTGATCCATTATGTGAACAAGCAACCTGCAGCAGGGTCATTCTGTCTGCCAGATAATGACTTGATAAATGTTACAGTACAATGGAGAATGGCTTACAGAGTTTCCCGTCACTGACCCGAAACGGTGCAGCAATCCTTTTAAATAAAGAGAATGAAGGAACGGATATTAACCATCCTCATTTATTCATTTATTTTCCTCACCTTTTTGCACACTTGACATAGTTGCCATGTGCGTCCTTGCCGCAGTTCCCGAAAGCATTTCCTGCTGCGTTGACGTCCTGGAAGCATGCGTCGTGCGCGGGCCGTGCACCTGAACAAATCACATTGGGTTTCCTCATTATGTTGTTTATAATATAATATCTTAATACCGACCCATTTTGGAGATATTCAACATAGACAGGAAATCATGCCAGACTAAAAGGACTCATTCAATAAGTCTTCGTAATTCCACTACAAAAGCAAATTATTCTATCATCATTAATAATGCATGTGTCAATATGGCAATAACTGGTGCTGCATGTGCCGTGCACACAAAGTGCGCAGTGGCGTGTGTGAGGAGAGCACAGATTGTGCGTCTGTTTTGATCTGTGGCTTGATGTCAGCCTGGAGGTTTGACTGGACTGAAGCCCACAGACAGCTGGAGCGGAGCTTTGCAACCAGCAAATTCAACCAGTGTTTGATCAGCGAGGCTGAGAAGAAAAAAAAAAAAAAGTTCCACAACTGCTCAATTAAGGGAGCAAATTAAAACAAATTGGTGCTTCTCTAGAGGATTTTTCAAGGAAGGATTGTGTTTTTCCTCCTTTTCCTCTGCACACAAATAAAAACTGAAGGGCTGATGGAAATGACAAAATCAAATTACAAACTGCAAATTCTAAAATACAGGTTAATGAACTGCGTGTAATTTTATGATCGCTTCCAAAATGCTTTGGCTCATAACGGTATGATTCTGGCGTCGGTCCACATTATATCAACACAACTGTAGTTATGCTATAAATTATAATGATTTTTTTTTTTTGGTCAAATTAATAGGATGTTTAAAACATGTTTAAAAACTGTCATTTGTCTCCTTACTTAAACCAAGCCAGGCAAAATAACATGTAATTAAAGACCAATTACATGTATTACATACATAAATTATGCTCCCACCCACACACACTTGCAAATATAAACTAATTATGCACTTGTTCAGAGTTCCTACAACTTTATTTGTAACGAGCATTGAAATAAACAAGACTAAAGCTTTTATTGTATGCTGCCTGGCCAAAAAAAGCAGTCGCAGTTTCAGAAGGACCTGCATCAAGCAAAGAAAACAACTAAGGAGACAGCTGAAATGACTGGACTTGTCCAGTGCATTATTAACACTTAAATGCGCCATCATTAAAAAAAATACAATGTTAGCAATGTTCAATAGTGAACCTAAGAGTATTTTCCATATACACACAGTGTGAGGAGAACTCATGGGATTGGGACTAAAGAGAAAAGGAAACGAGAAGTTAAGGGGGAAAAGGCTTGATTCTTCTACAGAGCATAAACAATGGACTTTGGAGCCACAAGGTCAAAAGGTCACATGGTCTAACGAGTCCAGACTGACCATATTCCAGAGCGATGGAAACATCAGAGTAACAAGTGCAGGAAGTGATGTACCCATCATGCATAGTGGCCATTGTAGAAGCCTCTGGAGCTGAGCTGGACAGGTCTGGGCTCAGCTACGCTACGCTATGTGGCAATCACACTGAACAAACAGGGGATGACATAAATGAAGTGGTTCTGGGGGCATGAGGAATCTTCGAGTGTGACTTTTGTCCAGGCAGTTTATAATGACTGTATGATCATATCGTTGCGCAGCTATTAATTTAGCACCCCACGTTATTCAATGAAATGCAATAATTCTAAGCCGAGGCAATGTGTAATGAATGTAATGAATGAAATCTTCGATTGTCAATAATTGTGTGTCAATATTAAAATATCCGTTTTGTGCCATGCACGCAAGGCAAGCAGGAGAGTGGAGTGTGCGTATCTATTCTTATCTTGTGAGCCTAGAGGTATGACAGGACTGAAATTCCATCCTGCTGATATTGTACGAAGTGTGTGTTCTCACCGTAGCCCCATAGCTGCAGGCACTGCTGCTCGTGAGTGAGGCACATGCCGTTATAGCAGTAAGCGTGGCCGTACTGGCATGAGGATCCGTCCAGGAGATATACGTTGGAGGGGCAGTAGGGTGATCCACCCGTGCAGTACTCTGGGAGGTCACATGATCCCGCTGCGCTACGGCACATCGTACCAGCCTGCTTCAGCTGAGGACGCAGGAGAAAACAGGTCACGTTCGTTTATATGGTACATTTACTTACGGACTGGGATACAAGGCATGAGAGCGCTGACGAATCAAGAAAAACCATTGCAAGGTGGGGAAGACAAATGAAGACAATGTATCAGAGAGAGACACAACTATACACCGAAGAGTGATTCATCGAAAAAGATGATCTAGAACAAAGGAAGTGAGAGGGCAAACGGGAAGAAAGGAACAGAAATAGTGTGATGACAATCAGAGACCTTGCAGCCTTCGCAGCAAACGCCGTGGGCACACTGAGCGTCCTGTTTCAGAGTGCAGTTACTGGCATGGCAGCAGTCGTTCGTGCATTCCTGTAGGAGGATCAGAAAACACACACGCGCGCACATGCACGCACGTTAGCCACCTCTGTGCTTTTGCTACTGAAACACATCACTGTGTGACCCTGTACCCACTCATTCAGTCACTTAGCACAAGTCGAGTTATTCACAGAGACCTCAAGACCACACACACACACACGCATTCATATCAGCCGTGGGTGGCAAACAGAGCTGGTTTGATTGCTGTGATAAAGTAAAAAAAAAAAAAAAAGCCTCCGGTAATCAGAGATTATCCACATCAGTGTAGTGATGCTGAAGTAAAAGGGTACTCGCAGATTGAGAGCTTTTACACCCATTAATTATACGGTGACAGTCAACACACAAATCTAGCTCGACATATCCTACACACACACACACAAACAGTAGACTACATGTAATCGTAACGTAGTGCACGCTTAGCACGAGTGCCAATTTTTCCAGTGCTACAAAGGGAGCAGGTGGTGAGAGACGAAGCCTGAATGAGAATAATTAACACACCCACAACAATGCATAGCGGGTCCGGCGCTGGCGAATCCGTCCCGGTGCTGGAGTGTAGAACAGCTAGATAAGTGTGCAATGTTGAAAGGTTGCCTTAGGGTAGCAGTAACGGCGCGCGCATTCATTTCCTCCGAACGCAGCCCGCAGGTAGCTTTCAGGATCGCAGTGGTGAGTGTGATAAATAAATAATGAAGGTTTTTTTAGCATAATGCACAGCTCGAGTCCTGAGGTGTACTACGGCAGCCGTAGTAAAAGTCCAGGTGATGATATATAATCAGGGATGGCTACCCAAGTTTACCTACACCAGATGGGAACCCATCCATCCATAATACAAGCCCTGACAACCTGCCAATTGCAGCTTTGCAGGAAGATGAAATTCCCCTTTCTCTCCGCCGCGTTTCGGTCACTCATTATGGGGTTTTCTTTCTTTCTTTTTTTTTGTGATTTTAATTTTGAGTAAGCGCTCATAGATTTACCATCTGTTCTCGTTGTTTAAAGATAAAACCCAGAAATGAATCAGAAAAATCGGTTTCGAATAAACAAGCACTCCAGTCTGAAATGTATATTTCATCTTCACCTTCCTTTATGTAGAATAATTGACAGGATAGCAATTTTTTTTAATTAGATCAGTGTCTTGTATTTCACATTCAACTGATTTACTGTACGTAGCGTTTCTTATTTCATGGCATGCAACTGTTAAGCTGTTTCCGAACCTTTTTATTCACAAAATTGACTGATGATCTTAGTATATTTTAATATTAGCTTTATCATCTCATAATGAAAAATATTTAAATATGTTTCACTTGCTTAGAAAAACTGTGTGCGCGTGTGTGTGTGCGCGCGTGTGTGTGTGTGTTTGTGCCACATTCACAGTTTTGACCTTGTGGGGATATCTGGAGAATACAAATTAATACTTAATCACCCGAAACCACAGCTGTATTGTAAACAACAACAACAACATCAACAATGAAACGTATCAATATTAAGGTCGGATTCTAGTATGAGGCGTATGCCTGGCATATCAGGTTAAGCTCTTCCTACCAGGATGGAGTGTGACAGAGGTGTGTGTGTAGTCTAACCTCAGGTTCTCCGCAGTCACACTCCTCCCCGTCCTCTACGAAGCCGTTCCCGCACCTCTTCCCCCCGACCAGGTCCTTCATGTTCGGCATGTTGTACAAGCACATCCCGCCTCCTTTCTGGAAGTAGTTATCCAGGTCCTTCTTGCTACAGCGGCTGAAGACTTTAGGAAACGGGTGCCTATTGAGCAGGTAAATTGTATATGGATATGCAGGAGGTTGGATAAAAGAACGTAGATGGGACGGATTTCAGGAAACATCCCCTAGGCCATTTTTTGCTGCACCATATGGAAACGGTAAAGGCTGGCCAGCATGGATTAGCCTGATGGCACTTACCCCGTAGCTGCTGCCATCACGCAGCCTCCCTGCTCAGCTGTGGCTTCCACACAGCAACCTTCATGGTCGTGGCTCATGCCAAAGTTATGGCCGATCTCATGAGCCATGGTGGCAGCTGCCCCGATCGGCAATTCCGAATGATCCTGCAGGAATTATAGCACTTGCGGTTAGGCAGCTTCTCCGTTTCAACGATTAAATGTCACGTTTTTTTTGTTTCAGAAGAGAACGAGGGTTTCGGTGTGTGCTCTGGCTAACTTATTTCATGTGTGAAACAATTTTCTAATCAGTCAGAACAAAACAGGCACTGGAGGCATTAGATATTTCTACATCAATCATAAGCTATTAGCAGTCACAGGGGACGGGGCAGGCGCTCAGGGATGAACAGCCACTTGGAATATGCTGTCAATGGTGATTAGGTTTGTAGAGATTACAACATATCCCTGTGCTATTACAGTCCATTAGAGTTTGAAGGGCTGAAGTCTGTTTAGGATTCTGAAGATGTTATAGCTGGGGGGGGGGGGGGGACATCATCCCCTGGTCAATCCTGTAATCGTTTCATTCTTCATCAATTCTTTTTCATGCCACAAGTTCTAAATTGTTAGAATTTGTAAATTATGATTAAGCATTCAGCGATGGTTTATATGTCTGATGGTTTGTGTAACATATAATGGCATCAAAACAAGACAAAGGCATGAAAAAAATATATATGTGCAAACGTCTTAGACGCCATATTATCTGTAGTACAAATTTTGTTATATAAGTTTATTATGTCTGCATTATTATGTACAAGACCAAAAAATTACATGACAGACCAGTTTTCAGATGGGGGAAAAAAATCAATAATGTCGACTCCTGGATTTTGACATGAAAATTGAAAGGAGCGAGTGTGACGAAGTTACCAAAAGAGCTCATATTCTCCAGCATGCTCAGTAAAACCTAACAGATGTTTTACTTACTGCACACATCTGTATCGAACACCACCGCTTACGTTCAAGCAAAGAGTTTCCACACCAGATATTGACCGTTTATTGTTTACGTTATTACTTAGTGCTTTTTAAAGAAGTTTCTTTTAATGTAGAAATGTTTTCAAATGCATCACTGCATATGGCTTTTGTTTGGATGTTCCCAAGACTTTTGCACAGTACTGTAAATAAAACAGCTGTTAGGTTTAACTGAGCATGCTGGAGAATATGAGTTCATTTGGTAACTTCGTCACACTCGCTCCTTTCTATTTTCATGCAAAACCCAGGAGTCGACATTATTGATTTTTCCCCCCCATCTGAAAACTGGTCTGTCATGTAATATATTACTTTCTTTATAGGCATGCAAATATTCTTCTGTAATGTTTTTTATTCATTAATCTTAGTGTATCTTTGTAGGGAATGGTCTTGTACATAATAATGCAAACATAATAAACTTATATAACAACATTTGTACTTCAGATAATATGACTTTTGCACAGTATACCAATCTATATATATATTGCTATATGGATTGTGCAATATAGAGTGACATCTTTTTTTCAGCACAAGCTAGGCATGTGATGGATTGAATTTTATTTAATTTTAACCAACTATAGAAACATGACTGAGCACAAATTTAAAAATGGGTTACAAAGGCAAAGAAATACTTTACACATTATACAAGTAGTGATAACTTTGATTCTACTTGACATATCTAAAACCCCAAACGTACAATATGATGTCTGGAGCACCCTCATCGACACACACTATAGCAGGTTGTAAATTATTTCTTTTTTTAAGCCATTGACCAACGCTTTAATGTTTTAAGGGCTGATAATTTTCTGCAAGCTGAACAGACTTACATACCCTAGCAGACCTCGTGCTCACAATTTCATTATTTCCTGTATATTTTTTTCTTTGTCTTGTTGCCCATGATATAGAACTTGAAGCACAAATGCAGTCTCTCTTATTTGATTTGAGAGGAAACAGAGTGTGCGATGGCTTCATCATGTCTAATGCTTATAATATATCCATTTCTGTTCTGCATACCCTCTGAGAATGTGCAACAATAACGGCGTGTTTGTTCTTACAGATAAAAAATGTGAAATCATTATTATTTCGATGTGCATTTGCAAAATTTGGCGGTTTGATTGCTTTCTTAGTCGGTAAGTGGCGCTTTCATCTGAACAAACATATAAAAGGAACTCGATTATACCAGGGGAAATAAAGTGTTAGAAATTGTTGAGACACATACGTGCTTGGTACCAACACGGTGCAACCGAAATGCCCCCCCGCACCCACCCTCTCTCTCTCTCTCTCTCTCTGCAGGATACAATCTGATAATTTAATGATGAGCATGTAGCATTGATTCTATGTAGAACACAGCACCATTCCAGCTTGGTGGAACAACAAAGATTAATGGTTGTGTTCAGACGGACTGTACAGGCAGTCCATTAGAAAGCAGTACTGTAATTGTCTGACTTCATAGAAAGCATTAAACAGAGGCTTTATATAAAATATATACACTAAGCATAAAAAAGATTAATAATTGATATAAATCTGTGTACTTTTTGTGAAAACGTTGAACCCGTCACACCACGTTAGTATTCCTCACAGCTCCCGCCTGTCACTAAGCAAGCTAATAGAGCCTATTAGAGTCTAATCAGTTGTGTGAGTGATATTGATCTCTCAACCAGACCCCCCTATGCATCAGAGCCACACACATTCTCACATGATTAGGACAGTGGTACAGTCCAAAAAAAAAAAAAAAGGAAAGAAAACAATCCATTTCCTGTCTTACCACATTAATGCCACCAGAATTTTCATGACTGCACATGCCTTCAAGGGGAGCCATGCCAATAGTGGTGCCCTTGAATATCACCCCCCTGCCAAGGAAGAAGAAAGGATACATCAATATGCATTAAGCACATGATTTTATGATTATGAGTGAGTGATGGAAACAGTGGTGACCTAATATGAGCCTTTTGTTGCCAGTGAGCAGAAGGAAGGGAGCTATCGATCATTAATAAAGAAAACGAAAAGAAAAAAAAAACAGAGAGGATAAAACTGTGTATCATGGGACATTAGCATGAACATCTAATGAAAATCCAATATGAATGAATCGCTTAGTCTTTAGAATCGATATCTGATTTTCAACTGCGCAAAATATTTATTAAATCATTAAACGTCTGTATCTTTTAGAAATTCACTTTGGCTAACGGTTTTCTAAATTCGAATTCGCCGAAAGTTGCACCCGTGGGAAATCATATCTGTTTAAACAGAGCGATGCAGCAGCGTATTAGTCCGTTAGTCTGTCCTGCTCCTTCAACTCCACATCACACTGATCGTGTTCCAAAACTTCATCCTTCATTCTAATACTGATCTCATAAATCTCAACCTGGTCGGGCTGAGGTTCTGCCATAACTCAGCATTGTATTCAGGGACTTTAGACGCAGTGTTTATTATCTCCATTATTTTTTTATGTACTTTTATTTCTCATTATTATTATAATTATGACATAATGACTATGGCTGAAAAAAAAAGGTACATTTCAATATGATATCCAATCCAACACATAGGAAGCAACACACAAGAAAATCTCAAGGACGTTTACAAATGAATTACATTATAATACTTATAATATCAGCGTCACCTATGAGTAAATGTTTATTGGGTTATTACTGTAGGTTATTACACCCTAACATACAGTATGCAGCGAATCTATCCGAGTCTATAGCGTCTAAAACAAGTCTACAAGAAACACTTCCTTTGAAGCGGGTCCGCCCTTAGTAAAGATACTAAGTACTAACGTGAGAAGTTGTGCGTTGTCATGTTTCTTGCGGGACTTGAGCTTCTGTCTCCACTGCAGGAAGGACCAGAGAGTGGAGTTGGGCTCTTCATTGATAATGCACTGATCGCGATCGGTCCACACCTCCAGACCGATCAGAGGCACTCGGATATTCAGAGCTCTGTAAAACTGAGCGATCACAACACACCTACTGATCAGCGATGGTTTTTGAGACATTTGTATGTTTTTACAATCTCATATTGAAACCACATGCTGCATCACTGTAAACTGTAAATGTTATTTTTCTTATTTATTTGTAATCACTAATAATGCATTTTTTGTAGCAATAAAAAATTAGCTGCTGTTCTGCTGGAGTTTTGTTACCAAACTTTAATATTGCATTCATAACCTGCATGAAGTCAAAATTTTATAGAATGTTTACATTTATTTGGAATTTCTTTGTATTTGCTATTTCTTCCTTTCGTTTTAATGAGAGTGTGCACTCAAGCTGGCATGTGTAGTGTAGTGATTCATGCTAGATCACATACAGTACATTGGTGTGCCGTCTGAACATGCAGTGCTGTGCAAAAGTTTTGAGCCAAAAGTCTTGTTTCCGCAGAGACAGACTTTCTTGTATTTTTAATGTAGTCTTGAAGAATACTTCTCTGGGCTTCTATTTGGCTTTCGTTTCTGGCTCTTATTTTATTCGTATCACCCTGTACCTGACCAATATAAGATGAATGTTTCTTGTTTGTTAAGCCCACACAGTGACCTATGAATCATTTAAGGATAAGAAACATCTAACCTAAAGCATGAAGCAGTGAGAAACAGCTGCAGATGATGACGGATGATCAGGCCGGTGATTAGTACAGTATACTGCTGATGCTGAATGCTGAGGGGTTGGAACAGACGAGAGGGGAAAAGAGGTTGCTGCTGCCGAGGTTGTTACATGAACAACTTTTTAAAATTGTATCTTTAGACATTTTGCAGCCTGTCGCTTAATTTAATCAATTTAATTTACATCATTTAATATGATGAAATGTCGTGGCTCAAGACTTTTGCACAGTACTGCATTCTGCACACATCTTAAGGAGGAATTTTTGTGCAAATTAGTTCCCAAATGTGCTTCCATTTAAACAGTAGCCACCAAATTTGTTCTGTTTCTTTACACCCCTAAATGAAAAAGACAGACATTTTTATGTAGTCTCTGGACATCCTGATTGTTCATTATAATAAGACATTTTTATCATACTGCCCACCTGCTGTCAAAGACTTCAATAAATGAATAAAACTCTAATTTAATATGTTAAAGAGAGTGGAGTGGATTCCGCCGTGCACACACTCTGCTGCTGTCAGAATTTTACATTTCCCTTAACAAGCCATTTTTCAGAGAGAACAACAGCGAGAGAGTAAATTTAAAAAATCCTTGAATTACACAATAATAAAGAACATAAGTGTGACATTACAACATACCTTATCAACATAATTGGCGATTTCCATTATTCTTCGTTTAGTTTTTTCAAGATCCTTGTTTTGCTTTCTGTACTATTAAATTGAAAAAAATTTAAAAAGTTTGATATGAACATAAAAATAAAAAAAACTTATTGAAACATTGTGCATAAATACAACAAAGCCTAAATGAAAATCCAGAATAAGGTGAAATGATAATGAGTTCGTGTTTCTCCAGTGGGCATTGTATAAAAATAACCGCTGTCATTTCTGCAAGGTCAAACCCTTGTGTATAAGGAGCAACATAAAGGAAAATTAGATTAGGTGATTAGATTCATTTACACCACCCTCTGGAGCACTGAGGCTATCCTTTAAACGTGATAACACTGACAATTTATGTGACAAGTGCTTTATTTCAAAAAAGTTGATGGAATGGTGATGATGCAGGGAACATTCTCCAAACACTCCGGACGATTTTATGAAATGTTTTATGAAATGTTTTATGAAATTGTTTAAGTGATGCTTGTTTTATTCAAAAACCTGTCAGTCTGTCTAGATTCGAGGATATACGAGTTGGCCTTCAGGTCAAACTGGGACTTGTGATGAGATTTCTCAAGGAATGAAGGCGCAAAACTGATTGACATTTACAGATGACTATAAGTACAGTATGGTGATGAGACTCACAGCCTCAGTAAAACATCTGAATGGTGCAAATGTAAAAAAAAAAAAAAAAAAGCCTGTTAATCCCGATCCCAGCCGAGGGGCTTGTAGCCCACTTCAGTCTACAGTGAACGTTCAGCGAGTGGAACGCATGATACTTGAAAATCAACAGATGTCGCCAACTTGCGGAAGAGACGCGTCTGTCTGAGGGAAGTGTACACACAACTATTCGATAACACTACTAGCACATGACAGGAAATTAAAGGAATTCCTGGGAGGCCAGCGTCTCATAAGCGAAGCAGGCAATCCGAATATAGCTCCAGTGTACCTTGGTGGTTTCCAAGCACAAGCGAAATGCTGAGATACTGTATGTGCACTGCTGTATCAGGGGCTTATATTTGAAAAACAAAAGTAGTTTTTATGATATTCTGCAAAATCAAAATTCCCAGTTTGAGAGCAAAGCAAAAAACACCACTTGCTTAGTTGCTATATAAAAGCAGTCCAAGCTACAGGCTGAGGTACCCGAGCCTGCAATACTTTCATGGCACACTGAAACTGAAAACTGAAAACTAAATTGCTTCGATACCATAGAATATCGAAAAACACCATCATACGTTCAACACGACGACAGCAATGAAACACCCGAATGTGTGTGGAATAAATTTAATTACAGAAAATTGCTTCACGTTAGATGACAAGAGGAACAATCCACTTCCTCTAACTGTATAAGTTTGGATAAGAAAAATAAAGCTTAAATAAATCTTCCCCCTGTTCTGGTATTAATAAATATTGTGCTATGACTGGGATTTTGGCAGGTAATGTTTAGTGACTTAACCTGGAATCTTCATCCAACTTTAGATACTGTATTGTTTGATTTAACTTACGTCCAGAGGGAGCTAATCAACACTGAACTGTATTCAATAAGAGCTCCAGGAGCTTCAGCAACCATCTGGTCTCCAGTTCTATTCTGGCTTTTATACATTTGTATTAATTGGCATTAACAGAATATGTTTACATTTACATTTAGACATTTGGCAGACTCTCTTATCCAGAGCGACGTACAAAAAGTGCTTTGAAGTTTCCGTCATTGGATAGATCCTTACACTGGGTTACTAGGTTACGAACTAAGTGCCGTCAGTCAAACACAGGTGGGAACGGGATTTTTTTCTCTCTCATTTTTTCTTGTTCATTTGAATGTGAACGTCCGAGCGTTTGAGTCAGCTCGTGTAAAGTGTGAACTTGCACAACACTTAACAGACGCGTAAACGGGTTTATTTTTAAGTTGCAAAACAATTCCAACTAAACTAAAGCTGAAGCAGAAAAAAAATCAACCGCCCTTTTTTAAATAGGTTAATTTTTTTCATGATTGAAATGACTTTAAGTGTGCAAATGTACAGTATGTACAGTAACGTGTAATATACAGTAAGTCAAGTTTTGATAGTAGCGTTGAACATTTTTAAATGTTCCTAGACGAATCCTAGACGCTTACTAATATCACATTTACATACTGTATATTACCTGTTTGCTTTGTCCTCCCTGAATCCTAAGCTTTAGAGTTATGTGTTGCTGAACACTGGCTGTGAAATCTGCATAGCATCTTTACAGTGTAAGCTTTAATTACAGTAGCTGTGGGTGCAGAGAGATCAGGAGCTTACCAGTGTGTTGTCGGCAACTATATAAAGCTCCATGTACTTGGTTGTGCCCCAGGCATTTCGTTTCACCTGCGGAAGTGAAAGTATTCAAGGTTAAAGTAGTTACCTCTTGTACTTGCAAACATTTGACTTTATACACCGTGGCATTTTAAGATACATTACTATGTTCATAAAACTTTTTTTTTTTTTTTTTAGTGGCTGAAACTCCTTGGGTTTAATGCAGAGACCGGCCTGGTCGCCACATTTAATTACCACATTCAAAGAGGAAGCATGCATCGCCTACAGCAAGAGAAAATGTAAAAAATTCAGAAATGCATATTTGCACCACCATAAAATACCAAAAAAAATGCTTGATTTCAGACTTTCATCATCTGGTTGCCTCTTCTCTATTAAATTAAGTGACTTATCTTACATTTATGTTCTCCTTGCCATGAAATGACAGCTGGACATAAAGTCTTAGAAAAGTCTTATGATAATAATAATAATAATAATAATAATAATAATAATATATTTTTTACAATAAGGTTTTTTGTGGTAATCTATATAATTTAACTGAATTTAATTTGAAGAAATAATGGTTGGCTCAAGACTATTGTACTGTAAATCTTAGATATCACACTAATGATATTCTGACAAACTGAAGCCTAAAATCATTGGGTTCAAAAGCAAAATACATTGTCGTTGTTGAATTTTTGGCTGCTCCCATCGAGGTGTCAGTGGCACAGGTTTTCCCGTCCTGACGCAACCCTCCCGTTTTATCCACGCATTGGACCGGCACTGCATCCGCTGGCTCGGAATTGAACCCGGGGCTCCCGCTTGGCGAGAAACCTACCACTGAGCAACCGATGTGCATAAATAATAAAAAAAAATACTATTCATACAGAAGATGTATAATATTATTCAGGAGTGTCCCTGAATTTTTAGAACTAATTGAAGTGAATGCAGGACAACCTTGGAACATTTCCAACAGAAGGACACTTGTCACAGAAAGATGATCGATATTAAAGCATATGGGTGCGCTCCATATTCTCTGCAGCATTCCGATACACAAGCTCATTTTTATTGCCGAAGCGCGCTTTTCTCTGTTAATCATCGCTCCTGTCCTGCCCTCCCACAGCATTGTGGAGACAAGTGTGTTTTCACTGAGATATCATAAAAAAGTGTCCACTCATCTCGAAGCCTCATTAAGTCAGCCGCAGCTACTTATTTAAGGCTGCGCGAAATGGAGCTGGTTCTCTAAAAATCTGTCTTTCATAAGAGCGCGCTGAAAGATGCAATTAGCCTGATTTGCATGCGTGAGTCACTAATTCCAGCTCCAAATATGGGAGTACATTTTGATTAAGCTTCTCGAATAGGCATTGAAATCAGAACTGATTTTATTTACGAGCAGGATCCAGTCAGGAACGATTTACATCAACGGCTTCACCGCGTATGGCTCTTAGGCGTTCGGCATTCACCGCCAGATATCGTTTTTATTTTCTCATCAACATCGCAGAATATACGCGTTTTGTTTAAAAAAAAAATAAATTATCTGCCTATTCAAATGAGAGATTGCTTTCCTGTGGTTCCACTAAGCCATCAGATCAAAGCACTGTTCATTAACTTAAAACGTCTGCATCATAATGTCATATTTGCTTTTCTCAACAGGGCATAAATGACTTTGTATGATATTAAAAATTGGATTGAATATGGTATAACTAAGCCATTTTGATGAGCTGCTAATGAAGACAAAGACAACGGGTCCATTCGGCTTATTTGCTTATGTACAACCTTGTGCTGCTTCGTTAGGGAAGAAAAAAAAAGCACACACACACACATCAAGAGCTTTAGCTGCCCTAACAGGAGATGGGATTAGTGTCTAAGCTGCCCAAAAAGGACAAACACATAACAGATGTGAGGAGATTAACTCTCACACCTATCAATAACCCCTCAGGCTCTTCGTCAGTTTTAATGGTTCAGTTGGGTTTAACTGCTCGAAAGCGTGAAAGCGTGCAAGCTTTCCCTCCCTGTTTGAGGTACAGTACGAGAAAATGAACCAGGAGGCCTGAGGTCATTTGTTAGGCAGGTGGTTCATCTTTTCATCAGAACAGAACATTGTGTGGTACTGTACATGGGCAGCTTCGATTCAAGGAACACCAGAACACTGCCGAGTATGATTTGGCTACAGCTTGCCTCTGTATGTGTGTGTGTGTGTGTGTGGGGGGGGGGTTATCTTTGCCTAGATTACGTACAATTGAAGTCCCACAGCAGGCAGAAGAGATCAAGCTCTTACTTTGATAATGATAAAATGACTCATTGTTATGAGACTAAAGAGTCTGGCAGATGCATTATGTTGAGATAAGCTTCCTGCGCAATTGAATGCTTTGGGGTTTTTGTCATGAAATTGCTGTTTTTCCCCATATTTGCTCGTCTAAACAGTATGTGTGAGCGCATATGAGCGTGTCCAGACTGTAAGAGCATATAAAAAGCCCTTAAAAACATGGGAAAAACATGATCATAAATTGAACCTAGGTAAGTCTAGCTGAAGAGATCTCTTATCTTGTTACGTATGTATTTGTACAAAAGCGATGTTGACTCCTTAATTATGATTCCAGGAGATTCATTTCTCTAACAGTAGCTCTGACAGTAGAGTTCTTGGGGGGGAAAAGTGCTAATTCTGGTATGCTATTGTTTCTATAGTAACCCTGGGACTTGCATGATATATGCTCAAGAAATGGATCAAAAAATATAAAAATACACATGTACAGTTGTGAAGTATTTAGATTGGTGACACTGATTTTGAGACTCCATTGCCAGAACACCCAAGTAAGCAGGGACGTATTTCATGGACAAACCAAATTGTGATTTTCCAATTTCAATAAGAAATACGATCAATGCTTTGGGAAAATAATCAACATCAAGGTAGTAATGACATCACTGCCTGACAGGAGATTCATGTCCTACTGTATAAAACATTTTTTTTTCCAGTGGCTTGATGTGTTCCATTTTTACATACTACAATCTCTTTGAAAATTAGTTTCTGAAAATGAAAAAAATCACATATTTAACTTTTCAAATATTTCATGTTTCTTATAATAAAAACTATTAAGCTTTTTTGTTGATATTGTTAATGAATTCAATTGAATTCCTTGCTCTGTTGGCAGGAGGCTGTGTTATTTTCAGCGAGTTATTTCTATAAAGAACAAATTCATCTGCCAATAAAAGAAGAGATTTTGAAGCTTAGACGTTAGTAACACAGGGGCCTGAAATCTGAAATAAGTTCTTAGAATGAGGACATGACATTTACTATATAATATTATATAACTTATAGATCTCATGTGAGGACCTTTAAGTATAATTCTTCTGTGGAATATCCTCCTGTTTAAAGATAGTAATTAAGTTTGAATGCATCAGATGCTAATAAAGAGCAACAGTATACTACATTTACAACATTTGGCACATGCCCTCATCTACGGCAATTTCAATTTTTATCTCATTTTACATCCGCGCAGTTAAGGGCCTTGCTCAAGGGCTCAACAGCGGTAACTTGATGATGCTGGGATTTGAACCTGGGTCCTATATTTGTCCAAAACCTTAACCACTGACATCCAGGTCTTAGGAGGATAAAAATATGGCATTTAATTTCAACATTGTTAAATGCTAAGACATATTTTTTTGTTATATAATAACATAATACCATACACTTTATAGAAAGACTGTGTTTATAACTGACCCTTTGATGCAAAGGTTTAAGGAAACCGCTGAGAAGGCCTTTATGTCCAGTCTCATGCCCATGTCCACATGTACCACCTTTAATTGGCAAGTCGTCTGTGTGATAGAAGATGTGGTGAAGAACCTCCTGCCCTTCTACTGGCTCCAAGTAGTAGGTGTCATTGGAGTTCAGTGCAATGAGGCCCCTGAGAAAGGAATTAGGAACAGAGTGTCAAAAAAGATCCATGTAAAAGACAGACAGAACTCTTTTACAACAGACATCACTGAAGATCATTTGCATAGCTTTCTTTCTTTCGTTTTTTTTTTATTTATTTTTTTAAATTAAACATCAGCAGAAGGCTCCTGGAGTCTCGGAGACTTTTTTGCCTTCATACTAAATAACAGTAATTAAAAGTCCAGTAACTAGGAGCCTTGATAGGACTGCTGTAATTGCTGGTGGTGACACTCAATTTGGTGTTTAATTGTGTCTGTTTCCGGCACACAATACCTCTACCAATCACTGCACACACACACACACACACACACACACGCACACACACACACACACACGCACACACACACACACACACACACACACACACACACACACACACACGTTGTGATAAGGGACATTGTGAAAAGTGAGTCTTTTGTCTGGCATGAGGGTGAGTGCTTGGCCACAAGTGACGCAGGCTGTACTGTAATGGTCGCTGGTCTTTTCTAATCATGGAAAAAGCCACTTTAAAACCCCCATGAAGTATAGCAACAATGGCTCTCATTTGTCAAGCTTGGGGACGAACAAATTTAAATCGCTCGTTGGAGCATTTACAAAAGAATTCTGCTGTTCATTAAAATCCTGTCGGGAAGTCGCTGGAATCCAACGAGAGCCCTGGAGTGTGTGTACATTTGCAGGAAAAAATAAATAAATTGTGTATCCCCTGTCTGAGTAGCTTCGAATCATGCATCGGATATACATACAGTATTTATCATTTATCATTTAAATACCTTAGATATAAAATAAATGCACAGAGAAATATAACAAAAATGTTTGTGACAGCCAGTTGTTTCACATGGAGAGCATTTAAAAGAAGGACAGGAAGCCAACACAAATCCATAAATGAAGGCAAATAATAGGACGAGTCAAAAATCAAGACGAGTCACACTCCGGTTATATTGAAACTTCTGTTGGCCGCACTGATCAGCACTTTTTTTTTCCCGGTCACTGCTGTGCAGGTGTGAACACCTTACATCAGTTCATCTGTAACTGTCATGTCAGCAAAAGCGGATCCCCCACTTATGATGTACATAGAAGAGCAGTGTGCAGTGATTCGCTTTTTAAGTGGTTTAAGGATGCAGAAGACTTCGTGCGCGGTTTGGAGAAAGTGTTTGGATATCAGCAAATAAAATTTGGACCAACACTCTAAGGAAGGTGAAAGTTTTTTATAGAGAATCATTACTGGTGGTGAGACACGGATTCATCACTACGAGCCGGAGAGTAAACGGCAGAGTATGAAACAGAAACACCCTTAATCGCTGAGCAAGAAAAAGTTCAAATGTCAACCAAAATTAATGCTTCCAGTTCCAGAGAGTGTGTGTGCATGTCTGTGTTTAATGCGACGGGGTCGGGAAGTGCACGTGTGTTTGTGTGTGTGTGTGTGTAAGTGCATGGTGTCAAATGACACGTGCGAACTGCAGGCTGATACACACAAAGAGAGAAAATGGATCTTTAACCTCTCTAATGAGACTTGCTTTTGCTTTATACGTGCGCACACACGTGTTATAATAAACAGTACAAACACAAAGTAAAAGATTTTTTACGTGCACACACGTGGTCACAGTGTTATAGTAAACAGTATACTGTACGCACGGATGTTGATTATACCAGTGCATATACCAGCAGGGGAGACGATTACCCACAATTCCGCAGCGCAAGAGAGGGAAAAACCGTTGGCTCGGTTGTGATCACGTGACGCTCGGTGTCAAAACAAGAATTGCATGCGTGATACATGATACTCGGCACTCGACACTCATAAACCAAGTCTTGGTCATTTTCCAAGTCAAAATTAATAAAAAATCTTTGCTCGTCTTGCGGAACACTCGCAAACTGTTACTCGCAATCAGAGGTTAGATCCACTGTAGAGCCAAAAAAAAATTTTTAAAAAGAAGAAGGAGTGAACACAGCGGTGCATTCGTGGATCGCAGATCAGTATAAAACATTTTTAAGTAAGGGAATATGAAATTATTAATTGTATTAAAAAGCATTTGAGATTATGTCAAAAATTATGTATTTATCTTTTCTAACAGTTAATAAAAATAGATTCTACACCCAGAGTGCGGATAATTTTTGACTGACCCTCATAAGGCCTCATAATGTCTTAAAGAAATGTCAGTGTATAAAAGAACGGTCCAATTGATCTTCTAAAAAAAAAAAAAAACAAAGCTGTTAGGTGCTATGAGAATGGGTGTATTACACGCTAAAATAATTAAACATGAGCTTTTATATCTACCGGAAAAAAAAAACCTTCAGTTCTTTTTAGCATTCTGCGAATCTATTGTTTGCTATTTATTGTAGACAATTTCTGTTTATGCTTCAAGGCTTAAACTTATTACTAGAACGGCAGCTGCTCTCCTTAAGCAGCTGCCAAAGCCACAAAAAAAGTGCAGAATTATTCTGAATATGTGCGTGATGTACATCCTGATCAGTGAGGCCTTGGGGAAGTTCTGCTTCACTGTGCATCGCCCTGGTGTGACCTTATTATGTCTTTAAACATACTCTGTTTTAGAAAAAAAAAATGTAAAGAAAAAAAATGCTAGCAATATATGCTAGGAATTTTTTTAAGTTCCTTGTCACTGTCACAGGGATTCAATTTAACACATGCTGATCATTCTATACTCCAGCACTGTCAATGGTGTGACAGAAAGAAAAAAACCCACAGCAACGCAGCGAGAATACTTAAACACTTTTATGAGGAAATGCTGTAGAGCTTACACTTTTTTTTCTACCAAAGGCTTTGACATTATCTGTTATTACTTTATCTATTTATAATTCGAACAAACACTTAGCAATATCTGGAGAGACAGACTCCTGGGGTTGGCACTTAATAACACTGTCATTCTGATATGACTATCAAGCACGTTCTAATAGTCTGAAAATTGTTGGGATCACAGCAAACGTCTGATGATTAATGACTAGCCTGGTGTCTTTCATGACTGTGAACCGAAACGGTGTGTTTCTACCGTAGACATTTCAGCACTACCAGTCTGATGATGCATACATACAGTATACAATAGAAGACGAGGTCTGCTATAGAGGTTTATCTCTCTAGATGCTTTCTCAAACACTGGCTCATGCTCAGTTCATGACTTGATTCAAGGTGATTTATATAAAAGTGACATTTTCACTTACGCTCCAGAACCTAGCTGGAGAATACATTTATTTATTCAAAATGTGGTTTTACATTAACCTCCTGAGACCTGCACTGGAATATTGTATAACTTGTTACTTCTCCTCACTATGTGTATGGCCACCTGATAACTATTAAATTCTATCAAGAAATCTGTCAAAAGAGTAACACCGGACAGTCCTCATATGAGGCGGCATGATGGTGTAGTGGTCAGCACTGTCGCCTTGCACCACCAGGGTCCGGGTTCGATTCCCATCTCTGTGTGCACGGAGTTTGCATGTTCTCCCCGTGCTTGGTGGGTTTCCTCCAAGGTTCCTCCCACAGTCCAAAGACATGCAGATTAGGCTAATTGGTGTTTCTAAATTGCCCGTAGTATGTGAAGTGTGTTTATGTGTGCGTGCCTTGCAATGGATTGGCAACCCTGTCCAGGGTGTACCCTGCCTTGTGCCATACATAAGTCTCCTGGGATAGGCTCCAGGCCCCGACCTGCAACTCTGAATACAGAATAAAGCGGTACAGATGATGAGTGAGTCCTCATACGAGGACATACACACAATTTCATTCATTTTCTACACCACTTATCCTATACAGTAAATTAAATGCAATTTTACGTGTATAGTGAGTTTAACAATGGTGACTGTTGCAAAGCAGCGTTACATGGGTTTTAGCCATACAGTTTGAACGGAAGCCTGGAGGTTAAGAATCTAAGGAGACTTTAGAAACGGTGCAGTTTGGATAATCTGCATGTCTTTGGACTGCGGGAGGAAACCAGAGAATCCAGAGGAAACCCACCAAGCATGGAGAGAACAAGCAAACTCCATGCGGATTTTGGCAGAATCGAACCCTCGACCCTGGAGGTGCGAAGCTACAGTACAGTGCTAACCACTACATTACCGTGCCGCCTACACATACTGTAGTATGTAGTTGGGATCAGATGAGGGTAGTGAGCTCTCATGAGTTTAAATCAGGCCTAAACAGCTCAGCATGTAACCATATCAGGCGGAGTGCATTAAAATGTGAGTCTAAATGGATGTTTCTACATACATTTTTGTTCCACATGACTGGTATTAAAGCACATATTCCTCAAACAATACAGCGACGCAGCAAGCGAGAGCATTTTCTATTCCATTAGCTAGCGTTACTTACCCGAGACATGCCGCTAAAAAAACTGAACTCGTCGCGGCTTTGTTTTGACCTTAGATGTTTTAATTACATAAAGCATGAAGCTCATACCTCACTCCAGAACATGTGCTTAGAGCAACCCAGGAAGAAGAATGGTCCTTAACATTTCCATGATAAAAGCAATGGTAATCCTAAAGAGAGGGAGAGAGAAAGAAACAGAGAGTCAGGAAAAAAGGCAGACAGCACTGTGAATCGTGAACAGGATTCAAAATCAAGGGCGCATGCCTCAATCTATGGCTTCGGTCCCCAAGTCAGTCCTGTTGAACCAGAGTCCGGGACAGTTTCCTGCTTAAAGGCACTTCACAAATCAAACAGGATTTTCCACCCTTGTTTTTCCACGGGCATGCTTACACTGATTCCAAAGTCGACGCATCGTCCTTTGACCCTTTTAGGTAAAATCCATTTTAATAATCATCCTCTTGAGTCTCCTACCAACATTTGGGAAATAATGGTAGCACCTTAATTTTCTGAACCAGATCCAGATTGTGCGTAAGCGTCAGACTTGGACTATTTAAAGGGCTCAGTCAAACGATTAGACCGTGAAATTAGCTCATTTATTTGAACAGAGAGGAAGCAAGGCGGGACACTCATGCACAGCGGACACACAAATCAATTGTCACTGGAGACAAGGGCTGACAATCGCCGCTGCTGACAATCTCATTGGCTATTCTGCAGCGGCGTGAGCGCGGTAGGTTAATGCCGCATGTCCGCCGCTGACTGCAGGTGCACTTTTAATCGAAATGCTTCTTAAAGGATTCTAGCCGAGGCTTGGAAAACACTTGGAATAGCAGTCCTCCGTGACTCCACTTTACTGTGAAAGAATTGCACTCTACTTGGGTATTATTAAAACTGAATACAATTTTATATGAAAGGGATATTTAATAAATATATGATAAAATAAATAAAAATTTGTGTTCAAAATTTACATTTTATCTTGTAAAATATTTATTATATTTTATTGTACCTGTTTTCGGTAAGTCTTTCAGAAACTGACAATATTAGTATAACTGACAATATTAGTTATATTCATTCGTTCACACTTCGTTCTCTATGCCACTTATCCTGTTCAGGGTCATGGGAAGGCCTAGTCCAGCCCAGTAGACCTGGCACAAAGTGGGCTTCATCCTAAAACAGGGTGCCAGTCCACTGCAGCTCACACACTCATGCCAATTAGCATACCCGGCATGTCCTTGCACTGCGGGAGGAAACCTGAGTGCCCAGAGGAAACCCACCCAACAAGCAAGCTCCACACGCTCAGACCCGAGGCGGGAATCAAACCCCAACCCTGGAGGTGCAGGGTCACGGTCCTAACCACTACTCCACCATGATGGTCATATTTTCATGTCTAAAGAATAATTAATATGTGGAGGGGGGAAAATGATGTAGCGGAAAAACAAACAAAGTATTGACAAAAGAGGCTTTTATGTGAGGCTGCAGTGGTTAAGTGTCTGACAGCTATAAGCACAAGGTCACAGAGTCAGTAACAGTGTGTGTGCTGAAGCACAGAACGGCAGCAGGGAAGATGTTATCAAACTTCCAATTTCCTTGCCTAGGTGCTGGATAAACCTTTTCTTCATCTTCAGCATGGGCTGTGTATCGAAGAAAAAAAAAGAAAAAAAAAAGGAATGCTTAAAATGTTAATGTAGTTAAGGCACAATTCTGACTTTCTTCATTACGTTCTTTCGTGCAAAAGTTGCTGAATTAGAAAGCAAATTACTTGGTAGTTTAGTATCATATTAGCTAATTGAAAATCAAGTGAGATTTGAACACATGGAATTGCTTTGGGCTTTGTAGGCTTAGATGCAGCCGCAGCACATAACCATGCGGCGTGATTATTTTCTGTTTGACTTACAGTTTGGATAAATCACGGACTGTTGCAGCTGTTGCGTCTGCCTCATAAACTCTTTATCTGTCTTTTTAAAGTCACCCTGCTGACATGCTCAAAATGATTCGGCGACACATCCCAATTAGTGGCGCTAAATTGGAAGTACCACATGTTTCATGTGGGTGATATTTCTTTCTCTTTTAAAAATGAGACCGAGACCTTTTTCGAAAAAAGACGGGCAGTGGCTAGCGCTGAAAGAGGGACTGAAATTAGCAGCTGCGATTCCTCCCCGGCTTCCTGTAACAGCTGAAGCAGATGTTTCCTAATAAAGAGACAGAGCCGTACTCAGGAAGACACTCAATATGAAATAATGACTTCCAGCCAAAGGTGCAGCGTTCAGTTCCTGTCTTGATTTATGCCAGCGAATTAGGGGAGCTTCAAACAGTCTTTAATAACCACACCTGACATTTGCATCTCGCTTCTGATGGCGAGTGACTCTGGCATAACAGTGTAATCTGCCGAGTGAAAGATCCACGTTCGATCGATTTGCTTTGATGTGCGACTTTTTCATTAATATTGCCGATGAAAGGAACACTTCTGCTGAATAGGTGGGAGTGACCGTGCAGTGGGGGTGTTTACTGAATGTTAACTAACGTCCAATCAGTTAGGATGACGGAAGATATTCGTCTGGTAGTTGTGTTTAACAAAATCATTTTATTTATGTATTTAAGCCTGGATTTGTCCCGGTAGGGATTTTTGTTTGTGAGAAACGTTGGGACGTTGTGTGTATCAAGCTGAATGATTTTGATTATATACTGTTGGACCAATGTTGACTACACACTGGAATAATATTACAAATGGCCTCAACCCAAGCCGCAAATCCAACTTAAAACAAAATTATTGATAGCATTTATTTACACTTCTTAACTGAAATACATTCATGTTTTTATTTATTTTCTCATTATATCCGCAGCCACTTAGTCGGTTCCTTGACCCAGACTCAGACACAGGCCAAGGCAGTAAGTGCGCTGGACGCCAGTCACTAATCCATCAGGGAACCTGCTGTTGAGGCTGGTAAATGCACATTATATATTACTTTGTCAAACAATGAAAGCCATAGAATAACTCCTCCAATTGCTAGACAACTGCAATTTATCAAAGCTTTGATTCAGGAAACAGACGAAAACAAAGGTTAAAAAAAGAAACCCTGGCACTGGCAGTACGAGAGCATCAAGGATAGACGGGTTTGTGCTGCTGGGCTTTCTGTGAAACCTGATTTTATGTAATTTGGCCGTTGTGTGTATGGTTGAGCAACATAAATGCTATAAATAAAGAGTGATATTCTGTTTTTTGAGGTTCAATTAGCAACACTGCGGCCCAAAGGAATCCCAACTTTCAAAACCAATGTTGGTCCGATGTTGTGTTGAGGCTGACTGATAAAGTCGCAACTTGATTACACCTACTGTATACGAGAACATCTAACGATAGAGATTCTGCTGGAAAGCTTTTCTATGATGTAATATGTTTGTCTTTTGAAAGAAAAGTCTTTATATTCTATTTAACACACTTTCAAACACTACAAGTCTAGTCTGTATAATTAAATATTTGCTAGACTACTGTATGAATAATGTAGGCGGTAGTTTGCCTTAGCTAATGTTTTCCTACATTTCTTGTTTACTTGCTGAATGAATGATGGAATTATAGTCAATAACGGTAATCAGAGTGTGATATATATATCTGGCTATGGTTGGGCATCTGGCTAGCAACCTGTCAGCGTAAAAAACACCATTTCTATAGAAACAAAAGACCCTGCCGTTCAACAACACCGGATGTGGGAAATAAAAAAATACCCAAACATAGTAGGCCATAAGGAGTAAGAAGCATTATTGTACATATTGGGGTACTTATTCATTTCTTTACTTTTCTTTATAATCCTTGTGCACAGGGCCGAATATTTTGCTCATAAACATAAAAAAAATTGCAATATGCTTATTTTATATTATACTAGATTGTCCGAGCGATACATAAAAAATCGAGCAATATATATGGCAGATTTTTCTGCAGCAATATGGGACGGTTGGATCAGTTGAATAAGCGCAGCGACGGATCTAAATGAACAGACTGTTTGTGCTGTGCTGAGACCTTTGCACTGGAAGCGAGGCAGGATGTGCGCATGATGTGCGAGGCACTTTGCATTACTTTCTCATCTTAATTGAATCTGGCAGTTCGCACCTCACCGGCATACAACAGGAAGATAGCGCCTCGCACCTTTCTGCACAAGTGTGCAATAAACTGGCCCGGATAAAACTGCACTCTGCAGCGAAAACGACTGAGGAATAGGAAGTGACAAAAAGTCGCTGCTACTTTGAACTGTGTGTTTTTTGGAAGTAAAAAAAAAAAAAAAAAAGGTGTTTTCAGCAAACTAGGTTGCCCTTTGTGCATTCGGCATTCGCGGCAGATATGCGGATGCGTGCGTGCTTGTGAGCACAGAGCACGGGATGTTGTTTTCCAGCGTAACCATCATGTGGCCTAGCATGTGAAATTAATTCCCTTGGGAGAGGAAATGTAGAGCAAAAAAAAACAGAAAGAGAAGAGAAGAGAAGAGGGAGGATGAGGGCGTAAATCTCACTTACAGTGTGACTGTTAGTATAGGTAACTGGCCGGCTGTCTTCATAGTGAGTCTCGGTGAAGTCTTTAGCCAGAAGTTCCCTAAAACACACACACACACACACACACACACACACACACACACACACACACACACACACACACACACACACACAAAGACAATAAAGACAAATGTTTAAATCAGACACAAAGCAGTGGCACAGAAAGCATTGCCAATACATCAGCGTCTTCGTTTCCTCTGGTGGAACAGCTGTATCACTCACTATCTTGTTGAACATATTTCCTCTCCAGCAGATGGCCAACTAAGTTGCAAACTAATCTAAAGAGGTCTCCGAGCAACCCATGTGATTTCCATCGAAACCCTTAGCTAGAGTGATAATATGTTTTGCTGGCTTTGCTCTCCCGGCTTTCCTCAGCCAAATTCATTAGACACCAAGGGCAATACAGACACTATAGAAAAAAAGGTTACTCTTGCACATTTTTGGAGATATGCTTGAATTAGATTTAAAAAAAAAAAAAAAAAGAAACTTTTGGCTCTCTGAGCTAAAAAGCAGATCAGAGATTCAAATGCAGCCACTAAGGCTTCTATCCAGTGGTGTGTCAAGGTTTTGAGATGTGAGCTGGCAAAGTAGTAGAGACACAAAGAGGCCAACGTTTAAATATGTATGGGACACGGTTGCATCCCTTGATGCAAAATGAGCAGCCACATAACGACATTACCATAAGGATTTACTTAATAACCCCCATGTGATTTATTAATCCGGCAGGAAGCGCACAAGACTACTAGACCTCTCTTAGATATTACATTAAGGTCGGAGTTTTCGAGAACAACAGTATACGGGCATTAGCTTGCTTCGGTCTGCTCAGTAAAACCTCTCCTTACAAGTGTTATCCTTTTCTTCGCAAAACGCAAGACGAGAAGGGGGGGAGAAAAAAAGCTAACGGACAACCACATGGTATTCAGGCTGCAGGATGTGGAGGCAGAAAGAGCTGAGAACTTGTCAAGAATAAGGCATGACAAGAGTAAAGCATAAAAAATGCGAGTGTCTGATCTGCAGCCTAATCCCCACATTAACCCGCCTTCCTCCTTTCTCTCATGCACGCCTGCTCGGGATATTAAACGTGAAAGCTATAATCTAAAGGGGGAAAAAAAAGGTTCAGTAGCTTTACGTTGCAACCGTTAGGGTTGTGTAGTGCATTACATCATGAGATTTCATTACATGTATAATAATAATAATCATCATCATCATTATTATTATTATTATAATAATTATTATAATAATATGTCACTCGCTCTCACTCATTGTCTATACTGCTTTGTTCAGGGTCGCGTGGGGGCCTATCCCAGGAGACTTAGGGTGAAGGGGTGGTGTACACCCTGGTCGGGGTGCCGATCAATCGCAGGGCACATACACACCTACACACACTCATTTACACACTAGTTAGGAACACCAATTAGTCTTGGGGGCACATACACACCCAGAGGAAACCCACCAAGCACGGGGAGAACATGCAAACTCCATGCACACAGACCTGAGGAGGGAACTGAATCTGGTGCAAGGCGACAGTGCTAACCACTACACCACCATGCCGCCTAAAAATTATATAAAAAAATAATAAAATATATAATGGTTGACTATTTTGGTAACTGATTTGTCAGAACCAGAAAAAGATCAATCTGTCATTTTGTTTCCTGTGTATACTGACTAATCAAATGCGCTCAAATGGAAACTTTTTCTTCAATCCGACCGAAATCATTCCGATTCGAGATTCCAAACTAAAAGTTTACATGAGACGCTGATTCAATGAGATCCTTTTTCAAGGATATTTGTATTGATTTTAAACAGGGATATAACCGAGTAAATACAGTATGTAGTGTTTCAATGCACACTTATAAACTTATAAACCCCTTATAAACTCCTATAACACCCAGCCCACCCCTCCCTGACTCCAAGCCAGCTTCACATGTGTGAGAAAGGCTAGACGGCAGGCATATTTAAAGACGGAAAGGAAAGATACAAAAACATGGAGCTGGAAGTCTGGGTTTTGTGTGCAGAAAAAAAGAAAGAAAGAAAGGAGGAGGAGAAGAGAAAGAAAGAAAGAAAGAAAGAAAAAGAAAAAAAAACCAACTAATCAAATACGAAGGGGATTAAACTATAAATGTACTGTATATAAAAAATTCTAAGTAAGGGCCCCCACAGCTGTTGAAAGATAATGGGAATATCACCTTTCTGACATGCACAGAGTGGTTCTGCCCGCTGTTACAGTAAGTGTTTACTCTGCCCAAAATATCAAAGACGTATTTTTCTCCGACATTTCTCCCATCTTTTCTGATCAATCCCGACGTCTGCTTTATGGGTGGCTACGAGAATTCAGTCTCATCTTTCACTGGTTAGATGATCCACTATGTGTGAAATCTGAGACAATCAGCACCTCGTCCTCAGCAAGAGACGCAGTGAATGGAAGTCTTGAAGTAAGAGTTGTTTTCATGGAGTTTACCGGGCGGAAATGGAAGCGAAATTTCCCTCCTGGAAACTCGTCGAGTCTCCTAACGTTACCTTCTACAAATGTTAACAATTGTTTATTCTGACGAGACGGAAAAGATCGGATCAGCCGTTTACATGGATAATATTTAGCCACTGAAGAGATCAGGTCAGACTGTTTTTGAGGCGTTTACATGATGCAGTTGTATTGCAATTATTTTATTATTTTTTTTATTATTTGATTAGTTTTATTAGTTATTTCCATATGTAAATGCACAGAATGTGTGCGTAATCATTCTGCTTTTTATTCAATTCACAAACACAAGCATTTTGGATAAAAAAAAATACATTTAATTAATTCAAGAATGTAGACCAAACTGAGAGGGTGTTTCAGCTGACATGACTGTCACTAACAAGGTGCATCAATCTACCGGCCAGATCAGAGGGAAATCAGTTCTACCGTCATGCTTGGTATTCATATTCTTTATGAACACTGGTGGCGCTGTTGAGCCAGAAAGAGCCACATGAAAACAGTTAGTAAGAGCAATCTGAGGAATCTGGGAATGGCAGAATTCAAAACTTGGACTGATGTCTTTTTTTTTTCTTTAGAAAAAGACCCTGCTAGATGCTGACTGTAGAACAGTCATGAACTCTCTCTCTCTCGCTCTCTCTCTCAAACACACACACACACACACACACACACACACACACACACGTGTCTGTCAAGCATCAAGCTGTAATAGCAGTCTCGAGGTTGTGTTTGGCATGGCAAGGAGTGTAATAGATAGCTTTCTGGCTACAGTTGAGCAGCATCTGTCTGGTGCCCGTTCACAGCCAAAGTCACAAATAAATAGGCATCACGAGTGCAGCTGGTAGAGGCCGGGGCGGAGGCATGCCCTCAACCCCCTCCGCCCTAGTCATTATCCACGAGCGCTGAAACTAATGGAAAATAAATTATACATTACTAGACATTCTACAATAAGTGAATGACAACTAGCGTTAGGCAGCCGGACCAACCCACTCATTTATATATACGTTTGAGTGAGAGCGCCCGAGAGGAAGATGGCAGATCCATTTCCTAAATACATGGTTGTAACCGAAAACAGGTCCTTCGCAGGAACACAGTGGTCTTATATCCACCGTGGGTATTTTTATTCCGTTGTATGAAATTGCATTTCCGTTTCCAATCTTTCCGAGTAGTTGAAGCTATACAGGAATATCAGTGAAACGGCACAGAGTGAAATCGCATGGCGGTGTGAATAGAGGGCTGAAGCTGTCAGGAAGTGTAGCGGAGAATAAAAGAAATCCCGTCACATGAACAAAGCAATCGCTCAAACTCCACGATCATTATCATTCAAGCGATGGTGAATAATGCTTCGTTGTCAATCTCGGGTCCTGATAAAGACTACTCCAGTGAAAATGATTTTGCATGACGGAGTGCAAATGCATATCAGGGAAATTGTGGAGTACAGTAGGATCACACGGGTGCATCGGTTTTCCTGGACCGAGCGGTTTATTTGTGGGCCATATGGTCGCCGAGATCTGGCCATTCACTTCTCCTCTGTGTATGTGTGTGTGTGTGTGAGTGGAGGAGCTGTGGTTTGGTCCGGTTGACTTAGCAACAAATGTGGCTGCATGTCTGATTCACGAGCTGCGTGCAGCATGAAGGTGAAAATCCAGTTTTTGTCGGGTCACGATCGAACCTTGATAGCTCGCGGACAGTTAGACTAATCGTTTAACGTGTATACAAGGCAGGAGACCCGGCTCGCTGATACAGCATGGAAGCGTAGGTGCGAGATTGAGCATGCGCTGGCAAGAGAGATGGGTAGTTTATTGCTTAGCCAGTGTGTGTCCACTGTAGGAACCACTATTATAGTCTATAGAGTGAATCAGGGACATTTTTCCAGGGGTTACAATGTGACATGCTGTTCGTCTGATGTTGTATTGGCCTAATATTAAGACTTGCTGTGATCACATGTGATATATGGAAATAGATGAGAGGGCACTACCTTTTGAACATGACTGTAGTGCACCATTTCCGGTGGGGAGGACGGATTGGGCCGCAAAGTACAGTCCGACCTGCAATGACTGCCAACGTTTCTGTGCTTAATAACAATAGAGGCATTCATGTAATGTCATATTTAATATTACAGTATATCCAACAAAACCACTCTACATGTTACTTCAATATCTAAACGCCTATCACAACATGAATGACATAATGAGACCTGCTATATATATCAGCTCTGCCTGATATTAAAGCTGAATTTCTCATGCTCTCAGCTACACAGAAGCCCAGCAACTCTCCCTCAATTAGCCCTGGCTTAGTGCAGAGAGAGTGTGTGAGCTCCCAAAGGCATGTGGGTAAACAGCTACATGCTCACCAAACACAACCAGAGGGGAGAAAAGAAAATAGCAATAATAAGCCCTTCACTACTGAGAGCATCAAAGCTTGGGATTGTGAAGAGCACAGTATCGTGCTTCGCCTTCTGCCCACATATGCTGTCCTGTGGCGATCGCACCGATTTAAGTCCGGCTTCCCTTCCACCGATCCCATGCCTAACCTTCAAAGAGAAACGGTCAGAATGTTCCCGGAATGGTGCAGAAAAGTGCTTCCATCATTTCGCCGGGTTTGGCTGCATGAACCAGAGGCGCGCACTGGGATTCAGAAATGTTTTTACCTTCTTATTAGAAAGAAGAGCGTGAGGACATTAGGATGGTGCTCACACGGTACCGCGAGACGCATGTCCTGCTTAGTTATTCATCATCGGTAACTACTTTATCCTGCTCAAGGTTACTGCAGTCAGATTTACTCGTTTATTTTGACCAAAAACAACCGGCGATTTACCTGAACTCATCTGAGCAGGGACAATCATAATTGTGCAAATGATTAAATACATATGCCTCTTGTTTTATCATGATATTCCTGAGGTTTATTTCAAAACAACTCCCAGCAAATAGTAGTACCCATATATTAAAATCCATCTTCTTTATTTCATTTCTTTTTTTAAATCTAAGAGGGGCATTCAAGTCAAACATTGAAATTTTCTAATAAATGAAGGCATGATTGATATTTACAGAAGCCTTAAAGCACGGTACGGTGATGAGACTTTTCCCGGCATTGGAATGGTGCAATGTTTTTAAAGAAGGCTGTACATAACGGCACCCACTGCAATCGTTCTTGTGTACATTGAGCAACACCACTTGCACATTACAACAACTCAGCTGGGAGTGATTGCCACATCAACTGTCCAGTCCTGACCTCACTTCGAGGCATTTTCACATGTTTTGGCCGTTAAGGTGTTCCTGGGAGGCCAGCGTTTCAACCGGCGTACTGGGAAAACTCCAAGCACTAGTGAAACATTGGGATACGTGCATTAGTAGTGTAGCAGGGGATTATATAGAGAAATACAAAGAAGTTTCACTCTCATAACTGTCTTCTGTTATTCTGCACAATCAAAATTATTTTTTCAAAAAAAAAAAAAAAGAGCTTAAAAACATTCAAGTCTAATTGCTCATGAAAAAGTTCAGCATCCAAACGTAACCTTTCTCACCATAACATCTCACAAAAAAAAAAAAAAAAAAAAAAAAAAAAAAACCCGGACA
>JAAGKR010000057.1:151374-183516 GCA_011419295.1 Clarias macrocephalus
GGGGGGGGAAAAAAAAAAAAAAAAAAAAAAAAAAAAAAAAAAAAAAAAAAAAAAAAAAAAAAAAAAAAAAAAAAAAAAAAAAAAAAAAAAAAAAAAAAAAAAAAAAAAAAAAAATAAAATAAAAAAAAAAAAAAAAAAAAAAAAAAAAAAAAAACCCGTACAGCATGACATAATAGATCACGAGATTGATATTATATCGTCATAATTCGCAGCCCTGGGAACACCTGTCACAATAATTCGACGACCTAATCAGCTGGATATTGCTCGTTTGCGAAGGTGTTTTTTCCTACGTGATTTGTTAATAAGCCGTACTAGAGTTGTAATAAAGTGTACACACACAGTACTGGCGCCTTCTCGCCTACGCCAAACTCTGACGGCAGGCTTTCGCAGAAATCTCCTCGCGAGCCGACTGCTTTTTAATAATGACACGCTTACAGTGAAATACACATCTGAATTAGCATATGGTACATATGGAATAACGAGTGCTGGAGCGAACACACTAATTGGCGCAGGCTTTGTGCATTCTAGTGCATCTTATAAATAAAATGGCTGGAGAAGACGACATAGCTACTGTATGTATTATATTCAAGCACTGTGTTGTGCGTACAGTAATTGCTCTTTTTCTGAAGGCCGCTGAAATGTACAAAAAACAAACAAACAAACAAACAACATATATATGTGTGTGTGTGTATATAAGTATATTATTTAGCATTCATGGTGCCTTCCTACTTGTTTTACATTCCGGTCACTTCGGATCGCCTCGCTTTTTGGCTAACTGTTACACGCACCGCTGGTGGATCGAGCGTCGCAGGTTAGAAACAGCTCCTTGATTCAGCTGGAATGGTAAGTATCTATCGTTGCACTTGCTTTTTAATGGATGTAAACGTATTCTACTCTAGGCCCGGAGCTCAATATTTCAAGAAGCGATGCCTGCTCGTGGATTGAGTGCGGCTCTGCTGATGTAATTCCTTTTGAATGTGTAAACTCTAGCCACGCGATGGTGCTTAAACGGACGCTGGTTTATGCATGTGTCCGTGTGCATGTGTGTCTGCGCTGTAATTAGTACATTTCTCCTGCTAATGATGATGATGATGATGATGATGGGACCATTAGAGAAGGGTAGAGGGAATGAGAGAGAGAGAGAGAGCGAGAGAGATGCTACGGTTAAAAAAAAGACGTGTGTAAGTCAAGTTCATTTTTGAAGGCAGGATGCACGGCTTAGACAGAGAGAGAGAGAGAGTGAGAATAGTGTCTTGATGAGAACTTCCTGATTACTGTCCTGAATATTTCAGGGTGTCAAGCACTTAAGAAGTCTGAAAAAGCCGTCCATTGGACTTCGTAGATTAATTTCTTTGTTTATGTACGTCTGCACGAAGGATTCAAGGACATTTGCGCTCGTGTGTGTGTGTGTGAGTGTGAGAGAGAGTATGTGAGTATGTGAATGTGTGTGTGTGCGCGTGCTTGTGCGGCTGCCAGCATTAAAAACAGGTGCACTTCAACAATCAGCCATTTGAAATGACTCACCACCGCCGCCACCACTCTGCCCTGTAATGCTTTATCTCCGCCGAATTGATGAACGTCCTGAGAGGACCTCTTTACTGTGTGATTGTGCGATATTAAAGCACTACTCCATCCACTTCCTATTGGACTTTTTTTAAGCAAAAGAAAAAAAGAGCACCTTCCGTCTCGCTGCTTTTTTATTAATAGTTGAATATGTCTCAATGAGTCGATATTTTAAATGTGCGGAGGGAAAGCGTGCACAGGAAACAGACGCAGGCAGGAAGCGTGTGTGGGTGTGAAAAACCCAAACAAACAAAAAATATCACATACGAAATAATTTTTCGACCACACATGCACCACTCCTGGGGAGCCGCAACCTGATGTTTCGACTCTTCATTCACCGCGCACAAGGTGTTGTTGTGTTTATCTCTAACTGAAGAAGTGGCCAGAAATACGGCGACATGAGGATCTACACAAAGTGTCTTCCCACTGACTCAAGAAGAAAGAAAGAAACGAACAAAAAAAGGACGTTTAACAGATGTGGGTGTGGATATGTAACAGCTTATTTCTTTGTGCCTGTATAGATGGTTTGACACACACACACACACACTCATACACACACTCCCTTTTTCTTGTTATCCTTCTTACTCATCCCTCAAAAAAAAAAAAAACTTAAAAATAAAAACCTGCAAAAGGCCTAGTCCAATCCGTAACACACATTTAGGAAAACTTCTTGTTCTTGTGATTCAAGAGCTTCGGAAGGAGATCTGACGAAATGCTTTGCTGGTTTTGTCTGTCAGTCAAGTTTGAGCGACTGATCTTTTTATTCCCGTCTGGATTACTGAGCACATGCGCAGTTTCGACAAGCTCTGTTAGAAGCCAAAGTGATTGACGACAGAAGACGGGAATATGTTGTGCGCTGCACAGGAAGATCGCCGAGTCACATTTTGATAACACGTTAGCATTCGACACAATTACACGATAAATCAGCTTAGCATAAAAGAGGACGAGAGCAGCTGAGTAAGCACAATGCGCCCCTCTCTCTCACACACACACTCAGAGAGAGAGAGAGAAAATGACATCTACACATATCTTTTTTATTTTCAATTTTGTCAAAACACGATTCTCATTTTCAGGATTTAGATCCATCAACGACATCCGTAAGATCTCGGCCGATGTTCGGATGTGTACTTGAGAGAATGAGAGTTTGGAGAGGGACAGACATACAGGGTTGGGGGGGATATGTGACGAGAAATGACCTAGTGACCCTCAAAGCGTATTACATTCCTTGCCTCCTTAAACAGTACCATCTGCGGGCAATCACCTCACTCAGTGTGAGCTGTTAGACTTAAAACAAAGGCGATGTGTGTGTGTGTGTGTGTGTGTGTGTGTGTGTGTGTGTGTGTGTGTGTGTGTGTGGAAGAGGTGAGTCAAGAGGAAGATAGAGCTATGAAAAGAAACAAAGAATGAAAGAGGGGAAAAAAGGCGAAGCATGCAAAGCGAGGCAAGAAAGCCAGGCCAGTCGTGCCCGTTTTTCTTTCCCTTCCTCCGTTCTTCTTCTTGTTCTCCTTACTCTTCCACGCAGCCAGGCTGAGACGCTGAGACGCGAGACGTGGCAGGATATTATTGAGTGGGTGGGGGAGGGGCTCGGAATGCCTCTGCGCTCACAATACAGTGAGTTCGCTTGGCTGTATGCTTGTCTGCTGGCTTCGTGCTAAAACAATCATATGTGTCGTTCTGCGAAAGGAGAAAAACGACCAGGCGCCGCACTTACTGAAATTTTGAGTCACGTCCAGCGATACGAATGCTGGAAGCATTGTGCAAATCTGATGGGAAAGCTGTGTTCGCATTCTGGCACTGATTTTTGATATTCACTAGAGTTACAGTTTGTACTGGCAATCACACCATTATTCATTGTTAAGCATACCCCAGGACCAACCCACTAGACTGTACAGTTCTGCTTCAGCCAGACTAAGAGTACTCATGGGACTTGTTGTAGATTGTAGATTTGGCTCCGTACACTGTATTTGGTGAACAATAAACCACTGCTTGAGTGTATACAGATGAAGAACTGTCTAAAAGCACCCAATATGCTAGGACAATGTGTTATTACAGTCAATTGTTCAACTCTTTAATATGGAGGCACAGATGGAGAGGAGTCATATTACACAAACACCAGCTGAGAGAGGAACAGGATCGGCCTTATAGAGAAGAAGCACATTGCCCCATAATGAGTCAGTCGTGTTGAGCCAGACGTGCAGATGTTCAGGCCTTTCGTAAACAACAACAGGTTGTACGTTGCACTCTACAAAGGAGAAGAAGAAGAAGAAGAAGAAGAAGAAGAAGAAGAAGAAGAAAAAAAACCACAAGCATTTCCCAACCCTTTTGGCACGTGTCTTAGCATTAAGCTTGTCCTAGAAAATTGTCCTGAGTCAATAGTATTGCAAAACACTTAAGCTAAGAAGCATTTAGCGGTTCATTTGTTTGCACGACTGCTACTTCCTCTGCTGGAGAATTCGCGAAGACTGATGCACTCGTTAGCAGAGATGGATGAACTCATTGGCACCTTTAGAACTATCACACCCTTCTGCTCTGCAAAGCAAAGCAGCGAGATCGGCAAAAGGATGAGAGTCTATCGAACCTTTCAATACAAAGCTCTCGATTTAACACATCTAGAAACAGTACAAGCAGCAGTCGAATAATAAAGCAGGTTATTCATCAACAAAAATCTATTTATGTTCTCAGAGTTGTAATAAGCATTTCAACTTAGTCAAGCTTACTCTCCAGCTCATCTTTAATCGGGAGAGAATCCTGGGTTTAAACCAGACGTCTACCATAGACTATATAAGAACTGGAAAATAAACACTTTGTGAGAGTGGTGTTTAACCCCAGCAGTGGGAACAGTTACCACAAAGTAACTAGCTTAGCATTAGCCTAGCTAAAACGCTACTGTAGTTTATTTGCTAACACTGCTTTGCATTTGATTGTACTCCGTCTATCCATACCCTTCATGTCGACCTGTGTCAACTCCTACATTTCTTGGGGTCAGTTAGACTACATTCCAACCACGATTCCAGTGATGCAAAGCAGACAGCTAGCAATTTGACACATGCGATGCAGCTGGCACTCAAATCGACTACGCTCATAATTGCGCAGAATTTTATGACGTAATCATTTTAACCGATGACATATAGAAATATATAATGTGGCTTAGTGGTTAGTACTGTCGCTATGCACCTCCAGGGACGAGGTTTGATTCCCTCCTCAGGTCCGTGGTCATGTTCGCCCCGTGCTTGCACAATCCAAAGAAATGCCGAAAGAATTAAGAAAACTAATTACCGTTCCCAAAATTGTCTATATTGTGTGAATGAGTGTGTGTATGTATGTGTGTGTGCCCTCTGATGGTTTGGCAACCCATCCACCCCGCCTTGTACCCTAGCTCTCTTGGGATCGGCTCCAAGTGACCCAGTATACAGGATTAAGCGGTCTAGATGATGAGTGAGTGAGTTATATAAAAACTCCCACCTTGTTCAGTTGTCATGAATGGGAAACCTACTGTAGTTATGAAAACCAAAACTTTCAAAACCATTTTTTTGGGGGGGGCACCAGGCTGCAAACATGTTTATTTCTGTTGTAATGTTAGACTAATGCAATTGATTCTCTTTTAAAGCCAGTGGTCATTAGAAGAACCGTACCATTTTGGCACTTCAGTTTGGCCTCATTTTTCAGAACTGGAGGTGGCCTCTTGTCTAATACTCCAGCAAAGTAGTTGTGCTAATAAGACACCCACAAACTTATGTAAGAGTACAGTCTCTCCGCTGCATTCAAACAGCCTTTTACAGTTAATACAATCTGGGTCTAGGAATCAGCAGAGTAACTGGGAAGGTCATACCTGGTCATGTGAGACCGCTGTGTATAGAGAATAACACAGGATTCAGGATTCAAAACCAGGTTTGAGCTTTCACAGCACAACTGGCTCGAGACACAACACCTCGAGTCAAGCCAGCAGGGTCACAGGAGTTTAAACATGGAATTGGTCTAGCTCTAAAATAACGACTTCAAACTTGAACTTGAAATAATAATTTCAGGTCAACTGCGTTTTCTACAGCTTTTGAGACAGTTTCATAGGGTGTATATTTTGCTGAGACCTGGCAACCCGTGTGCACTCAGTGAAATCCTGGCCAGGGAGCTTAAGGTATGTTTACGTCTAATCCGCAGCTTTTTGTTTTCACTGTCTGCTGCACTGTGCCATTAATAATTATTGTCTTTTTACAATGTTGAAATTTTGTTGTTTGTATATGTTTTATAAAACATATAAAATATATGTTTGTACTGTATATAGTATCTAATTCTCATTCGGCAACTCATTACCAAGAAAAGATATGAATCTTAAAATAAAACTTACAGGATATGCTGCACATTGCATTTGTTATCAAGACAAACAGAAACTAATCACGCTTTCCTTTTCTGTGCTCTGACGTTGAAGTAGGTCCTGCCTAAAAACAACCTATTAACCTGAACCCCCAATGATGAAGCAGGGCCTGGGGACACTCAGCCCATCCTCTCATTAACTTAAAGGTCAAGAGAATCTAAGGAAAATGGAGTTGTAAATCCCAACTGGAAAATACATCTCCAAATAATAAATATCTGCTGATCCTATCGCTAGTCCCTCAATACATTACTGGTTACAACATTTGATCTAATTTATGAGAACTTTTATTGCGCCAAATCCTAGTTTAACGACAAGAAAACAGATTTAATGGCTCAGGTCACCCAAAACTTGTTTTGAAAACCTTATTTTTTTTCTACAGTAAGCAATAAATCATGCGATGTGGGATCAACACACTCACACTTTATGCACATAAAAATTCTGATTCTATAAATATAAAATTTGGAAACACCCCAAGCCTGTGTGCTCCACTACTTTCTCTGGTGAACTGGTATAAAACCAAGGCAGTCTTCTTATATCGTGTACGTATGACACAGACTTAATATACTTCATTTAAGCTTAATATAAGGATGTTCAACTCAAAAAGAGACTTTTGATTGTGTAGAATAACATAGTGTAAAATCCCCTTTATTTCTCTATATAATCCCCTGCTACTGTACAATGATGCACTTATCCCAGGGTTTTACCCATGTTTTCAGACTGCCTGCTTCACATTTGAAATACTGGCCTTTCAGGAACTCCCTCAATGGCCAAAACATGTGGAAATCACTTGGGGAGAAGTCAGAACTGTACAGAGATGTGGCAATAAGTCCCTGTGCAGTGTAATGTAATGTGGATGTGGTGTTTTTGGTTCATTGTGTGTACAGTTCCCACAGACAGATCTCTGTCTCATCTGCAAATCTCGAAAAGTTAGTCGTCAATTTTCGAGGATCTGAATGTTCAGGGAAAGACCGCAGTGGGCTCCAAGCCACCTTGCCAGGGGTCGTCAATCAATCACGTATGGCCTTCTTTAAAACATTGGCACCATTCAAATGGTTTACTGCCTCTAAGAATTTCATCACCATTAAATATAAATATCAATCGATTTTGCGGCTTTATTCATGAGAAATTTCATCTTAAGTCCAAGTTCGACTTGATCGGCCCTCATAGCATGGTGTCTATATTATGACAATGCATAGTAATACAAAAAGGGATTAATGTGCATTATGGAAATGTGACATATCAGCATTCTTTCAACTATGTACTGTATGTAATGTAGTTGCACTGTTTGAGGTCCCGATCTGTACAACCCTTAGAGGAAATAAATAGAGAGCGCACGTTGATCATATTATTTGCAAAATCAGCTGCCTTAGTAAATTGACCCATAGCCTAATAACTTTGGATTGTGATTCCCAACATGCATTATACATTACATCCAAACAGCATCTGCGTCTATGTGATCGACACTGACTGAGAAAGAAGTCAAATAATCTGGGCAATGCAGTCGACTTCGCAGCTCTATTCATATTTCTATAGTGCATTTTGTTAGCAAAATTAAAAGTTTGTTTTATACAGACAAAATGCACTTTGTTTTGCATTATTTATTTATCATACAAGAATAAACAGAAATTTTCTCCATTCCAATTCTGAGATTTTAATCAAATAGAATCATGAATGTATCCTGAATCCATCAGACTGTGGCTGTAGTCTATCATTTTCACCACCACATTACATTAACGCTTATTATCAATTACATTCAAGCAAATTAGTGACAGAATCATGACACAGCGTCTGGTCTGATCCTACAGAAAGGCTAATGTAGCACAAATTAGAGGATGACATAGGAGTGCAATCCTGTCCCACTTCCACAGAAACACTCCTGTCCAGTTCCAGGTCAAAGACAGAATGAAAAAAAATAATAATCCTGTCCCATCCCAGTCCCGGATTAATATTTCCCAGCTCACTGTGGTCCACTTTTTCCGTTGTCTTTTTTAATATGTTTTAACAGCTGCACCACGGGTCAAAACTGACTTATTGTTAACATGATTCGTGTCTCATCTAGCCCTGCTGACCTATTTCCTGTCCATCCCAATCATGTGATGAATGGTGAAACTGTCTTCCATCAGGCAGGAATCCTGTGACCCACTGGAATCTGAAGAAAATGTCAGCCTCTAGCACTGAAAGTGCTGAAAAGAGTCAGTCTTGGCTATGATAGAAAGGCACCAGAGCACCAGTGCATCAGACCCTGCCATGCATGGCACTTAAAAAGGTTCACGGCTGTTGATCCACACTCCAAATTCCCCAGATTTCAATCAAGCATCCATGGGATGTGTTGGTCCCCACTCGACAACCCACAGAACCCAAAGGATCCGCCACTAACGTCCCGGGGCCAGACACCACTGCAAACACAAAGGTTTCTAGTAGATTCATGACCCGAGGGGCCAGAGATGCCCAGCTGGCACAAGCAGAACCTACACAATATCGGGTTTAATGATTTAAGGCTTTAATGCTAGGGATGATCGGCGTATATTCCTATTCAGCACAACAAGCCATATCATTGATTGTGAAGATAACATAGCTGCTAATGCATGCTTTTCACACCTCTAGATTTTTCACTGCTGAAAGGATAACCTTCGTATGAAAACTTTATTCTGCTACAAGATCGGCTCACTGAAAGAAAGCCAGATAGAATGAAACATGGAGTGAGAAGTGCTTACAAAAAGTGCGAACTGCTTGAGGAATCAAAGAAACAGCTTGAAGTATGAGTGCAAGAAGAGTTTAGAGGGCAAATAAACTGCAATTGCAGCAAGTGGGCTTGGGCCTTTATCTGAACAAAACCAATCTGACGGACGCTCAAGACATCCGGTGGCGTTCGAACGGTTGGTTTATTGTTCAGAAGCTTCCAGCTCTGATTCCACCTTGCTATTCATTAGATTTGATGGCGAACAAACAAAAAAATGAATAATTCTCACTGAGTCTCAACTCAATTGGAATTACAGCTAGTTAGCAAAAGGATGCAAAAACTTTTCACCCCTCCGCAAGTTCAGCTTTTTTACATTTTTTTTTTTTTGGAAAAGAAATTAATGGAAGAAAATATGAAACAATACAATTAAATAGATGTCTAGTGCAAAACTCATTCCGGTGTGAGGGAATAATTGAAGAATAATTAAAGGCGTTTCGCTGGTAATCATTCATCTGTGACGCTAACTGGAAAGAACTCTACTGTGTCTATCTGCCATGTTTTCGTGTTTCACAAAAGGGCTAATCGAACCCATGGAAGCCATATGTTGGTTTGTGAATGCCGCATTATTGGCCTTAAAGCAATGGAAAAGCTTTTTGCACGTGCCTGTCATGTAGCCTTTTCATATATAATGTAACATACATAGAAAAGACCAAGCAGTTTAGGATTCTGCCATTAAAGATTGTGAAGTGAGCATCAAATACCTGGCACACACTATTCAAAAAAGTTTCAAAATTTACAGCCATTTTTAATAAACCAAGTTAAAACAACATCCGCATGCTGTACACAAGAGGCTCCGAGTTTTATTTTAGCTATAAAAGATGGATAGATCACATTTCTACCTTTAAAAAAAACTTTGTCATAAGCCTTTCCAGAGATTTTCCAAATATTTAATGTTACAGACGGCCCTGCTCATCTCCTGTTGGATTTATTTTCCTGTCTTAGATAATGTTACACAGAGAAAGGAGCCTGTGAGCGGTGCCATTTTTAACTTGTTGCTTGGTATATAAACAGAACGCTAACAGTAACCTCTGGGAATCAGTTATGCTCTCTGTTTTCTTTGATCTACACACGGTTCAGGAATTGTCTGCCAAAGAAGGATGAGCGTCTGTAGTGCAGATTTTTACACAACCTAGATTCTTTACACTTGTTTTGTATATACAGCTTACTCAATTCTGCCATAACGCGGGATTTTTCATTCAGGCACACTAAAGTTTTCTTTAACATCCTGAAATTAACTTTCTCTGGATATGAACAGTTTGACAGTAGATTAGTGTCAGGGCTCCTGCAGCGGACGGAACGCAGCACACCGACTGACCGGAAAGGAGATCATAATGAACCAGACTTTGGGGACAAGTGTTTTCAGGAACGATCCCGGAGCCTTAATATGAAAACGCCCTGTTTCTCAGGATCAATCCAGTTTTCAGCTTCTTATCAAACTGCTGTAGTGACAATTTCCCTCGTGCACTGTTGCATGAATTCCACCAAATACACATCATTAAAAAACTTTAATAATGCTCAAGATAAATCTATGTACTGTTAAACCCATCAAGGTCTGCTTTCGAAAGCGCTGCCAAACTGACCACAGTGTGAAGTAACAGATTAATATACAGTATATGACTGTGAGACTGGTGCAGACGTTACACACTTAATATATAGAGGCCAATAATCTATGTAAAATGTTCCACCCTGTGTGAAAACTACCATGTTAATGTTCAAACACAATCCTGCAAAGTGGAGGTTCAACATGGACACTTTTCAGACAATTACTCCCTCTAACCTACTCCATGCAGTAGTACCTCGTAATGATTTTAAAGCTCTGCCTTGTGGGAATAATATCAGTGATGGAGGTCAGTGAGTTTTAAGCTCTTATTTGAGGAACGATATGGGAAGGGCTGGTAGCTAAAACGCTTTCTTTCCTCTTCCATTTCCACTTCCCAGCCTCTTTTCTCTTGCACCTTATCATTTTCACTCTGTAATCTTAGTTATCATATATTCATTCTCTTCCCTTCCAATCTGGTTATATATGTACATGCTTTCACGCATAGAAGCACTGTCCTCAATATGTCTCGCTTTTTTTTTTTTTTACCTTAATGCTCTTCCTCGTTTCATTCTTTCTCTGAAGCCTCTCCATGTGTGAAAAACAACACGAGACACGGACGCCTTCCTCCACTGGTTTTGGTAGATCATCCAATTAAAGCTCCAAACTCCATTTAAATCACAATAAAACTATAAATGCCAATTGGGCAGAGACTGATTTAAACTAATTTAATTTCTGAGAAAATAGATTTCATTTGAAGATAAGGGAATGAAATAAGCTTACACAATCCAACTCATTACCTGGGCTTGATAACATTACCTACAACACAGATAACGTTTGATTACGCTCCATAAACGGACTTTAAACAATCATCTAATCAGTTATTTTCATAGCTTCTCTGTCTTGCTCTCTCTCGCTCATAAACGTCCGAGATACAGTGTTGAATTCATTTACATGATCTAATATATTGCCTTAATTTGAAATAAAATAGTTCAGAAGGGTTTTGTTTTGCTCTGTTTCGAACTTCATAACCAAATGAGAAAACGTTGGTAAAGGAGGGTTTAAAATGTCTCCACAACCACTCATGCATTTGCAATACTGTTAGAGTGACCACGCTGAAGTGCACTTTAAATAACTGTTTAAATGAGTTTTGACACATACTGTCAAGATTTAAGACTGTTATTTTTTTTGCCTTTAATCCGACACCATACTGTATACTCACTATACAGTACAACAACAAAAACAAAACATTCCAATAATAAGCATAATGTAGCTTTGTAGCATGCTATATAACTTTTATTTATTTATTTATTCATTTATTCATTAGAACAGACTTGCTTAATTTGAGGATAGTCCTGCTTTCACTTATCGGCCATAACGTTACTATTAAAACCACATAACATGAACACAACAATACTGATTATCACCTATATACCAGTAAACTCATCAAGGGCACCAAAGGTTCATTTATGCCTGCGGGGAGCAAGGGCTAGCTTGTCTGGCTTTCAATCCCACAGAAAATCCAATGTAGCATAAATTACAGAATGTCGGCCACGATAGAAAGGCACCAGAACACCCTGTCTCACACGAGGCAAGGCACAAAGCCAAAGGCCACCACCCCAGCATCCGAATTCCCCAGATCCCAAACTGAACGAGTAACCACTGACAAACAAGCCTGATTCACAGAGGCCACACCCCGCAACCCACACAACCCAGAGCATCCGCAGCTAACGTCCTAGTGCCGGACCGCACAGTGCACACTCAGAGGCCCTGCAGAGCCCAAACCCGACGGACCAGAGCCACCCTGGCGGCACAAGGATACCAAAAACGTAGGTGGTTTTAACGATATGGCTGATAGTTGTATATCCACAACGCGACGACTAGTAACCTTTCATCTCATTCATTAATTTAAATTGGGAATTTATTGGCATTCATTGTCAGGTTTCCTTGGCTAAAAAACCAACAAATGAACCATAATAAGCCCACAATTCTTTGCAAAATCCCACAGTTTCATTTCTGCCAGAGATCTCATTTTAAATGCATCACTAACACACTTTTATAAAGGAAATGAGGTGGATAATGTAAAGGAAATATTATACAGTTTGAGTCGAGCTCTTAAAACTTTATTTCCATATTAGTAATAGTGCAGTACTGGAAATGAAGTAGGAAGATGAGCTGAAAATGATGTTTGCAGCTTTACAGTACATGCTGTCACATTAGTAGCATTAGCGTTAGTAGAATCACTGAATGACTATTATGTTGTGCTACATTTATTCTACGCAACTCATTTCGAAATAAGCAGTTGGCCCAGACAGTTAATTGGTTAAGGCACAAGGGTCAAATGGCAAGTAATTATTTTCTCTCTGGTTATATTAAAACTTCTGTTGGCCGCACTGTCTGATCAGCGATAGCGTTTTCTGTTCAAGGCTACGGTCTCCCCAGTCACTGCTGTGCAGGTGTGAATGTGTTACAGTACATCAATTCATTTGTAACTGCAGTGCAAGCAAAAATGGATGCCCCACTTGTGATTTGCATAGAAGAGCAGTGTGCAGTGATTCATTTTTCGTGGTACGAGGGTGTTTCCGGTGCCATTATTTATCTCAAGACTTTGTGTTGGAGAAAGTGTTTGGAAATCTGCAAACAAAATTTGGCTTGAAACTCTAAGGAAGGAGAAAGTTTTGTAAAGAGAATTATTACTGGTGACACGACATGGATTCATCACTACGAGCCTGAGAGGAAGTGCCAATGGAATACAGGCAATGGAGTATACAGTAGAATGGAAACATGCTCAAGAAAAAGTTTAAAAGTCAACAGTGTCTGTTACAGTGAGAAGCCCTCTGAAAGCAGCCCTACGAGGACGGTGAATCCGTGGCTCACACATTTCGAACAAGCGAATAAGAAAGCTTATTGACAGATAGACAAAGTCTACTGAAATGTAACAAGATTATGTTGAAAAATAACATACTTATTCTTATTCCAATAAATTCTACAGCCAGAGTGCGGATCATTTTTAACTCAACCTCATATTCCCACATTATGCATGTAAAGCATGTAATACTGCTGTTTGGCTCAAAACGTTCGACAAACTGGAGACTCCCTCACTCAGATTTGCATTAGGGACGAGACCCACTGGGAATTGGCTTTGACTATATAGGGAAAAAAATAGACTGGTAGTGACTAAAAAAAAAAAAAAAAAAAAAAAACATGTCTCCAGTTTTTCCCTATCCCCAGACCCAGCAAGGATGTGATCTAAATTCCTAACCATCCCTCCATCGTCTGTCCTCTCCCTCCTCTTTCAAACAGCTTCCTCCTTCGCTTTGACCTGCTTTGGGAAAGTACTTTGTCTTTTTAAGTCCGAGAAAGGTTTTGGATGTTCCGCAGCAGACGAGACAGTGAGGGATCGCGAGGGATGACAAGGGCTAACGCAAACATTAACTCTGCCGCTAATGAGAACCAAGAGCGGAAACAAGATCCTGTGCAGAAAATTCCCTGCTGTCTCATTCTTACTGAACTCCACTGATCTGCGTGGCTATCCTGTCCGACTGTGATGGAGCCACATGGCTTGTTTATCCTTCCCCCAATAGAACCGCAGTCATTTAACAGCCTGTCTAATGTCCAATGCACTGAACTGTCCAGACCCTTCTGCTAAGAACTAAATTAAATAGAACAAACTACCTCAGCTTCCTCCTATTAACATCTATTAGGAGTTGGGCATTATGCACTATTAGTATGAGTGGTTTTTTCCTAAAAACAAGCAATTGAAATCCTGCAAGGCAGGTCCTAAAAAATATTCGTAGTAGCATTTAATACTTTGGAAATGTTAACCGAGTTCCTGTCATAACGGCAATACAACCCATCTGTTCTGAAGACTTCCTTTTTAAAGAACGGCTTTAACTCGTCCTGTTACGAAAGTGCTAGTGCTGGCCCCATTGCACGTAGTCGAGCGGAATGGAAAACTTACTGATTGCGTTCCACTTCTAGAATCAGCTCCAGGTTCGCTGCTGCGACGTGAATCTCTCCCTTGTCTGGAAACTGATCCTGCACACAGACACGGTATCATGTAAATACTTCGCTTTTGTCTCAACATTCAGAACTTCATCTCAGAATAATCAATGGTCAGAAAAACATTGTCATTCACGTTTACATTTACAGGATTTGGCAGACGCCCTTATTCAGAGCGACTTAGCGGAGCGGTCGAGCGTTAAGGGCCTTACTCAAGGGCCCAACATGGTGGTTGAGGGGGCTCGAACCTGGGACCTTTTCTAAACCGTAATCCTTAGCAACCTTAACCACTGAGCTTCATTTTCATTGCATAAAAGATATTAAACATTAATATTCCCACTATTTATTCAGCATGTTGTAAGAATGCGTGTTCATTGATAACACACTCGCTGCTCCTCACATTGGCAGCAGTGTTTTTCACAAGCGCTTAAAATCCTCCGGGAGAATGATGTGTTAACCGAGTCATCCAGCAAAACAAAAACTGTCCTTTCCCAGGCCAAATGCGTTTATTTCGGTGCCAGCACAACACTTAAGCTAAGGCGTTATAAAAAGAAAGGCATGGGGTTGTAGCCAACACATGAGCCTTAGCGACTAGCTTTTTGCTCCTGTTTGCTCTATATGCACTGCATGTGGTTAGCTGCGCTAGCTGACAAAAAAGAGTGCCTTTGAGTAGGAGGCTGAGCGTTTTCATCAAACATGTATCCGTTTTCCAAGAACCCTCCATCAATAGACAAGCTTCCCCCTCCCTTATTCCCCCTCAAGCCTTCTTTCTAAAGTAAGATACAACAAGAGGGTGAAGGAGGAAAAAAAAAATTGCTCCTGGATGAACAGCGACCAAAATGGCCAGAATGTTCTATAAACATTCTCAGTATAGATCCAGGTATGATTGGGCTGCGAGGCAAACAAGCATGAGTCTGTACACATTTTAAGGATGTCTGGTATGTCACAATTCACGGTATGTGCGCGTCTATATTACGGCTTATGATGAATATATTCATGCTGTATCATTTCAGGCTACTTTATAACATTTATTTTTAATAGATGATAATAATCATAATCATGAGCCGAAAATGAATACCGAGATAGCAAATTAATGTGCGGAAAATACAGGCCTGTACATTTAGATCGGAGTGAGAATATTATTGAATGGAGAGCGTGGCTGTTTGGGATAAGAGGAGAGAAGATGAAGAAGTCTCGAGAGCAATTTGCGACTCGCCGACTGAAGAAAAAGGGTTGAGATGGAGAGAGAGAAGCCCTTTCCTTGAGCAAGCAAACACTTAGAAAATCTGAGAGCCTCACTGAAGGTGGAAAGAGAGAGAAAGAGAGAAAAAAAGAGAGAGAGAGAGAGAGAGAAGAGAGAGAGAGAGAGAGAGAGAGAGAAATGGAGGAGCTGGAGGCTGATGAGTGAGATGGCGATTACAAGAGGGTATCAAGGATAAAGAGATACTTGGAAAGTATGCAGAGAGGACAAGGCAAAATATTTTATTTTCATGCAGTAGTCAGGTTTTGCCATTAAATCCTGAATTATGGGCAAGGATTTATTTTTATAGAATAAATATGACATATTGAGAATCCTCTCAATAACAGAAAGCTTTTTCACGAGAAAAAAACAAACAAACAAACAAACAAACAAACAAACAAACGTATAGACAATCATAATGAATGTTCAGGATATTCGAACTGTTCGGACCAAAAGGAAATTTCATCAATCACATACCAGTAAACCCACCTGACTAATATTGTGTAGGTGCCAGAACAACTCTGCACCATCCATACTGTACCTCTGAAGATGTACGATATTATCTTCTTTCAAAACCTGAAAGGTGCCCATTTTTTCTGTTTCCAATACAACAAGTTCAAGAACTCACCGTCCCCTTGCTGCTCACCCCTAGACAGATGCCACTATAATGAGATAATCAGCCTTAATCACTTCACTTGTCAATGGTTTGGCTGATTGGTGCACAGTATATGAAAGACAAGGCGATGATACCCATTACCTTATCTGTATCTGGGTATCTTTGGGTACTATAGATCTGTGCTTTTTAACAAGACTTTTTTTTTCTACAGATTTTTATGAAGGCTGATGCCATAAAATTGCAATGAGTAGAAATAGTATTTTAGCAAAAAACTGATGGCCTCTGCTGGGAAATTAAGAATTACAGAACAGCTAAGAATGCAGATCATTTTCTTAATGGTGTGCTGAAAAGTATTCACTATTTAAGAGGACATGTTTGAGCTCAAATATCCTGTGCTGCATGTGCTGTTACTCAGTCTCTCACTCATTCTCTATACCGCTTATACTGTGAGTTGGAGGAGGAGGAACGGAGCCTCTCCCAGGGGACTCTGTGCATGAGGAGGGGTACACCCATTGCAGGGCACACATACTCAAATATTACAGGCAATTAGAAAATCCCAGTTTGTCTAATCTACATGTCTTTAGACTGTGGGAGGAAACTGGAGTACTCCAAGGAGGGACTCGTACCCTCAGCTCAACTGGAGATGTGAGGCCGCAGTGATGATTCACCTTGTCACCCCCCAGGTACTAGTGTAATATATTCATTTCTGCTCATTTTTATGAAGATTACAAACAATATTGTAAGTGACTGTAGAAGATAAATGTAAGGACCACATCTTTTAACAATATCATTTATTTTATATACACCACTCATGACTGAAATTGATAGTTTTTTTAATTAAATTTTTTTTTATTAATGGTCATTATACAGTGTGTGTCTCACTCATACAAGTGTCCTAAGCACAAGTTTCCTAATATTTACAACAGAGATGGATGGGTTATCATACAATAACATTTGCTCTGTTCCGAGCACACACCCATTGTAATCCATTAAAAACAAGAACTGGAGAAAACTCATTTTCTCAAGCTCTCACAACGAGCGGTGCTGGTGCATGACGCACACACTGACTGATATGGCCCAATATTCTCGACTGCTTTGGGATAAATATTTATGTGAGTGGACTCAGTCAGTTCTCTCCTGACATGATTATGTCTGAATGACAAATGAATGAGGAGCCCAGTCTCCGGGAGTCTGGTACATAGCACAAGGTGCCCACTGCCTAAGAGCTCCCACTGGGCTGCAGAGCAACGGTGCCAGGCTGAAAAACTGCACCCTGCTGGGTGCCTATGACAGCATTATCCCACCCCTACCCAGCTGGAGATCTCACAGCAAGCAGGAGGGAGTGACAAATGCATTGCATAGTCACTGCATATAGAACAAACAATGGGAAAACATGCATATCTTATACTGTACAAAGTGCACGTTATAAACTATTTGGATTGTACATACTGTGGAAGTTTGACGAAATAAAGTCAGTGCTGAATACAAAGCCCGAATGTGGCAAGAATAAGTCGCTTACTGATGCAGCCTTCAACACATTCATGCAGTTGTCAAGACTTGAAATGATGAAAGATGCTTATGTCTAAGTGGGTTGAATGCTAGACTGAACAGAGGTCCAAGTCAAAGCACAAGCACACATAAGTTTACACCTAGGGGCAATTTCTTGTAGCATGTTCACAATAGGTTTTTTTGCTAGGTGGAAGGAAACTAAAGATCCTGGAGAAAACCCACGGCAACCCAAGCTCAGGATCAAACTGGAGACTTTGGAGATGTGAACTTTGGAGATGTGTACCTGATGCACCATCATGCCAATGTTAAAAAGTTCTTCTAGTTGTAAGTGATTTTGCTTATTAGTCACGTACGTGGTTTGGCTGCCTGGAAAAGTTTGATCTGGAGCAGTTATATCAGCCAAGACGATTTAGAAATTTCAGTAAAGCACCCAATTATAATTTCTCCCCAATTTGCATACCCTTTCATCTCATTCGTTGGTGCACACTTTTCTTATCCTATAGTGAATAAAGACAAATAGACAAATGATTTGTGGACAGATTCCAAGGAAAACTTGCCATTTTGTTTAAAAAGGCCAACCAGAGGTCTGATGAGACACCATATATCCTCAGATAAAGAAGGTTAATTTGACCTGACTGCCTTTTTTCTGTTTCTGATGCTCGCAGATCATATTTACCACAGACACCCTATGACTTTCAGCTTTACCTGAATGACCATCCTTCATGCTTTCTCTGATGAGAATCTTAAAGTGGACAGATGCAGCAAAAGCCTGTGTTTTCAAACGACACTGAGAAATGAAGCCCTAGTTATCACCGGTCTCCAAAGTAAAGCTTAAATCTGTGTCGCCAGAGGAGATATACAATAGGAGTCCTATTAGACCTAACATGCTAATTTAGCTTCAGCTCTGTGCTTTCTTTAAGAACGTCTTAGATAACAGTCTGGGTTAGTAGAAGTTTTAGGAAAGTGTAAATGAATCATAACTTTACCGAAGTAAATGTTTAGCTAAGCCATACAAGTACCCATACAAAGCTACAGGATGTCAGAGCAAAACATATACCGGCAAACACACATCTTCTTGGCACAAGCCGTACTGACGACAGACACAGTGGCTTTAGAATCAAAAACACTCCCGTTAACTATTAAAACATTTCCAGATCTCTCAGCTCTATCCGTTCTTATGTCATTCTTCTTTAAAGCACACTCCTACAGAACTCCTGACAGGAAAGTCAGGAAAGGAAACTCTAAAATCACCGCAGTTCACGTCTTATCACTGCTTGTCAGTTATCTCTGAGTCAATACTTGCAGGGCTTTGAAATACCCTTGCTTTCTGTCTAATAGAAACAGCAAACACGATCGACAACCTTTTCATCTACAACATTTATTTACTATTTAAATTATCCGTTTCTGCGGTGTTCCACAGAGGCTCTGCTACGGTGCTGGGATTTACAATCGTTTGATTACAGACGCATCTTAAGATCTTAATTAAAGTGTTACTATAATAACATGCAAAAGTATTGTTCTTTTTGATAAATAAAGACATGAAAATCACTAATGCATTTCGGTTCATTAAAAAAAAAAAAGAAAAGGTAAAAACCCCATTTCTTTACATTTTAAACCATCCAAAGTGGGTAAATCAACATGGCTGATGGTACACAGCGCTGAATAAAGAGACATTATGTCCTTCAGCCAGCTTCATCGGCCGCTGTGTGTGAGCGTAGTGAATTCGCTGGCCTCGATGCCACACTTCACTCATCACTTTATATAAGATTAGCCCGCCTGCATTTAAGGGCCTTTGCAAACAGTGCTTGTGCACTTGCCTGTGGCCTATCAGTGATGTTAATGGCTTGGACACTCCACAGGAACACTGGGGAAAATATTTAATAATACGCTTTACACAAGAACACCCACACTTTCATTAAACAACAATGAAACTGTTCAATTATTGCTACCACCTAATATATTATTTCACTGTAAAGAAGGATTTCGAGCTGTACATCAGGGCACACTAGTGTATTTAGGCCAGAGCTGTGAGGGATTCAAGAAGCATACAGTAAAAAGTGGGCCGTTGTTTGGCATGTCGTTTGCTCTGGTGCAATGTGTGCGGAGTGTGATTTATGTCTACCTGAGGCTACACTGGGCACAGACCCACCAAACTGGATGGTTAAAGACATCATAAAGACCAGATGATGTTTCTCTAATCTTCCACTTTTCCGTTTCAGCAGGCCTATTCACCACTACGTAGCCTCAGTTTCCTCTTTTCGGCTGACAGGAATAGAACCCGATGTGGTCTTCTACTTCTGTAGGCGCTAGGGTTCAATGTGTTGTGTGTTCTGTGCTCTTCTGCTCATCACAGTTCTAAGGAACGGATACTTATTGAGTTACTATGAACTTCCTGTCACCTCGAACCAGTCTAGCTATTGTCCACTGACCTGCCTCATCAAAAAGAACTTTTTACTCTCAGAACTGATGATTTCTTTTTTTTTCCTCCCCCGCACCATTCTGTGTATGTTCCAGGGGCTGTTTTGGGTGAAAATCCCAGGAGTTACTTAAACCAGTCCTTCTGGCACCAACAACAATGCCACAGTCTTTTTGTTGTTGTTTTAAACCCATGTTTGATGTGCACATTAACTGAAGCCTATGAACAGTTATGCAGGCCAAATTTCTGAGGTAAATACCTTTCCCAAATTTTTCTCTCACTATATACATATATATATAGAAATACATAATGCAGAACTTCTGAATACTTATGCTATACACTTTATAGCCTGTGATAAAACATATAATGTATGCTAAAGTTGCTACTGTTCATTTTTGCCCTTTTTTTACTGTTATATTTTGCTAGTTTGAGATAGATAATTTAATATTAAAGATTAAAGCTAATTTAACTTTCAGTTGCAATTGTTAGCATCAACACGTTTCTTATGCTAAATTGAAGATGAATTTATCTTCCACCAGGAGCCCTGCTTTCCTGGATTTTTTCTTTCTTTCTTTCTTTTGAAAGAACTTAAACCCTCCCAAGCCTTGTTGATGTGAAAAACATTTGGTAGGTATTTTGGTCTTGGAATAATTTTAGGGGGGGGGGGGGGGGGGTTGTTGACAAATGACCGCTGATGAATGGTCTGGTAAGAAATGTTTTTGGCCGGATTTGACATCACTAACACATGAACGCATTCACAATGCCCAGTCTGTTAGCATAATGCCAGCTTTAAATGATGTTTGTTCTGCTCCGACCCCAAGTTCTTGACAACATTTATTTTAATTCGTCTGGCTCAAAAATACATACATATCTCACCGAAATCAACACTTTAGACTAGCAAGAAAATAACAGTGACTTTATTCTTCATTGCTCGTCCAGAAGAGGATAAACGGAGACTGCTCTGACCACCGTACTTTACAAGGGGGGGCAACTTTAAACTTAAGCCAAGTATCACCTACTGTGAATAAAATGTCCTGGACAGCTCACAAAGTGTAACAAACTCCGAGGTTGGATCAGAAAAGAAAACACATCAAGATGGGGAAAATTGAAAACAAGGCAGAGGAATGGGGAAGAGCAAAAAACAAAGACAGCCATATATAGAAAACAGAAGGGAGAAAGAAAGAGGAGTGGAGGACGGACGAAGAAAATGGCAATTCTTTACAGGATTGCTGGTGTCAAAAGTGCTTATTTTTGTTTCTTGGGCCGCCTTCCCTGTAACCTTCTGCTCGGTTTTTCTCACTTCGGCTTAAAAGCACACTCGGTAGAGTCTGCTGTAATGCTTATATATGATCAGTTCTTCCTCAGATGTGTTATAAAACCAGCAGGGTGAAAAGGTGCACTGATAGCTTTCCCTTTCCTTTCTTAACAGATCACCTTCTATTTGTTTCTTTTTCTTTCTTTTCTTTACTCTATCTCCGTCTCCTTCATGCTTTCTTCCCCCCCTGGACAGTATTTCCGACAATTAGAAAGGAAGGGAAGCGGAGTCAGGGAGCGCTCTGACGCCACCTGAGGAGCCAGGAGATTTTAAACATGCACGCTTTTCAATTACTGAAGGTAAATGTTTATTCTATTGATTAGATGAAGGAAACCCGAACTATCACAATATGCTGATCTTTATCATTCCATGTCCGCAGGCACCCAATAATTCCATATGAATGCAATCACGCCATGCTTTGATATATGATATGCTAGTTCAGTACACTAATGATATTCTTTTGATGTATGATGATATTTTGGTGTACAGGGATGGTGGTGCGAAATCAATGTGAGGAAATGAGACTACCTTCTCCTTTTACCCCTTATTTAATCACAGCACATAAGCCACATTTACATCTAATTGTATACAACTAAATTTCATTTCAATTTGACAAATTATTCTGCAAAAGAAATGGCTACATCAGCTTATCAGATCTGTTCGGGGAAATCATGTCCTTACAGGAATATCGATGCATACCTGGGTCTAAAAAACAATATGAAGAGTAAAATATGCATACTGATGCAAAATGCACTGACTTATACTAATGCTGTAAAAGAAAAATTAAGGACTAAATAAAAAAAATAAATAAACTAATATATACTGTATATATATGAACGATTTTAAGATCAGCAATGATATAAACTATCAGTGTTGATCACTTTGCATTATCTCACCACCAATTATATTCATGTTTTAAGTTTTTACACTGTATAGACGTTTAAGTAAATGTTTAGAGCTGTGGCTGCTTAAAGGCAAATCAATTAAGTCAAGGCCAAACAGGATGCATGTACAAAGCACTACATATAGATTATACAATATGGAGAGAATATGGGTAAGCTATTACTGTACAAACACACTCAAATGTGGCTGTATTTGTGATTCTAAATCATAACTGAATATTATGATATTATTTAACTTTAGATTACATTATAACAAATCTTAACTAAAAAGGCATTAAATATATGGTTATGTCATCTGGCCTTTCATGCTTTTTTAAACTTTGATTGGACAAAGTGTGCTTACCCAGTGAACACGCAGACTAATCCTCATCAGGACATCTGTAAAATCTCTCTTCTACTCTTTAAGAGGTCTTCATTTCATCTTCATCATAATGAGATATTACTAATTATTCAATGAAAATGTCCTAACGATGACTTTAGTGTGCGGCTTTTAGTATGCTTCCTGAAATGACTCCTAGAAATGTCAACGGTGTTAACATTTTTATCGCTTTAATGGGCTCGCTGATAGATATTTAGTTTGTATGGTCCTGAAGATGTCCTGCTGTCCTACCTGTGCCTACCGGAATGATTATTTATGCGTAGTTTCACCCCTGAAGGCATCCCTGGGATAAAAAAGGACGGCAGAGTAAATAGTCTACCTTGTTTGCCTTCCTTACACTCATGACTTTATCTCACATTCACCTTCTTAGAAAGTGCAGGTGCTGTTACAGATATGCCGGTAAATGCTGAAAAACATCAGCCCCGGTGTGCACAAAATTTAAAAATGTACGCAAGTGGGTGTTTCAACTTGACCTGAATCTACAGTCTGGGCCAGAAAGAAATCAGCCTCAGGCTTGTTTCTTCATAGCAATCTGAATATATTCCTCATGACCTCATTCCTTTCTTTTTTTTTTTTTTTGCTTGATCCCACAAACTAAAAAAAGAAAAACTAAAACAAACGAAATGCTTCAGAACATTTGTTTACAATACATAATTATATAAAGATGCCGAAAATTGCCTTCAGGAAAACACAACAGGAATAAAACTACTTAAACTAGTTTTTCAAAAATATTTAACCACTATAATTGATATTGCAAGTTCGATATTCCCGCGTGATGCTGTAGGCGGGAGACTAGACAGCAGATTGGCAGCGCTCTCTCAGGGGACAGGGATGGCACGCTGGATCGCACTCCCACATCATTCATAGCGACACTGGCCATTCATGAGCATCTGTATGTTCACGCAAGCGGAAGGGATCGCATAGCCCTTTCTTCCGTCTGTTACTCGACCTTCTAACAATGTATGAGCTTGAAAAGACTCGGTCAGCGGAAGCCCTTGTTAGCCTACACACTCCCTAATTGTTAGCTGTCGCTGGAGTGGGAGTGCCCTAACATGACGGCTGTGCAATGGACACAACTAAATTAGGGGGAAAATCTGATAAAAGGAAAAAATATATAATGCTACATAATGCAGTACTAGGCATGATATTTATTTTCTAATCCTTTGAGTGGTTTGGAGCATATTTTCACAAAATCGCAACTACTGTTGGCTAAAAAGGGAGCTCTCTCTAAATAAATGCAAAACCACTGAGGGTTTGAGCTCGATTCAAGGATAATGTATCGCTCATTTATACCAGGTACCCCTGTAGAAAGAAATTTTATCAGACTTTGACCTTTTCCATCAAACATTTTCAGCAGTACAATATTTTCAGGTACAGGCACTTGGATGGTAACATAAAACTCTGGAAACCGACGTGTGCTAAAGTCAGTGCTCAAAGTGAAACTGACCTTATGGTAAAGTCTACACCTGAATTAAACCGAGCAGGAGTGTACAAAAGGTAGTGTAACCTTCAGTGATTTTGAAGAGTAAAAATCTCAGACCTGGCGTTTCTAACCCCAGGGCACACGGCAAGAGCGAGCAAGCGGGAGGTCTCTTCGTTCTGTTCCTCTAAACCATCTTGTATGTTTTTGAGTGGTCTGGCAGACAGCCTGCTCCTCTGTATTCCCATGAAGGGGAGGGAGTGTGTGTGTGTGTGTGTGTGTGTGTGTGTGTGTGTGTGTGTGTGTGTGTGTGTGTGTGTGTGTGTGCGCGTGTGCATGTGTGTGTGCGTGTGTCTGTAAAATTACATCCGCATGACATGCATTCAGTTCAACTCCAAACTGCTCTGTGACTCATTACCTCATAGGCAGAACAGCAACAAGTCCAGCCAACAGTCCAGAATCTCTCATTATACATGTGTGTGTGTGTGTGTGTGTGTGTGTGTGTGTGTGTGTGTGTGTGTGTGTGTGTGTGTGTGTATGTGTGGGGCCAACTTTATAAAGAGGGAAAGAATGAGAACAAGAAGGAGAGGAAGCATGAGAGAAGATTTTAAAGAGAGAAAAGAAAAGAGAAGGACCATGACATCATCTCAGTTGACAGGAAATGTTAAACCAAAATAAAATATAGAAGTGGCTAGAAGTTAACAAGAAGCGATCTCATGGCTCAAATTAATAGTGATGTGAATTCAGTTGTATCCCTTCAGGCCTGAATGACTAGACTGATCTGAGCTGACGAGAAGTATATTATAACTCAAACAAACACTCTTTACAACCGTGCTAAGCTAGAACAGCAGAAGACGACACTGGGTTCCACTTCTGTCAGCCATGAACATCTGACCCTCATGGGGACAGACTCTCACAGTTAAAGACTTATTAACAAAGTCTTACTCAATGCTTTTTGTTTTTCACACCATTCTGTGTAGAATCTTTCTGTGTGTGTGAAAATCACATTAGATCAGCAGTTTCTAACATACTGAAAGCAGCCCAGCGTGCCACTGGTTCGCACTGTGGCCTCTTCGCAGTGTTGACATTGTCGGCAGAAGTGTGCGGACGTGCTTTGTTATGCCCTTGGATAGCAGTTCCAGTCGTCTAGGTTAAACCAAAGGTTAGGCTTCAACTCTTCAATCATCGTCTCATTGTAACGATCACTAAGCACTACTGGTCAACTGTTCCACTACTGGCCCTTTGAGAATCCCAGACCACCTGGAAGCGTCAATGTTCTGACAATGTTCAGCATCAATGGTTGACTTTTGAACTTTTTCTTGATCTGCGATTAAGGATGTGTCCGATCCATCCGTTTACTCGGCCTTAAAGAATGATCCTCTTAAAGGAACGCGCTTGTGTATTTTCTAATCTGTAAGTTATATTGTTATTGGTTGCTTGAAGCACAATGTTCGCAGCTTCACTGATAACAGAGGCTAAAATGTCAGCGTTCTTTGACATTAACCAGAGACGGACACAAAAAATCGTTGGCTATTTTCTACATTCTTCAAAATAAATGCAAATGAACTCTCTCCTTTCACTTGATGTGGGTGTTAGATGACACTACATTATATGTTTAGGCTTAACCACTTGCCATTTCTCATCAGCAGATGCGAATAACACCCATCAGTTATACAAAGTTGTACTTGACGATGACATTGACGTGCCTGAGGTTTGTCTCTTTCTAGGTTACAAGTCAATGTTTTTGCATCGATTTTGTTGAGAAGCCTAAGACTTGCGAAAGCTGTTTTAATATCGCTACCCAGCCTTGCCATGTAGACCGCACTGTAGAGTTATATGTGTATCCCTGAAGCATGGAGTTTGTTTAATGGACACACTTTAAATGCATACACTGTATTTTGTATCCATATAAAGCCATGGACAGAGACATGGCAGTTGGTCATCGTGTGAGTTCACGGAAGTTATCTTCAGGAAGTGCGTTATCCTGGCCAAGCTCAGAGTCATGGTTGATCCAGAGCTTCTCTCAGGACCACTGGCAGGACAAAGGCAGGAAAATACACCCCAGATAGGCCATCAGGGTACCATGCACCCACACACACACACACACACATTCACACACTCACTCACTCACACCTAGAGTGAGTTTTGCATAGCCTTTTCACCTACTGGTATGATTTTGGACAGCAGAACGAAACTAGAGAACCTGCAAGAAAGCTATATGAGGCCAAACACCCAAAACCACGGAAGAAGCTCAGGCCTTGGTCTTTTTTTAGGTTTTCTAAAAACAACACCAACACAAATTTGCTTTTAGTTAATACTTACAAAGGGTCTCATCAGGTAATCGATAATTTATTACTTTTTTTTTTTTTTCATTTTTGTCTATACTGATGACAAGCAAGACAAAATAATTACATTTTTTTTTAAACAAGAATATTTTACTAAACACAAATACTGTAATGTTAACTGCATTGGTGAGTCCCATCCCTACTGAAGATTTCAAGTGAAGTTGGCACAGTGTACAGTATGATCAGAAAAGTAAAGCATTTCTAATTGAACATATGCTGGTTGAAAAAAAATAAAAGATTTACTTATTTATTCCCTTTTTAAACTCGTTCTTCAAACTGGTTCTGATTGTTTTTCTAGTTCTCCAGTTTCACACAACAGCTCCGAACCTGAGGACGGTTAGAGCTAGAGCTGATGTTTTTCTCCACTAAACTCGAGACCACCTTGACAAGATCTGCAAATGAATCTGCGAATGAAGGCGTGGTCTGGAATCTGCTCACTAGTGATTTTTTGCAATGATTAAGGAACCGCAAACGTTCCATCACTCCGCTCAGCTACGTCTTGAAGCGCATGTTACCACAAACCACGGTTGCAAATGACATATACCACACCCACATTCAGCATTGTGCATAACCACCCAACAATCCCCCAACCCTGTCTCTCACACTCACACACACACACACACACACACACACACACACACACATGTACTTAACCACACACAGAGGATGCACAGTCAACTCCGGGCCCCTTCTAAGAGGAAATGTCATGTTTATCATAATCTCTGAAGATATGTATTTACAAATATAGCGTATGCGCATTTTATACACATCATCTTTTTTTTTTCTTCTTTTTTTTTTTGTCATTCAGTGTCTTGGTTAGCTTGACATTTCCGTGTTGTCTAGAGCTCCGGATCAGCACGATTAGCTTTGAAGTACCCAAAGGTCAGCAAATCAATACAAGTGAATATGTCAATGAGGAAGCGGGGCTATGGCGACACGCCAGAAATGATAGAATTTGTTGTCTGCACATCCACAGATCTGTGTGTGCGCGCGTGCTTGTTTGTGTGTGTGTGTGTTGACATTTGTGCATACTTTTATACGTCCGTAAATTGCTATTTTTCATCTTGAAACAGAAACCTGTTGATTTCCCTGTGTGCAGTAAACACATTGCTCAAAGAACACCATAATCACATCGCTTTACAAATACAAACAGTAAGCAAATAGAGGACAGGCTAAGACAGAAGTGCTCAGTGTTGGAAAAGGGGGAGGGGGGGGGGTGGTAGGAGCGAGGTAGAAGTGCAGCACCAAAAGCAGAAAGTTGACTTCAATTAGGCAAAGAATTCAATACACATCCAGGAAGGGTGGAAATGAAACACGATTCCCAGTAGGACTGTCCGGCTGTGTTTGAAAGTTATGGTGACAACATTAGGAATTAGGCTGTTTTTGAGAGTTACATTTCCTTTGATGAAATGACATCAGAACAATGTTGACTACATGACAATGGCCTGAGTGGGAATTGAACGCCAGTCACAGCACTGCATCCTTACCACTGGACCACTAGGGAACATACTGCTAATGCCAGTAAATGCACGCACACAGCAGCTAGCATCACAAACACTACAGTACTGTGAAAAAGTCTTAGGTGCCATATTATCTGTAGTACAAATTTATTATGTCATGGTTTTGACCATTCTCTACAAAGATACACTAAGATTAATGAATAAATAACATTACAGAAGAATATTTGCATGCCTGTAAAGAAAGCGACATATTACATGACAGACCAGTTTTCAGATGGGGGAAAAAAAACAATAATGTCGACTCCTGGATTTTGACATGAAAATTGAAAGGAGCGAGTGTGACGAAGTTACCAAAAGAGCTCATATTCTCCAGCATGCTCAGTAAAACCTAACAGCTGTTTTACTTAGAATACTGCACAGTACTGTAAATAAAACAGCTGTTAGGTTTAACTGAGCATGCTGGAGAATATGAGTTCATTTGGTAACTTCGTCACACTCGCTCCTTTCTATTTTTTTGTATATAATAAACTTATATAACAAAATTTTACTACAGATAATATGGCGCACAGTACTGCTATATCACGGTGCATTCATTTGGAAGCCAGGATGCACATCACTGTGCTATTTTGTAAAGAAAATGAAACAAAGATGTAACATTACAAAACTAAGTGATGCATGACATGTGATACACACAGTGTGCATGGAAAGCTGGTGTTTTCCTCCCAACCTTTGATCAGAATCCTCAACCCTGTTAGAAACATAAGGGATGTCGTGTGCACGACATAAACGGTTCAAATAAAGGTTCATATAAGTCATGTAAGTTGTGCTTGGATCGTTCACTTAACGTCGCTTATCTCAACGTAATTCTAACTTTTTAAAAACAACATAGTCCCGACAGTGAACATCTTCACAACTTTGTTACAACTTTATCACGATGCTCATTTGGTGTTAGGGCTCCTGCTGGGTTGTTGTTCTTTGCATCACATTGAACTCTAATTTTACCCAAGTTGGCAAGTCCAACTCATTAGCTATCTCTCCCCAATCGCACAACAACTACTGGAGAGGGTGAGGCCTAGAATGTGCATCGTCTGAGATACATGTAGCCAGCCACTGCATCTTTTTAATGAAGCATCATATGCCAGAGAAGCACACTCAGAGGAAACTGGTGAATTGCCCTTTTCATGCAAGCACGAACTCACAGATGAGAACGATTGGCTGGTGCTGCTCGGACTGACAGGTGAGAAGGGGGGATAATTTTATATCTCCCATCCTGATATCATGGCCAATTTTACTCTGCTGGACTTGGAAGAAAGGGATGAGGCTTTTCTCTTGCGCCACTTTTTTTGCAGCATTTTTACAATGAATCAAACAGATTAACTGATCAAGCCTTTCAGCCTTACCTGTGAAGTCGCCCCTGTGCCTTTGTTTACCACGGTGTGGGGGATCCAGTGAGCCGTCGCTTTCTGTCCTCTCTCCTTCCATGCTGAAACAAAACCGAGATTGGTTTCTTTAATCCAATAGAATGTGCATGTAGACTTTTATGCGTGCTCGTTTCCCTGATAACGACCCTTTTAACGTGCTAAATTTCGAAAAAACAATTTAAAAACTACTGTTCCAATTTTCTGCTTCTATAATTATAAAACATCTTTGTGGCATGGAGATGAACAGTGGGCTATTACACTCACTGTATAACTCACTGTCAGCCAGAGATTCATCCATACTGCTCATTAAATGCTTAATTAACTTAGACTCTCATCAGCTCCGAAATGAAACGTAATGGGAGACAACGGGTCAAAAAAATCGCTTTCCATTAATCACGGAGAATTAAGGGACGTATGGAAATTATAATTCATAGTCCGGTCATTGCCTCATCATAATTGTCTTTCCATTTTTGTTGACTTGTGCAGTAAACATGACAGTGTGACCTGGGGATCCCCAAACGCCCAATATTCAGTATTCTTTACAAGCCTTTCTGAATATCAACAGCTCATGAAAGATGTCAGCAGAAGGCAAGGTTTGTGCTAAGGTTACCATGGTCTAAAGGATCTCTTCCTCTCTAGCTCTTTTGTCTGTCGGCCTATGACAGTCATATTTAATGTGCGACTCATACCGCCAAGAAAAACACATAAACAATCCGCTCCCTGCCTGAGCTCAGGCCTATTTGTCCGTAGCATCTATTCACTCGGGGCTGTCACTGGCATAAATATAGAAATATAAGATCATTACCTTCCTTGAAATGAGCATTTACGGCCCGATCTGATGAAATACCTCACCGACTCGAAAGATAGCGATGGAATTGATCGGAGAAGCGGGCGTCAATAACTCTCAACGTACGTTTCATTTCTTTTCATTATTCCCATCTTTCCTTCCGATCCTAAACATCCTCTGTTTTCTTAAGCCTCTAAAATTACTGTAGCCTCTCATTCAGATAGCATCGAAACTGCGTTCACAAATTAAATTCAGTTTTATCTGTTCGGAGTGAATTTAGCAATACGCCTTTTCACAAGTCGGAGCTTTATTTTTCTATTGTATAATCTTCAGAGTTCATCATGACGGTATATGTGCTCTGCTAAGAAATCATTTTCTAAACGTAATGGATATAAATGAAGCACTTGCCTTGAGCTTACATGTGACACTGTGCTGCCAAAACACAGATCAAGAGAGAGATTTGAGAGAGAGAAACTTCAGAGAAGGCCAAAGCAGGATTGGGGGCCAGCTCCTACTTAACATAGCAAGAGTGAAAGACTGACCTTTCCCTAGCTGACACATCCGGAAACCCCCGAGCATTTCATTGTGCACTAGATTCCACTGACTGTCTCTGGAGGAGTTTCACTCTCCTGGTCAGAATTTTTCCATTACACATTATGCAGGTGAAATCTTGTAATCCCTCTTTTATATAAGGAAGACAAAACCGTCGTCCTCTTTCCTGATTTGAGTGCCCACTATTTACACTTTTTACTCCATATACATGCAACCTTTATCTGCTGGAAATTAATACATAGACACCAAATCATCCAGTTTGTTTTGGAAGTTCTGGCCGTCTGCGTCCTGTCTGCTCTGTGGCAGCAGCAGACGAGAAGAGATCGCGTTTGACGGTTGCGTCGATATAAACAATGACAGGCCGTGTTTGCGGCCGTCGCAAATCCCGCATGGTCTTCTGCTCTGGAGTCAACTCTGAGCTCTATTTCTGTGATCAGACGAGTGCAGTCTCCCAGGTAATGACGCCATTATGCTGTTTTGGCAGGATTTGTTTTTTTAAGTTTTGCTTCTATTTTCACTGTCACATGTTAATGAGCTGCCACGACGAGGATGAAGAGGCACGAAAGAGTTTGTGACTTTTACAATCCATTGGCTTAATGGGATTTTCAAACCTATTTTAGCCCAAAAGTGAGTTTGTGTGTGTGTGTGTGTGTGTGTGTGTGTGTGTGTGTGTGTGTGTGTGTGTGTGTGTGTGTGTTTGTCTTCTCTTCCAAAACCCCTCTTAGCACAGACACATGGATAAACTGGTGCTTTCGTGTCCTCAACGCAGCATTATAAATCTTTTCTCAAATCTTATAACCCGCTTTTGTGGATGTTTATTATTTATATCACCCCACTTCAACAGAAATAGGCCGTTCACCCACTAAACACTAAATAATACCACGTAATACACCAGACTTTATTTTAACTAACAAAAAGCTTATATCTGTGGCTGCTAAAGACTGATATTATACATTTGTGGCTAGTAAAGGTACTTTTCACAAAAAAAAAAAAAAATAGATTTTACTTAGCATCTGTTTTGGTGTTTAAGTACTCCAGCTGTGAGATGTGCCATAAAAACACAACCCATTTATTTTAACACGCACACACACGCAAGTGAAGCATAAACTCCATAGAAATCCAACTAAATCCATTTAAAAAGCATAACCCAGGTCTCAGAAAATACTATAGCGCATTAAAATGACAAATGCATTTAAATAACAGTCTGCAATATTAATGCTGGAAAAATACCACTAGCATTATCAGTCATTTTTGCATTTGCAGCACTGACTTCCTTTTTTCATGTAAACATCTTTTGATGCTTATTCAGGCCCAGTTATTTAGGCCAAAGATGATTTAGTATCAGGAAAAGATCCAATAAATGTATATACAATATGACTAAAATAGCAAAATCGCTCTGTTCTACCCGAGATCTCCTATAATTTGACTGGATCTCTACGGAAGCGCATTGCATTCACAAAAGAAAAAAAAATCACAGGAATTATCTCATAATTATGACATCCTGATCTCATAATTATGACTTATTATCTCATAATTATGACTTACTATCTCATAATTATGACTTATTAT
>JAAGKR010000057.1:184452-205332 GCA_011419295.1 Clarias macrocephalus
CAGTTATTTAGGCCAAAGATGATTTAGTATCAGGAAAAGATCCAATAAATGTATATACAATATGACTAAAATAGCAAAATCGCTCTGTTCTACCCGAGGTCTCCTATAATTTGACTGGATCTCAGATGTCCTCTTACAAAAATTTAAAAAACTGTAAGCATCTGCATCTAATCCATGAAACTCCATACCATTTCTTCTGTATGTCTCAACATCCTCAAAAACCCCAATCCACAACCCTGCCCCCCCCCCCCCACCAAACTTTTACTACCTTCACTGATAAAAAGATCTATCAATCTTTCCCTACACCGCAGTTTTACTTTTTCAGTCTGTTTAAGATGTTTTTTTAATCACATTTTATGGAAGCAATCCTGAGGCATCTCTTGACCAGAAATCATACCACCTGCCTGCTTAACCCCATCTCTTCCACAGTGCTCCAGACCATCTGGCAAGACTTCAGCACTTCTATCGTAAACAACTCATAACATCTGGTCACTTATCTAGCAGGCTTCAAGACAGCAAGTTAGACCAAACCTGAAAGAGCCCACACTTGACACTTTAGACATTAACACCGTCTGACATGCCTCACTTCTCACCTTTCTTTCTACAATTCCTGAACAAGCAGTATACACGAGTCACGAGTTTGCTCTTTCCTACCCTGAATGACCTAGAAGCTCCTAACCAGTCTGGCTTTAAATTGTCCTTGTGACTTTTACTGAGAAGCGTGATGTATAAGCCAAACGATCATTGATTCTCATCCATGTTGACCTTTCATAAGCCTTCGACACAGTCAATCATAAGCCTCTCCTTCCCATCCTCATGCTTCTTGAAATTAGTGGAAGAGCATGGCAGCGGTTTGCTTCTTATATGTAGGAATACTACTAGGGTGACAACAAGGGTCAGTGCTGGGTCCCATTTTATTCTTCCTCTATACCTGCTCTTTCAGTTAGATCATATCCTGTTAGGCTAAAGACAATCCACTCACTTCCCACTTTCTAGGTGTCTATACTTATCTCAGCACTTCCGCTAAACGTCTAGTCACATGGTGATGGCAGCTCATCATCTGAAACTAAACGCCAGCTATTGTAAATCCTTTCAGATGCCTCATCACATCAAGATCTTGACTCTCCCTGGAGTTTTCTTGGGAAGCTGTTGAGGCACGCTCTTGACAAACTATTATTATTTCATTTTCATACTGCTTACTATGGTCATGTAGGATTTTCCTTTAGATTTATCTCCAACGAAGCCACTCAAGTGCTACTTTACTCCATTGTCATCTGAAGACTGGGATTCTGGAGGTCTTCCTCTGAGTGTCATCAGACCACTTCATCTTATTCTGAACTTTAGATAGTGTGCATCACCCCCCTGCTGGGTTCCCTGAACCGGCTTGCTGTAGCTGCACTAATTAAGCTTTAATGTATGCTAACATCCCGACCTCTTTGTATTAGCATGAGGAGCTGTTTTTGATGGAAACTAAAAACCGCTGCAATTCATTCTGGTCTGAAAATGTCGTAAATGTAATTGCAAATTGGTGATTTTCTCTTTCCTTTCGTGAAAAAATTACTCGTATTATTCAGTTATTCTCAACATCTGTTGAGCTAAAATGAGGGCAAAGGCAAGCTCATGCTAAATTACAAGTAAATCATAATAAGTGCAAAAATTTTCATTTTTATAGAAGTTCTTATAAAAAAAAATTTTTTTTTAATGCTTTTTCCAAGTCCTAGGTCAAACTAGTGTCAGATTTTGTACCAGTAAACACAATTGTCCCTATTTTAGAATTTACAGGTAGACCAAATAAAAGAATAAAAAAAAAACACAAAAATTCATAACACTAGTGAAAGCTTATTGAATACACTATTATGAATACCTATTGACCAAAAGGCCTCATTACAAAGTATTACGATTGGAAAAGGGCCATTCCAAGACTCCATTCTCAGCTTCTCAACGTTACATGGAGATGAAGAAACGAGGACAGAAAAAGAAAAAAAAAGTCAAGAAGAGAGTGAGAGAGTGATAGACAGGCAGAAAAGGGAAAGAAGAAAGGAGGCAATTCGTGCTGTTGTTTTTAGCAGTTAATCAACAGCAGCTTTTTAAGCACTTCCTTTGTAACATCCTCTGTAAGGTGCCTGAACAACAAAAGCGAAGTTGTCTGAAAAACAATTGGTTCTCACTTCTGTTGCATAGTCCAAACAGTACACCATGCTTTATCAAACAATCAATTATAGCAATACAGTGTAGACTAGAAACATAAAGCAACAACAATACGAGAAAAATTTTAAACATGTGCTGCCTAATATGGAGATATATCATATAACACTGCTTTAATGTTGTATTACGTTCTGTATCAATCTGTGAGCTCTATGGCCTGAGAGAATGGCCTGAATAAGGGATCATGAGTGAACTGCCTATATACGGTTTGGCAGAAAAGATGACCAGAGTATAACTTAGTGTAAAAGGATGGCCTAAGTGAGCTTTGGTGTAAGAAAATATGACCTAATTCAGAAGTGGTGTAAGGGTAGATGTGGTTTGATCTGAGAGGTTGCAGTTGAGACGATTCGTAAAGCAGTGACGAAATGATCCCAGACTATCGGACGTGATAAAAAAAAGTGAGGAATCGTCCGGATTCAGCAGATTAACTGCCGACAGATGTCTTTCATCGCTACAGTATGACTGACTGATGTTACTTGTTAAATCTGTCATCAGCTGTTTTGAAGCATGCAATCAAGATGACCAATGACAGTTTGCCCTTTTGTGGTTGTTGCTACCTGTCAGCCGACTAACATAGCTTGATGGACATTTGTCTGCCTCTTATCTTTACCTGTCACCCATGTTCTATTCCACAGATGATTGCGATCGACTGTCAGCTAAAAATGAGTGAGTGATGGGAGGCATATTTGCAGCAGTCAGCAGGATAAGGAAAAACAAGTTGCGCAATATCAGTGACCAAAATCTGCGCAGTACCGTTTTATTCATTTGTAAAATAACGCATTTTGAGCAACACCTCCCCAAAATTGAAGGCTTCGAATTTGCTTCCAAAAAATCAAGGCATGGCGGCACAGTGGCTTAATGGTTAGCACTTACACCTCCCAACCAGGTTCGATTCATGGAGTCATGCATGGAGTTTGCATGTTCTTCCTGTGTTTAGAGGGTTTCCTCCCACAATCCAAAGACATGCAGATTAGGCTAAATCATCATAGTACCTTAACCCTTGTATCCAGGATTAAGCGGTAGAGACAGAGAGTGAGTGAGAAATCAAGGCAATCATGAAGGATGGTTTTGTTGTTGTGGCAGAAGATGCACAATCAGATACATCAGATGGGACGTTTTCTCCCGCTGAGACTGCTGCTGAAGGCACAAAGACGATTTCGCCTCCCGGCAAACAACACATCTCACTAACATCTTGCTTCATACAGTTAACAATCCCAACGTGACACTAATTATCAGCACTGTAATTGATCTGGCATCATCAAATTACTTTTTATATTGAATCTGTGAACAATTGTTTATTTAATTAATGAATAAATCATTGATTGCAATCACATCCTCAATTACAATAGGTAGGCTATGTGCATATCTGAATTGCAATTGACGTGTCTTGTTTACTGTCCATTTGTGGAGTGTCTTCTTCTAATTATATTAATTTATTATTTATATGATTGTAGCTGTGACTGCCCTGAGTTTTTTCAATATGTGAGGTATGGTGATATGGCAAAATTTGAGAGCTGTCTGTTGGTTGTTTATGGTCGTCAATAAGTAGGCAATCTGCAGGAAAATCAACCTTCATCTGTTAATCATTCTGTATCTTTAGTTGTTAATCTCCCTACCGACAGTCTTGTTCTTTCTGGCCGAATGACGGTCGTTTATAATTGTGTGGGTGTGTTGCTCAGGGATTGACGTCTGCTTGTATGCATTTATGTTGCCAATGTAGGGATGATAATTAGTTTTGTCACAGGAAACACATACTGACCCACTTCGGCAAGGATTGTCCCTTGGCACAAATGTAATAATCTTAATGCTTAATCTGACTATAATGCAATAATCCCACAAACATAATCAATATTTATCATAATAGCCCTGCTAATGTAATAGCTATTTGTTAGGTTTGTGGGACGTTTGTGGGACTTTTACATTAAAGATGCAGATTAAGCTGTAGATTTGTATTACATTTGTGGTTTATTATTTTTGTGAGCCGTTATTAGATTGGTGGTTGTTTCCGGGTGTTCTGAATGAGGTTCCGTATGAGTGGTTGCTGTGACGTGGAGAGTAAGAGGTTAGCACTGACAGTACACAGGTTGGGTTTGGGTTGGACAGCATACATGTTTGAATCTCACCTCCGGTATGCATGATTTGAATTTACATGTCCTTCACATGCTTGGTGCATTTCATCTGGGTATTCTGGTTACCTCCCAGTCCAGTGATGTATATAACTGAATGTTACATAGACGTGAGTCTATATTCTTGTGCCCTATGATACGTTGGCAGCCCATCCAGGATGTACCCTGCCTTGGTCCCTAAGATTCCTGGGATAGACTCCAGACACCTGTGATCCTACACAGGATAGGTTTTACAGATAATGGATGCATGGATGGATAGTTGCCATGTATGAGGATGAGGATGAGTAGTTGCCCTATATATAGTATGAAGGTATGAAAAGATGGCCTAAATGATTAATGGTGATTAATGATAACCTGAACAAGAACAGAGGACATGGTGGACTGAATGAGTTTTTGGACTGAATGAGGTTTGGGGAGAGACTGTGGACTGAATGAGGTTTGTGGAGAGACTGTGGACTGAATGAGGTTTGTGGAGAGACTGTGGACTGAATGAGGTTTGTGGAGAGACTGTGGACTGAATGAGGTTTGGAAGAAACTGTGGACTGAATGAGGTTTGGGGAGAGAGGGTGGACTGAATGAGGTTTGGAAGAAACTGTGGACTGAATGAGGTTTGAGGAGAGATGGTGGACTGAATGAGGTTTGGGGAGAGACGGTAGACTGAATGAGGTTTGGTGAGAGACTGTGGACTGAATGAGGTTTGGGGAGAGACGGTGGACTAAATGAGGTTTGGGGAGAGATGGTGGACTGAATGAGGTTTGGGGAGAGACTGTGGACTGAATGAGGTTTTGGGGAGAGATGGTGGACTGAATGAGGTTTGGGGAGAGACTGTAGACTGAATGAGGTTTGGTGAGAGATGGTGGACTGAATGAGGTTTGGGGAGAGACTTTTGACTGAATGAGGTTTTGGGGAGAGACGGTAGACTGAATGAGGTTTGGTGAGAGACTGTGGACTGAATGAGGTTTGGTGATAGACTGTGGACTGAATGAGGTTTGGGAAGAGACAGTGGACTAAATGAGGTTTGGGGAGAGATGGTGGACTGAATAAGGCTTTGGGGAGAGATGGTGGACTAAATGAGGTTTGGGGAGAGATGGTGGACTGAATAAGGCTTTGGGGAGAGATGGTGGACTGAATGAGGTTTGGTAAGAGACTGTGGACTGAATGAGGGTTGGTGAGAGATGGTGGACTGAATGAAGTTTGGGGAGAGACGGTAGACTGAATGAGGTTTGGGGAGAGATGGTGGACTGAATGAGGTTTGAGGAGGCACTGTGGACTGAATGAGGTTTTGGGGAGAGACGGTAGACTGAATGAGGTTTGGTGAGAGACTGTGGACTGAATGAGGTTTGGTGATAGACTGTGGACTGAATGAGGTTTGGGAAGAGACGGTGGACTAAATGAGGTTTGGGGAGAGATGGTGGACTGAATGAGGTTTGGGGATTACTGTGGACTGAATGAGGTTTGGGGAGAGACTGTGGACTAAATGAGGTTTGGGGAGAAATAGTGGACTGAATGAGGTTTGGTGAGAAATAGTGGACTGAATGAGGTTTGGTAAAAGATAGTGGACTGAATGAGATTTGGTCAGAGATAGTGGACTGAATGAGGTTTGTGGAGATATGGTGGACTGAATGAGGTTTGTGGAAAGACTGTGGACTGAATGAGGTCTGGGGAGAGACTATGGACTGAATGAGGTTTGTAGGTTGGAAGAAACTGTGGACTGAATGAGGTTTGGGGAGAGAGGGTGGACTGAATAAGGTTTGGAAGAAACTGTGGACTGAATGACGTTTGGGGAGAGAGGGTGGACTGAATAAGGTTTGGAAGAAACTGTGGACTGAATGAGGTTTGGGGAGAGATGGTGGACTGAATGAGGTTTGGGGAGAAATGGTGGACTGAATGAGGTTTGGGGAGAGATGGTGGACTGAATGAGGTTTGGGGAGAGATGGTGGACTGAATGAGGTTTGGGGAGAGACTATGGACTGAATAAGGTTTTGGGGAGAGATGGTGGAGTGAATGAGGTTTGGGGAGAGAGGGTGGACTGAATGATGTTTGGTAAGAGACTGTGGACTGAATGAGGTTTGGTGAGAGATGGTGGACTGAATGAGGTTTGGGGAGAGATGGTGGACTGAATGAGGTTTGGGGAGAGATGGTGGACTGAATGAGGTTTGGGGAGAGATGGTGGACTAAATGAGGCTTTGGGAGAAATAGTGGACTGAATGAAGTTTGGGGAGAGACTGTTGACTGAATGAGGTTTGTGGAGAGACTGTGGACTGAATGAGATTTAGGGGGAGACTGTAGACTGAATGAGGTTTGGGAGAGACTGTGGACTGAATGAGGTTTACGGAGTGATGGTAAAAGAGTACAGCATGAATAAGGATTTGTGAGAGTGGGTAGCCTTAACATGATTTGGTGAGACAGGATATAGTGAATGAGGATCTGTGAGAAAATGGGCGGCGAGTCTGAGGTTTGGTTTGAAGTGAAGCCTGAACTGAGTTTGGTGTGAGAGAGGCTAGACAGAAATAGGCTTAGTGTAATAAGATGGTGACAAGACTGACTGAGGTTTGGAAGAAACTGTGGACTGAATGAGGTTTGGGGAGAGATGGTGGACGGAATGAGGTTTGGGGAGAGATGGTGGACTGAATGAGGTTTGGGGAGAGATGGTGGACAGAATGAGGTTTGGGGAGAGACTGTGGACTGAATGAGGTTTGGGGAGAGACTGTAGACTGAATGAGGTTTGGGAGAGACTGTGGACTGAATGAGGTTTGGTGAGAGATGGTGGACTGAATGAGGTTTGGGGAGAGATGGTGGACTGAATGAGGTTTGAAAGAGACTGTGGACTGAATGAGGTTTGGTGAAAGATAGTGGACTGAATGAGGTTTGGGGAGAGACTGTGGACTGAATGAGGTTTGGGGAGAGACTGTGGACTGAATTAGGTTTGGGGAGATACTGTGGACTGAATGAGGTTTGGGGAGAGTCTGTGGACTGAATGAGGTTTGGGGAGAGACTGTGGACTGAATGAGGTTTCGGGAGAGATAGTGGACTGAATGAGGTTTGGGGAGAGACCGTGGACTGAATGAGGTTTGGGAAGAGATGGTGGACTGAATGAGGTTTAGGGAGAGATAGTGGACTGAATGAGGTTTTGCGAGAGATGGTGGACTGAATGAGATTTGGGGAGAGATAGTGGACTGAATGAGGTTTGGGGAGAGATGGTGGACTGAATGAGATTTGGGGAGAGATGGTGGACTGAATGAGGTTTCGGGAGAGATAGTGGACTTTAATGAGGTTTGGGGAGAGAGGGTGGACTGAATGAGGTTTGGGGAGAGATGGTGGACTGAATGAGGTTTGGGAGAGATTGTGGACTGAATGAGGTTTGGGGAGAGACTATGGACTGAATAAGGTTTTGGGGAGAGATGGTGGACTAAATGAGGTTTGGGGAGAGATGGTGGACTAAATGAGGTTTCGGGAGAGATAGTGGACTAAATGAGGTTTGGAGAGAGACTATGGACTGAATAAGGTTTTGGGGAGAGATGGTGGACTGAATGAGGTTTGGGGAGAGAGGGTGGACTGAATGATGTTTGGTAAGAGACTGTGGACTGAATGAGGTTTGGGGAGAGATGGTGGACTGAATGAGGTTTGTGGAGAGACTGTGGACTGAATTAGGTTTGGTGAAAGATAGTGGACTGAATTAGGTTTGGGGAGAGACTGTGGACTGAATGAGGTTTAGGGAGTGATGGTAAAAGAGTACAGCATGAATAAGGATTTGAGAGAGTGGGTAGCCTTAATATGATTTGGTGAGACAGGATATGGTGAATGAGGATCTGTGAGAGAGTGGGCGGTGAGCCTGAGGTTTGGTTTGAAGTGAAGCCCTGAACTGAGTTTGGTGTGAGAGAGGCTAGACAGAAATAGGCTTAGTGTAATAAGATGGTGACAAGATGAGGTTTTCTGTAAGAGTTCAAAAGAATAAATTGTTTGAAATTGTTTAATGAGGATTGACTGAATTAAGCAGTTTTTACTGTTTCTGTGTCCACATTGACAGATTGTCTTTTTGTTCCTGCAGAAAGAAAAAAAATCCAAGCGCTATTTTTCTTTTTGTTTATGTGCAGCATAACAGTTTATCTTTTGTGTCTCTGGTCTCCTTTTCTTTTTCACTATTTCATTCTGTCATTTCCTTCAGCATTATTGGAAAGATGCTGGTACACCCATAATCTAGTCTGCCTAATTCAGTTTTCCCTTTCAACTGTCAGCAGAGCTATTAAAACACAAACACACACACACAATACCATAGTCTGTACTAAGAAATGATGCATGAACTTCTTCCTTGGTAGAAATATTACGTTTGAGTATGTGAAAACTATGTATGATAAATGCACTACATGCAGGTTCTATAATAAAAAGGGATTTAAACACACTGCAAAAGAATCAAATCTATATTTAAACTTTACAACATATTCGTAAAAGATCAGTATACCAAAAGAAAACTCCACGAAAATAATATTGTTACAAAACTACTCGTACAGGGAATGCTCTCACATGGCATAGAGCTTATATCTATTGTCTGAGAGTGTGTATGTAGTCATTATGTTGAGGGAAAAGAGCCATAGGCCAGCGGCTAAATTAGGGGCTTTTAAGAGGTACTGATGAACTCCCACCCACCCACCCGCAAGTCATCTATCTTGCTTCTCATCGCATAAACATTAGGCATATCAATGAGTAGTGGCACCATAGCTTACCGGCGCACCAGAGAGCTCTACGGGAAGGCTGCTGAAAAGCTTGACCATTTATTTTGTTTAGCTCTGTAATGCTATGCAAATGTATCAAACAAAAAAAAAAAAGGCACGAACCTGAGCTATTATTATAAATGTGTTTTGAAGCCAATAGAAAATAGAGAGGAAATACATTTCCAAACATGCTGGTAATGACTTTCTAGCTCTTACTTTAAGTATGTCACATACTTGTGTCTGTATAAGGGCACTTGTCCTATTTCAAAAATTCCTCTTGTTCCAGAATAGAAAAGTATGCATGCAGAGAGCGCTGAGTTCTTCAGGCCTCGCTGAATGAGTCAGAGAAAAATACTGCTAAAAATCTGACTGCATAGCAATCCTATGAACAAGTTCTCCAGATAAAGTGGCGATTCATTCTCTAAGGTGCGTCACAGGATTATCAACGTTTTGATAAACATCGTTCTTGTGATCTCTGGCACATCTCAACATGCTGAGATGAAAGAGCTCCAGATGCCTGGTGCAGTAATCACTGTGATCAGTGGAAAGCAATATTCTACGAAGCACTCGGGGGTTATGCTAACTGAATGCATAACAGATACAACCTTTTGTAGGTGTGTTCCACAAAATCACGATAACATCAGAAAGGCTTGTTACAAATGCATTAAAAGGCAGGTATATAACTTGAATTTTAATCCCAAAGTCCCAGGTCAAATCTCATGGAGCTGCAGTTTGTGTATGTCGAACAGAACGCAAACTTGTATCATGAAATGAGCAAGACCGGTGGGGATCAGAGACTGGGTCCTTGAAACTGAGATAGAGCCTGTAAAGTTCACTACATTTAAATGGCCACCAAGTGAATGGTGAGAATAAAGCAGTATCACACGAGAGAAAGTGCTGATGTGCTGGTTACCAGCATGGCTGTGATGCGGTCATAGACATGTAGACTTGTGCCTTTGAACGCATCACAACAGCACTCCCTCTTGTGCGATGCTTCATTTTCACCATTTATTGACAAGAGATTATGGTTTTTGTCATTTAACTAATTATCTTGATCCCCATAACATATCCTTTCATTACTGAGGGAACTAACTAATCGTGACTGGTGGAGCTGGGGACTGAATGTTAGATTATTCTATATAAATTATATATAAATTATTACTGATGATATGGAGCCAAAAGGTTGCATTCTCGTAAATGTCTTTTTACATTTCCACATATTACGCTTTAGAATATCAGCTCCTTTAAATTCAGGGTTGAATCACAAATACCGTTGAACGGAAAAACAGTGCGCTAGGGAGTAGAATCACTTCAACACACCAAGTAGTGCCTTTGAGTAGGGGTTACCGGGGTTTTGGTAATGTCTAGTGTTAGACATTAGTCAGCTTTCTAGCTTGGCTTGGGCATAAATAATGGAACACAGGCAATTCCTAACAACTTAGAAGCCATTATTAAGTAGACAATGTGTTGTTTAAAACGACACAACATTGTGTTTTCTTGCTAAAATCTCATCTGTGAGTGGTTTTGAATGTGTTATTTGACAGCCAGCTGCTGCCTCCTCAGTACTATGTACCGTACCAACTGAGTTTCACCCATGACGCGACCAAGAGTTAGTGTAATTAATAACTGTGGAACACCTGGGACGCTGAGTGATACATACTGTATAGGTAAACGTCCCAGTGGTGTTACTGTCCATTATCACCACTCCAGGAATGCTTTCCCGTCCAATCAGTTTGCTCAATCGGATCTTACTGCTGTATAAACAGGAGAAACCAATCAGGGTCATGCATTTTCCATCCTGTTCCCATTTGAAAGCTACTACATATATAGCTACCCCTAAGAATGTGAATATTATGGCAAGAGTTGATAACGTGCTGAAGGTTTAAAGCAGATGTAGGGAAAAAATCTGATCTGTCTTCAAAGGTAAGGTTTAGTCTCCCTCTATTATTATGATGTTAATAGCATGCTAATAACATTATTAAGATTGAGACTGTCTCATAAATAATTAAATGACAAATTCTGAATACCACCTTCACATTTACAAGTGTCTGGCACCTAACCAAAAATCCTCTTTCTGTACACACTTGTCAGTGAAGCTCTACTACAGACCACACTCGGATTTTATTTAGCATATTTCCACACCCCAACGGAGAGAAAAAGAAAGAAAAACAGAGATTTCACTGTCTAAATGGATTTTAAATATTCATTGCCTTATATGTTATAAACAAGTGTGATGTCGATTGATAACAGAGATGATTCACACAAGATACAGTCTTAAAACATGTTGTCATCATTTCTGAGATTTGGAGAACTTGTTTGTAGAAAACTAAAAAGAGGATGTCAATGTCAGATCAGCAGCAGGGTTTGGGCTCTGATATTGGTATGAGTATTAAAAATTGAAAAAACAATAATATACCGCCTGGTCAAAAAAGGCACACATCTAAGTTTTTATTCAATCGCCTTTAGCTTTGATTGAATCTGAAACTGTAACTTTTTTTTGGCTAGGAAGTGAAATTGGCTCTGCGTACTGACGAGAGTAGGAAAGCTGACTATACCATATAACTTCAACTGTAAAACAACACACTGATTAGAAACTCTCTAAAGAACTAATCATGTGTTTCATTTATTGTGATGAAAGTAGGTCACTGTGGATTGTACTGTCAAGTAAAATGGCTTTAACTGAATGTAAACGTTAGGCACATTAGGGATGGGAAAGAAATCGATTCAATTATGAATCGCGATTCTTTTGTGTGGAGATTCACACTTCTCCAAAATAGATTTTTTTTCTCTATTTTTACATGTGTAATACAGATTAAGCATTCAATCATCACGTGATCAGAATTGGCTGGTTTTCAGTTTGTTTGATCATGACTGGTGATCGGCCAATCAGCCTCAGCCTGCGTTAAAAGCATCCAATCTGCCTTGTTCTTCAATCTCTGTGAGTGAGTTAGTCTCAAACCTACTTGTTACACACACTTATACAAGTCTCTAAACACAGCAGGCATAATTTCATCAAAAATACCATATGTGAGAAGCCCTGCGCTCCCGCGTTAGAAGCCGCATGCTTGCAGCCACTCGACCCGCTCAACCCACTGCTAAATTTGAAGATTTTGAAGGCATTGGAGTTGGTATTGTAAAAAGCCGGCATTTCTTAATAATCCTACAGGTAGTGCACGCTGAACCATTTACACATTTTCACCCAGTGTGGTAGGAGTGAACTACTTGCTAAGTTTGTTTAGAAATAATAATTATGGCGGAGGTAAGTGCTGTCTAGAAAAAAGATTTAGGTTTTTTTTTTTTTCAATTAATTTGATTTTAAGTTAAATGTTAAACTCTTGTATTTGAATAAGGCTGTATTGTTTAAATGCTGCCTATGGTGAGAAAACTAATCTTATAAGAAATGGGCCGCATTCAATTACTATTTTTTATTTTATTTTAAATTTGTAACAAAATCAAGGGAAAAATTTGATATCGTATCTGGATAATTAAAATATCATGATACTTACAGAATCGCAATTTTAACCTAGGCATTGCCATAATATCGTATTGGGTGGTGACTGGTGAGTCCTGTCCCTTGGTGACATGCTGGCATGAAGTGCAGCCTGAAAATACTGAAACTGAATTTTTCCGCCTCCCAGGTCCAGGATATCTGGGTTGACCCTGGTCGCCCGTGTCTGCATGAGCTACTTAGTAGGTGTGTGTGGCCGTGGTGCGCTGCAGGGGAATTTTCCTACCGCACACCCAGTGTTCCTCTGATACTGGAATAATTCAACTGAATTCAATTCAACTAAAAAATTTAAAAACGATCATTGACGCAAAGCAGCTTCACAGTCTCAAAAGACAATTATGAAAATGTGTTTAAATGTGTGAGGAAAATATGTATGAATATGAATCAAAATGATCAAATTGTCCCTGATGAGCAAGCAGAGGGTGACGGTGGCAGGGGAAAAACTCCCTGAGATGGCACTAGGAAGAAACATTAAGAGGAACCAGACTCAGCGGGGAACCCGAATAGCAGGAATTGTTTCGCAATCATATGATATAAAGCAAAGAAAAGAAATGATGTCAAAGTTCCACATCATGTCGAGAACTGGATTTCTAATCTAGCCTGGGTAAGCTTTACTAGTTTGCACATCAGAAGCAGCACACTAACCCTCTCGAAAAACAAGATCTCTGTCCAGCTTTGTCTGTCCTCTAGTTTAATGCCAATCCTTCTGGAAGACAGACAAGGCATTAAAGGGCCACCAGCTACCCCGGTGCTCTTTCTTTATTTCCCTCTACAATCCAAACCAGCAAGAAAGCAGAAGAGTTTCTGTTTAAAAAACAAATCTAAACAAAATGACCAGTGACTCAGGAAATTCTTAATAAAGTCCTTAATAGTCACTTGTCCCGAATGTCTTTCTGTGTAGATCATTTTGGTTTATTTATATCAGTGCACAATTATAAAGAAACACACACACACACACACACACACAGCTAGAAGTGGGTACGATGCCAGAATAAAAAAGCTCAGACTCGTTATGTTCATCCTTTTATGGCCATGCGATGGGGAGGGAGCACGCTGTATCCGCGTGAACACGAGATTTACTACTAAACACTTCTTTTCGCCAAAGTGGAGCCTGATAAGAGAGAACAGCTGATTCGGGAAGATTCTTGCCCGTTTTAAAAAATAAATAAATAAATAAACTTCACAATCCGGAGCGCAACTGGTAGCCGTGAACTTTCCAAGTAGCGAAACAACATACTCGTCGGTTTGGGTTTGAGTTTTTTTTTCCCCCTCGCGCGCTCTCTCTCTCTCGCGCTCTCTCTCTCTCTCTCGCGCGCTCTTGCGCGCGCTCTCTTACCTCGTTCTTCCCGGAGGTCCGCGTCCCCTGTTGCTAACACGGCGCTCAGGATGAGGAGAGACGCGGCGGCGGACGCGCTTTGTGCCGAGAGGACATGCCGCTCTTTCTGCCTGTGTTTAGTGTACATGCCTGCTCCGTTATCCGTGCGGAGTACCGCTCCTCTCCCTCTTCACTCTCTCTCTCTCTCTTCACTCTCTCTCCCCCTCGGTGTGAGAGAAAACGAGAAACGGATCTAATGTAGAACTCCAAGAGGAGAGAACGCCATGGCGAGTAGAGGTTTAACGCACACGCGTGACTGGAGACTGGCGTGTAACCCCGCAGAGCAGAGCGCGTCACCCGCCTCACACACACACGCGCGCGCGCCTGCCTCTCTCTCTCTCTCTCTCTCTCTCCCCGTGTGAGTCTCTCTCTCTCTCTCTATGACACACAGTTTATAACTTTTTCTTTCTGTGTGTGTGTGTGTGTGTGTTTTATGTGAGCTCAGTCAGAACAGTGCATTCTGCTCTGCATGCAGGCTTTGTTCTCAAATTGGGGTTATAGGACACTCTGAAGTCTGTGATTTTCACAATCAATGTGAAGTACAGTGGAGAGTATCACACATGCTTTTTATATAATATCCCTACACTCAGTAACTTTTGAGGTGATGCTTGAATTGCATAGGTTTTATCAATCCTTATATATATATATATATATAAAAAGATGCATACAGACAAGATAAGGTATTCATTCACCCATCCATCTGCCCCCCCGCCCCCCTCCCAACATACAGTATGAGCGATTTGGTAACACCAATTAACATAAACTGCATGCCTTTGGACTGTGGGAGGAAACCGGCGTACCCAGAGGAAACCCAGCATGCACAGGGAGAACATGCAAACCTCACACCACACGCACATACCCGAGATAGTAATCGAACCCTCAGCCCTGGGATGGTGTAGTGGTTGCTAACCACTACACCATCCTGCCACATAAAAAAAAAAAAACATCTTTATTTTAATTATACTTTGGTATGATCAAAATTTAGTGTTGGTGTGAAGTTCTGACAAGCTTCGACATGTCAAAAAAAGAAATGCTAAGCTAATGATGAATGCAATGCAACTATGTTATATAATTAGGTTGTTTGGCAAAAAATAATAATAATATATCGTTCCTCGTCTATAAATAGTTGATTTAGGTTCATAACATACAGTAAATCTGTGCTGAGGGATCAGAAAGTCGATGGTTTAAATTTATTATGCAAAGTTTTAACTGTATGTATATGCTTTTCTGCATCAGGATTTCTCCTGTCTGAGAAGAGGAAAACACCCATAATTGGTTAGTTTTTACAGTACATGCTTGATGGGTTTCCTCCAGGTTCTCGGTTTTCTCTTACAGAGTACAGTATGTGTGTGAGTGGGTGTGTCAGTGCTTGTGTACTTTGTGATGGATAAGCAACGGGGTGTATCCCACCTAGTGGCTCGAGTCCTGTGGAACAGGCTCCACGCCCCCTGTGACCCTCTACAGGATAAACAGTATAGAGAATGTGTAAGTGAGTGTTTTATTGTACTGTATGTTACAGATCAAATCACATATCAAAAAGCACATGACGTGCTATGATGGTTAGGGAAGTAACAAACTTAATTTCCCTAATACGAGGGTTGTCAGACTTTTCCTTTTTCAACCAGGCATCTTTTACTGTAAAATATATTCCATTATAAACTAGATCAATTATAAAGTACTGACCAGTGTACAGTAACTAGATCATGGATACATTCATGGTCAACGTGCATCTTTTTGAACTATGCACCTATGTGTGTGAATTGTTTGCTACTGGGTTTATGTATACCACAAGCGAAATTGAAATGTAACAATAAGTCAAGTTATTTTATTGTAAAACACATACAGTGTGATGAAATGCAGTGCCCCCAGCATCACATGGCAATATACAGAACAATCAAGAGCCTCTGTACAGAGCGAAAACAGCACGCAGCAGAGAGCGATGTGCAAAACCCCAATTTCAGCTGAATAATAAGTACAGAACGGAATTCACAGTAACCACACAGAATAGTAATTCTTTGGTGTAAATTATTGTGCTAAACAATAGGAAGACATAATGGATGTGAAAATCAGTGCAAAAAGACATCTTCTATAGTTTGTATTCTAACATTTCCATTTCTTATGTGAGGCTGTGTAGATAAAATATGACCAGCATACGGAAGCATGATGTGTAAGAACCAATCATTTTAATTTAAAGGGCCATTAGCGAACTCTGTTCTGTCTTGTCCGTGGTGGAAATATCTCATCTGACTGCATTAAATGTCGAGACGTGTGATCTGCTCGCATAATCATAGGGGGTGGTTATTTTTGAGTTTGCAGTATGAAAACAATTTATAATCAGGCCAAACACATTGAAATGTTTAAACTTGCTGATCAATTCTGCTCAATTAAATCCTTTAAATATCAAGAGAACTGTCCCAGTTGGTTTCAGATCAAAAGCACTGTGTGCCTCATTTATCATACCCATAGGTAAACAAAGCAGCCGACGTTGCCATTAGGCCGTTAGCCAGGCTGGTTTAGGCCAGGGTGAAGTTGAGGTAAATAGGCTGGAAACTGGATTATCAAATCAGAGCTGCACTTTTGTGTTGCATTAGGGATGTCAGACTCATGCAGCAGGAAACCTCTGATCTCAGCTTAATACACTGGGTTAGCTTAACTCTAATAGTGGACTGTAAAAAGGAGGTTTAATTGGGTTTTTATTCCACATATGTCTTAATGTCAAGGTGCATGGTTATGCATGGTTTCACAGTTTACTATACAACTATTTCTGTCAAAAAAATTCAACTAATGTTTAGGTTTTAAATCATTCTGTGTAATAGATTAATTATTCTAGATGTATGTATTGAGAATTTCACTATTTCACTCTATGCTACAGTAAAATTATAGTCTACGAGGCTGTAGCGGACTTAGCAAGGACGTGTAGAGGTGGGAAAACTACAGAATCTCAGGAACAACATCATCATCATTGCTCATTGTCTATACTGCTTAATCCTGTATTCTGGGTCGTGGGAGCCTATCCCAGGAGACTTAGGGCACAAGACTGTGTACACCCTGAACAGGGTGCCAATCCACTGCAGGGCACACACACATACACACTCATTCACACACTACAAGCAATTTGGGAACGCCAATTAACCTAACCTATATGTCTTTGGACTGTGGGAGGAAACCGGAGTGCCCGGAGAACCTATGGGAGGAACCCATAGCACGAGGTGGGACACACCCTGCACAGGGTTCCAATCTATCACAGTAATGATAAATGCCTTAAGGAAAATATCCAAAATTATAAGATGCTTGAAGCAGAACATTAATTTGTGTTATTGCATTATATTTATTTATTTATTTATTTATTTTAATTTATTTATTATTACCACTGCAGCACATAAACAAAAACAAGTGTTTCATCACTGGAAATGGGAAATCTTTCAGTGCTCGCTCAATAGTTAGTGGTCTGGGCTGTCGATGCGAAGGTCATGAGCTCAAATCTCCAGTGTCTTCATGCTGTCACTGTCACTGCAGCTCAGCCACTTCAGGATTTCTTTATTCTGACTAAATGTGAACTCTGACCCCAGCTTCCTACCAAGTTTGGATATGTGACGAATTTCACTGTAATGTATTTTTATATATGACAATGAAGGCTCTCTTACTTTAAAGCCAATTTTCTCTGCAGTACCTGATGTACGGTCGAATGTATCTGTCGGACAATTAATTTTGCTTCAGCATTCTGCTCTGTTCTACACCTCATGATGGGCCTCCTGTCTGAAATGTCAGAATTTCTCCGGAGATTTGGACTACGCTGCAATTTTATAGCCACTATTACAGACATTTTCATTTGTAGAGGACTTTTAATCGAATAGAAATTACTGCATAATAACACATAAACAGGCATATTGCATAAAATACTGTTTTAATAAACACATTAACAAGAAAATAAATACATTAAGTCAAGACATATGACAAGATTTTAACAGGTTTTGGGTGACATCTAGGGGGCATTCAGGAGTATTGCACGTGCCTCAGTGTTCAGTCCGTCATAACTCTGGTAGCTGCTTCATCTTAGACAGGGTCGTAGAGAATCCAAGAATATCTCATGCTCACTGGGTTTGAGGCAGGAATGGGAAGCCATGATCAATTTGCCCACATCAAGAAGCCCATGAACGCCCTCATGGCCTGGGCGCGCACACACTGGCCTGTCCTAGTCAAGGCCAAACCACACACCAGCAGCTCAGAGATCAGTGTGCAGCTCAGGATTCAGAAGCAATCTAATACCCTCTGCCAATTTTCACAAAGGAGGCCTGAGACACAGGACAAGACAAAAGAAGAACAAGTCTATGCTTTGCAGTCTAGGATCTAGGGACCAGTTCACAGGGTTGGCCAGAAGAAAATAACAGGAATACGTAGATCAAAAATATTTATTAAATTAATAGTATAGTATGAAATATAATGAATTATATTTAATTCCATATCTATATACATAGAAGGTATCTTAATAACTTTTGTTTGGCCAGTCAGTGTTTGCACAGGTAGTTCTTTCATAGTTACTTTCGAATTACCAGTAGGCAGGGTCATCATCAACTTTTATGTCTTACTGCGAGCGTGTCACAGGCTTTCCCAATGACAGTAACAGTAGGCAGCGACGTCTACAGCAAAAATGGATATATCAGGCAGAGCTCATAGCTACTGAAACGCAAGGCATTAGACTGCGACAGGTCTACAGCAACCGCGAATACAACCAGCAGAAGTAAGAGCTGCTGAAGCATTGAGGAGCAGCAGCGAGTTGACCGCACACTCCAGTCACAGGTAATGGCAGCACGCAGGTGTCAGGATCTGCACACAGGCAGAGCTGTGGGTAAACCTCTAGTATAAATGTGTATACACATTTAGCTCTGCAGTCAAGCTTAAAGTGACACTCATCTGACAACTATTGAAAAAATAGAAGAGAGCAAGGTTAAAAAAAAATAATAAAATACAGTAATAATAATAATAATAATAATAATAAGAAGAAGAAGAAGCAGAAGGTGTGCATATGTGTGTCTGCGTGTCATATAACATGATATGGTCACTCACTGCCACTGACCTGGTGGCAGGTGTGTGTATCGTGCTGTTAATGTGCTGCTCCGATTTCTTCCAAGCCTATGATAACTTTTCATTATAACAGCCTTATGTCTTTTGAAAAGAGACACAGTGTGACACAGGCACACAGCAAAGACACACACAGCAGTGCACATGTTCTGAATTCTCCACCAACTCTGGACAAACGTTCATCAGAGAATTTCCTGAACAGCCTTCTCCTGTTTATTGTTGATTAAAATAAAGATTTTGAAAGTGCTCAAAAACATGTTTTATTTATTTAGACATTTGTTACATTGGTGATAATCACAACCCAGAATTACCAAAAAAATTATTTTGCATGCAAATAATATGAATTGATGTCTAATGTAAACTTTGTAAAATGTATTATATGAGTGGAGAGTTCACAAAAGAAAGAAAGAAAGAAAGAAAGAAAGAAAGAAAGAAAGAAATACCATCTGGCACATCAGGCAACAATTCAATTACCCTGGACCCTGTTGACTGAACCCCCACTCTGAAGATACATCTGTCGTTTCTGTGGCAGTTACTGACACCCTATTGTCATTTACACACTACATGTAATTTGGGAAAGCCAAATTAACCTAACCTGTCTTTGGATGTAGGAGGAAACCCACCAAGCACGACGAGAACATGCAAACTCCATGCACGCAGACTTGAGGCAGGAATGGAACCCAGACCCTGGAGGTGTGAGGCGACAGTACTAACCACAACGGCACAGTGCCAGTCAATAGTCAGCAAATATTCTTTTATATCTGTAGGGATTCTAAATCACTTGAATCCTGAACTTCAAAAAACAAGGAACCCCAAATCAGCATACAAAGGGACAAAATTACATCACAAGGAGTACTAGACGTGCCAAACTTCCAACTTCCAACATTACTTCTACTACAACAGTAAATGAATCTCTGTTCCGATAGGGGGCAGTGATGAGTCTTCATGCCGATCCATTTCGAGCTCTAACTCTGTGGTGCTGCGGCCGGAGTTTAGAGCCTGAAAGTGTCGAACAGCATGAGTTGTTCAGTCTGGTTATATAATCCTTGTCATAGATATAGATTAGTTAACTAGGGATTAGGGGTTATATTCAGCCTGAAGTGAGTAGAGCGGCGAGCTGATAAGTAAAACATGACTGCCAACGAAGAGCAGGAGGTAAGCGGATGTGTTAGCGTTGTAGCTAACAGGCTAACTGCATGCACACGAGCCTGAAGTGGAGTTAGTGAGTGTGTGTATTTCTGTGTGTGTGTCTTTGTGTCTCTCTGTCTGTCTGTCTGTCTGTCTGTATGTGTGTGTGTCTCTGTCTCTGTGAGTGTCTCTGACTGTCTCTCTGTCTTTTTGTGTCTCTGTCTGTCTGTGTGTCTCTGTCTGTCTCTGTCTGTCTGTGTGTCTCTGTCTGTCTGTGTGTCTCTGTCTGTTTGTATGTGTGTGTCTCTGTCTGTTTGTATGTGTGTGTGTGTGTGTGTGTGTCTCTGTGATTGTGTCTGGGTGTCTCTATGTCTCTGTGAGTTTCTCTATGTCTCTGTCTCTCTGTGTCTTTTTGTGTCTCTGTCTGTCTGTGTGTCTCTGTGAGGTGTATGTGTGTGTCTCTGTGAGGTGTATGTGTGTGTCTCTGTGAGGTGTATGTGTGTGTCTCTGTGAGGTGTATGTGTGTGTCTCTGTGAGGTGTATGTGTGTGTCTCTGTGAGTGTATGTGTGTGTCTCTGTGAGTGTATGTGTGTGTCTCTGTGAGTGTATGTGTGTGTCTCTGTGAGTCTCTGTGTGTGCCTCTGTGAGTGTATGTGTGTGTCTCTGTGAGTGTATGTGTGTGTCTCTGTGAGTGTATGTGTGTGTCTCTGTGAGTGTATGTGTGTGTCTCTGTGAGTGTATGTGTGTGTC
>JAAGKR010000057.1:205352-219440 GCA_011419295.1 Clarias macrocephalus
CAAATCAGCATACAAAGGGACAAAATTACATCACAAGGAGTACTAGACGTGCCAAACTTCCAACTTCCAACATTACTTCTACTACAACAGTAAATGAATCTCTGTTCCGATAGGGGGCAGTGATGAGTCTTCATGCCGATCCATTTCGAGCTCTAACTCTGTGGTGCTGCGGCCGGAGTTTAGAGCCTGAAAGTGTCGAACAGCATGAGTTGTTCAGTCTGGTTATATAATCCTTGTCATAGATATAGATTAGTTAACTAGGGATTAGGGGTTATATTCAGCCTGAAGTGAGTAGAGCGGCGAGCTGATAAGTAAAACATGACTGCCAACGAAGAGCAGGAGGTAAGCGGATGTGTTAGCGTTGTGGCTAACAGGCTAACTGCATGCACACGAGCCTGAAGTGGAGTTAGTGAGTGTGTGTATTTCTGTGTGTGTGTCTTTGTGTCTCTCTGTCTGTCTGTCTGTATGTGTGTGTGTCTCTGACTGTCTCTCTGTGTCTGTCTGTCTTTTTGTGTCTCTGTCTCTCTGTCTGTCTGTGTGTCTCTGTCTGGTTGTATGTGTGTGTGTGTCTCTGTGATTGTGTCTGGGTGTCTCTATGTCTCTGTGAGTTTCTCTATGTCTCTGTCTCTCTGTGTCTGTTTGTCTTTTTGTGTCTCTGTCTGTCTGTGTGAGTCTCTGTGTGAGTCTCTGTGTGAGTCTCTGTGTGAGTCTCTGTGTGAGTCTCTGTGAGTGTCTCTGTGTGTGTCTCTGTGAGTGTGTATGTGTGTGTCTCTGTGAGTGTGTATGTGTGTGTCTCTGTGAGTGTGTATGTGTGTGTCTCTGTGAGTGTGTATGTGTGTGTCTCTGTGAGTGTGTCTCTATGTCTCTGTCTGTCTGTTTCTGTCTGTCTGTGTATGTGTGTATCTCTGTGAGTGTCTCTATGTCTCTGTGATTGTGTCTGGGTGTGTCTATGTCTCTGTGAGTTTCTCTATGTCTCTGTCTCTCTGTGTCTGTTTGTCTTTTTGTGTCTCTGTCTGTGTGAGTCTCTGTGAGTGTCTCTGTGAGTGTCTCTGTGAGTGTCTCTGTGAGTGTCTCTGTGAGTGTGTATGTGTGTGTCTCTGTGAGTGTGTATGTGTGTGTCTCTGTGAGTGTGTATGTGTGTGTCTCTGTCTGTCTGTTTCTGTCTGTCTGTGTATGTGTGTATCTCTGTGAGTGTCTCTATGTCTCTGTGATTGTGTCTGGGTGTCTCTGTGTCTCTGTGGGTGTCTCTATGTCTCTGTCTGTCTTTTTGTCTCTCTGTCTTTCTTTTTGTCTCTCTGTCCATTCAGTTATGAATCATGATTCTTTTGTGTGGGGATTAACGTATTGCCACACAGACTCCAAAATACATTTTTAAACCTATTTTTACAATTAGAGTGCCTGGCAAAAGTATTTATACCCCGTGAACTTTTAAAAACCATAATAAATGGTTTAAAACTTAAAAAAAAAATTTCCAAATAGAAATCTGAAAAGTGCGGTGTGCATTTGTGTTCAGCCCCATTGAAGAACTGCTCTGTTATGTTGTTGTTATGGAATCTGTTATGTAATATGTTGCTTTCTTTACATGCATGCATATATTCTTCTGTAATTTTGTTCATTTATTCGTTCATGTTGCTGGGAAATGGGGAATGGCTTTGTACATAAAAATGCAGACATGATGAACAAATTTTGGGTACATTTGTACTACAACTCTTGCACAGTACTGTATGTGCTGCAAAAGTGCCAAATGCATATAATTTAATATTTGAGTCAGAGCCAGTTGCACACCTACAGTAAGCTGCTGGATATAAAATGAAACTAACCGGGACCTAAAACAGAACTTTGAGGGACTCTGTGACGTACTTTTCCGAAGAATTTCCATGTAAGCCAACGTGCAGGTAACAAGTCTGATAAAAGCAGAACAAGAAGTGTTGTAAGATTGTCTTTTAAGATAATCATGGTAAATTGTGTTTACTGCTTCATTGCAAAACAAGATATCTACACTCTGAGGCATGCATGCCATCACTGACTAGCTTAGCCCACACAGAGTCTATAATATGATGCTTCTAGGGAAGATACTAATATTTTTACCTTAGATCAGGGATGTCCAATCTTATTGGCAAAGGTCCAAAAAGCAGGAGTTATAACTCACAGTTAATTAAAGACCAAGGGCTGATTGAATCTGCTGTGACTCCTGCATGGTTGGAACACAAAAAAAAGCTGCAGAAACACTTTAAATGAATCTTAAACGAAAGACTTGGCGTAAGTTTCATCCCTAGTGTTGAGAAGCCTGACATCCGATCACAAGATATTCGGCTCTGATTTATGTTTTGTTCTCTTCATTGCAGATGGAGTTGGAAGCTCTGCGTTCAATTTACGAAGGGGACGATTGCTTCAAAGAGCTGAGTCCTGTCTCCTTCCAGTTCAGGGTAAATATACAGTACATCAGTGTTATTTCCAAGGATGATGATGGTGATGTGGGAAACATGGAGGTTAATTGCTATAGGTTAATCCTTTACTCACAGATAACCCTAGGTTAATGTTAAAAGAAATCTCTAAAGAAATCCGATTTTGGCAAACAGGTGTGAGCTTAATTAACATGTATGGAACAGATTGACTCATTCGAGTTCACAAATTCACAAATCCTGATGAGCTGTGAGTAATCATGTAAGCTCCTGGCGTATTGGGGTGTGTCAGGGTAACCTTTAGTGATCCACAGATAACTGGCTGAGGCACTGTAGCTGTGACCTGTATGTTTCCTTAAGCATGTCAGTGATTAGTCGTCAATCGTAAGCACCTGAATCATCAGGTGAAGGGATGGTGTGGAGTTTCAGTAGCCAAGATGGTATCACTGGTGAGAGATTTTTGTTAATAACTGTGATAATTTGCGAAGTTCAAAATCGGTATCATCTGTGAGTGTATATATATATCACCTGTAGCACTGTAGTCAGTTATCACAGGTTTCATCGCACCATAGAAATAGTTGTAAGTAATTGTGATTACCAGTGGCCTTATTGTAAAAAAAAAAAAATAAAAAAAAAAATAAATAAAAAAGTGCCCTTGTGTAACAGCACCCTAAGATCTGCCTTAAGTGCTTTGTTGCTGTGATGTCAGAGTGGGATTAACTGGGCTTAAGTGTTTGATCTGTATTGTGTTGAAATCTGTCCATAGTCATATAGGGCCATGCTTCATAGGAAAATAATCAACAACAGGGTGGCATGATGTGTGTGGCCTGACACACTGTGGAAACACATTTCTGCATTGTTTTATCTTCTTACACCACAACAATTCCCCAACAGTTACACTTTTTTTCTCCACTGAATATACTGTATGTTTTTTATTTTGTCAATCACTCTGAGTAACGGTAATGTTGCACAGCATACAATGTAATAAGTTCATTTCCTGTTATCACTTGTGTTATGTGTTGTCACGGATGCACCAGTGACAGGCAAATCTTTTTCAATTCTCACTCACTCCAAAAAGCTCACTTGGTAGGCAGCCTCCCGTTCTGCAGGTGCGTGAAGGGGCAGGGTGCTAAATCTTGCAGATAATAATCAATGGACCTCAGACTCGGGGTTCGGAAGTCTTGAGTCATGTTAATGCAGAGAGCATCAGGAGCTCTAAAAGTGTGCAACACACTGTTGTAACACACTGTTTAACTGCCGGCCGAGGGACAAGCGCTAAAGGACCACATGAGTTGGCGCTTTCAGTTTTGTTTGGAGTCAGCCATTGCGTCACAGCTGCCGAACGGGACAAGGCCGTTGCCTCGACATTAAGCCCCCCCCAGTTGGGATCACCACTGCAGCTTCTGGGGAAACAACAGCCATGTTGGCTGAATTGCATTGTGACTCCTGCTTGCAGCCGCAACAAAAGGAGGACTGGGCGTGGCCAGTTGACCGAGACTGTAAAATGTGCTGCTGAGGAGAACTGAGATGTGCTGCAAGAACCGCTGTCTACAAGAGCCCATTCCGACACTCTGCTGCCGCCTTTACTCGCCAGCTGAGTGCCTACATGCCAGCTGGGATCTGCTCCCGGACCTACATGTGCACATCCTCCCTTCCTTTTCCTCCCTTTCTTTCCTAAAAATCCCTTTCCTTACCCATATTCCTGATAAAACCTGCCTTTTTCCGGAAGACCTCACCTCATGTCTGTGGTGTGTCTCGAGTCGAAGATCTTACAGTGTATAAGAATACTCATATTCCTTAACCTGCTTTTTTCTCTCAGATATGTTTGAGCTGACCTTTTCTAGAAAATCAGTCAAAACCTTCTGACCAATCTGAATCAAGGGTTCAACAGCACTGTGGGGTTTAACATCCTCTCTCCTATCTTCCTCTTCAGATAGGAGACCTAAACGAGGCCAAATCATTCCTAATGGACATCTCATGGACAGAGACATATCCGGAAACTGCACCCCGTATATCCTTAGATGCCTTTTTCAACAACAGAATGTAAGTAAGCACACAAAATGCAATGCTCTTTAAAGATAGAATGGTTCGGTTGTCACGACGGCCAAAGGCATAATGCAAATCATGTGACACTTCAAGAAAAAGAAAAAACAGTTCTCTTCCTGTTTACTCGGCAGTCTCACACTGTTCTGATCTGTGTTGACTTTAGCTCTGCAGAGACCAAGCAGTTAATAATCTCCAAGCTGCATGAGCAGGTAGAAGCGAACCTGGGCAGCGCCATGATGTACACGCTGTTCGAGTGGGCCAAAGAGAACCAGGAAACGCTGATGGAGAATCACCAGCCTGTAGTGTCTGCAGTGGTCAGTGCAACAATCCAGCTGCTCTACAAACACCGCATTCATCAGAGTTCATGACATAACAGACTGGTTTTCAAATGGAAACAAACAAACAAAAAAACGTATTGTAGGCTCCTGGGTCTTGCATGAAAACAGAAAGGAGGAAGTGTGACCGAGACAAAGAGCTCTGAAATATTCTCCAGCACGCTCAGTAAAACCTAACAGCTGTTTTACTTCTAAAAGTGTTACTTCTGTAACACTACTGATTATTTTCAAGCAAGGAGTTTTCACACCAAATGATTACCGTTTATTTTATTACACTTCAGTGATCTTTATAGAAGTTTATTTTATGCAGAAATATTTTTAAAAGCATCGTTATGACCCAGATAAGGATGGGTTCCCTGTTGTGTCTGGTTCCCCTCATGGTTTCTTCTTATTGGCATCTCAGAGTTTTTCTTTACCATCGTCCCCCTCGTCTTGCTCATCAGGTACGATCTGATAATTTTGATCTATACATATTTTCTCACTTTCTTTTGATTCTGTAAAGCTACTTTGTGACAATGACTACTGTTAATAACGCTACACAAATAAAATTTTATTTAATCTTGTCTTATGCCAATTCATTTGTATAAGCCCAAGATGTTTGCATAGTAATGTAATTAAAACAGCCTGTTAAATTTTACTCCGTGTGCTGGAGAATATTTGTATTTTCATGCAAAACCCAGGAGCCCCTTTTCCTTCCCCCATCTGAAAACAGGTCTGTCATTTTTGCTTTATTTTTACTTTTATTTATTTATTTTTTTACAGGCATGCAAATATTCTTCTGTAGTCATTTATAAATTTTGTCATGTTTTGAAATCTTGCATGGTTTTGTACATAATAATTCAGACCTGATAAACATTATATAACAACATTTATGGTAAAGATAACATGGTGCCTAATACTTTTAGTACATCACAGTACTGTATGTTAAGGCAAAAATCAATTTCCTACACTGTTGCATTTAGACCCTGACGTCTAACAGCGACGTAAACAATCCTGTCTCTGTTGGGAAGAAAAAGGAAAAGAAAGAACAGCTCACTAAGGCACAGAAAAGAAAAATGATTGGAAGAACTGGTAAGGGTTTCGATCCACGAATACATTTAATGTTGAATGATTAACGTCTTACATTATCATTATCATGTAGTCCATATGTAGTCATCTGATTTTATATTTGATCTCACAGATAATAAAGGTGAACTGCCCAGAGGTTGGAACTGGGTTGACGTTATCAAGGTAATGTGATCACCATAAAATGAAATCATAAGGGAGTTTTAAGCTGTGCATTAAAAACTCTAACATGTTGATGTGTGCTATTTTCTTCTTTTCATGTACTGCTGGTTATTTCCTCTTTAAAAACAGCATGTGAGTATGTTTCACTTTTATAAAATATGTGTATAATGATTTTAGCATTTGTGTTCTGCTTCAGAATAATGATTATTTCTCTTTATGGCAGCTGAGCAAAACAGGAGGAAAAGAGGACAGCTAAAGAACCTGCTCTCGAGCATCATGTATTGAAGGACACCCTGACATACAGACGAACTGATGGAAAAGGAAAGTCTACCATGACTTGTTTTTAAAGAAAGTTGAAATGAATTATGATTTGGATGAACCGATGAAGCTGCTGGTTGTTTGTGACACCGAGGCACATGATACAAGTGCTTAAATCATGCAAATGATGGGTGAACATCATGAACACAACGAAGTAAGAATAAGTGTGTACTGAGGGACGACTTGGCTCCTAAGTCCTAACATTACGGGGATTTATCACACTTAGTAGCTGATTGATTTGTATTGATCACTGAGTGTGTGTGTATAACATGGCAAGAGTTTATGGAGTGTTGTGGTTTAATCAGGTCAACCTCAGTTTGTATTTGTACCAATTTTTAACCGTTTTTTTCCCCCTCCTTATTTATTGTGTATATTTTTGACACAATATAAAAATCTAATGAAAAGTTTGTCTCTGTACTTATTTTATATGAACAGCAGAGACATTGACATCTTTTGTGTTTTGGTAAAATGCAAGTTATTGTGGTTTGATATTTGTCATTATGTGTCCCATATTTTTTGTAAAATCTTGTCATGGTATAGGAAAGAAAAACTATCAGCAAAAAAAAAAAAATGTTAAGATAAACTTTGTTTATTAAAAGTTAGAAAAGATACTAAGAAACTTTCTATCAACTACACTCTCGAATGCAGACAGGCTTATACAGAGCGACTTGCATGAGTGCTTTGAGGTTTCCACCATTAAATATATCCTTACATTGGGTCCCTAGGTTACTGACTCAAAGTAATATCTGCCAAACACTGTTGGGAAGGATGTTTTTGGGTGGTGGGGGAAGTTAAGCTGAATACCTTAAGAAACAGACAGGTGTTCAGTCGTCCATTGAAGATTTTAAGTTTCTCGGCTGTACGGGCAGCTAGAGAAAATTCATTCCACCATCATGGAGCCAGGACAGAAATAAGTCTAGATGCATGTCTTACTTGATCCCCGGGAGATGGTGGGACCAATTGAACAGTGCTGGAGCATCAGAGGGAACATGGTGCAGTGTTGGATGAGACACAACCAGTGTTCATAGGTTTGGCTCTGGGTCCAGTGTGACCCTATGGTGCAAACTGGTTTTTGGTGTTGTTAAAAAAAAGTGTGTGTTACTTTTTTAAAAACCTAAAACGTAATGATCTGTTTTCTGCTTTCACACTTTAATAATTATTATTTAATTAACAAGAGGACAGCTCAAGAACCTGCTCTTGAGCATCAGGTATTCGAGGACAGAGAGACTGATGGAGGACATTCTACCATGTCTTATTTTTAAAGAAAGTCAAAATGAACTATGGATGAAATTATGTAGCTAGGCCCTGGTCTATTGTGACCCTTGTCGATGACCAGGATAAGGTGCTTACTAAAGGAAAACATGAGGAGGATGGAAAAACTTGGGCTGCATATGTTTTAACTGAAGATCTCAGAGTTAGGATTCCTCCAGAATGTTCCAGAATACCAAATGCAGACAGTAAGTATGATATTTAAACCACGAATTCTCCCCCTCATCAGATTATACATCAAGTCTGCACAAAGCCTGGAAATTACGTCACAGAGGCAGTAACAAGGAAGTACCAGAGTACTTATTATAATAATTCTGTCGTGTGGTTACTAATGTTTTTAGTCTGTTCGAGCTGCGACGTTATTCTCGTCAACAAACTCGATACTGCGTAAAGTTAATGCGATATCATAGAGCGCGATTTGGGACACAGCCGAAGTGCGTGGCGCGCGCGCGCGGTCGCAGCCTGCTTGCGTATAAAAAGTGGGCGGGACATTAAGGACGTTTGTAATTTTATAATGTACTTATACGTTATAAACATATTTATATTTTCCACTAAACCGTGATGGTAATTCGTGTAAATATACACCGTGTGATAAGTAATATGTTGTGGTAGTGTTTTATGTCGAACAGGAAGACACCGTAGTCAGCGCGGGTTTTTTTTTTTTTAGTTGTACCACATTTCCCATGATTCACTCGCGCTCTTCCTTTCAGTCCACGAGCTGGGAAAGAAACGCAGTGACTGGAGTCCTGTGTGCGCCCAGGAGGAGTGTGTTTGCCTTTTGTCTTTTTTATTATTAAAAAAAAAAGCCTCGGGTGTTTTTTGTAACTTTAAATAGCTGTAGTGCCAGTTGTGTTTACACCTAAACACTTACACACACACACACACACTCTCACGCACAGCTTCACGTTACAGAGTGGGAAGTTCTTCACATCAGCTTGACTCACGAAGAATGAGGAAACAGCCGGCAACATCAAACTCCGAGTGTAGCTAGCAGGTAAGCTCCGGTCCGGAACAGCTCTGCACGCGGCTCGCACTCTGCACACGGCGGTTCGGCTCCACCGAAGCTCGGGACTCATCTCTCAGACCCATGGCGGATTCTGCAGCCAGCCACAGCGCGGCACGTAAGGAGCTTTCTGATTCTCTGCTGCTGTACAGTGTGTTACACACTCCGGACTCAGCCGTGTGTGTGTCTGTGTGTGTTTTAAGATAAAGATCGGACAGAGGATGTCCTGTGTGTGTGTGTGATTAGACATCTGCAGACAACTATACACTAGACAAAACTATGCTGTTTACGGCCCTGTGTGTGTGTGTGTGTGTGTGTGTACTGGCAGGTAGGATTAATTAGGCGGTTGATTATCTGAGGTATACCAGGGGTTCCTGACATCTTGCAGTGAAGGCATCTTTTAATTACTGACCCAGTCATGAAAAGTTCTTTCTTAGCCAAAAGTGTTATTAAAGGATCTATCTATCTATCTATCTATTATGTACACCGATCATCCATAACATTATGACCACCAAAACTGAAATGACCCCTGTGTCCTGAAACCTCTCTCTCACAACCAGCATTAACCTTTTCTTAAATTTGAGCTACAGTGGCTCATCTATTGGATCGGGCTACAATGCGCATCAGTGAGCCTTGGCTACCCGTGACCCTGTCACCGGTTCACCGGTTTTCCTTCCTCGGATCACTTTTCCTTGGTCCTGACCACTGCAGCCTGAGAAGATCCCACAAGAGCTGCAGTTTTGGAGTTGCTCTGACCCAATTGTCTAGCCATTACAATCTGGCCCTTCTCACAACAGCTACAGTTTCAATATCTTGTTACAATGGTGGCTGGAGGTGGGTGGGAGATATCAGGCAGCAAGTCAACCGTTTTCCCTCAAGTCGATGTGTTGGAAGCAGATGAAAATTGGCAATAATAAAGATTTATGAGAATAGATAAGGAAGGCAATTGTGATGACTAGAGGACTGATTATAGATGAAGTTGATAAAGGTTAATACTGGTTGTTGTCAAGTTGTCAGAACACACAGATCATCACTGTTATGGTGGTATTAAAAGGGGGGGGGCGGACATACTCAATATTAGGTGGTCATGATGTCATTGTTGATCTGAGTACAATAGCAGACAAAAGTTCGGATTTATTTCCTACATTCTAGAACAAAAACTCAGAAATAACAGGTGTATATTACCATATGTAATTAAGTAAACAGCATTATGTAATTAAGAAACAACCACAAGTGTTGTTATTTTAAGACACAAAGGTCAGCCTTTTTGGAATAGTTATTGCAAGAAAAATATTGTGTATTTGCAAAACCCATCAAGCACAGTGAGGTAACTGGCTCTAATGAAGACAAGACCAAAATTGACCTCTGTTGCAGTGGAGAAGTTCATTTAGAGTTACCAGCCTCAAAAATCACTAATTAACAAACATCACGTCAGATTAGAGCTGTTATGAAGGCTTTACAGCTCATAAGTAACAGATAAATCTCAAATGTGTGTAGAAGTAGGGAGATTTTTTTTCTTTTTTTTAAGTAATTAAAGTTTGGCTTTAAATACATTATTAGTAATTATTTAATATTAATATATTACTAGTATTACTTGGTCAACTTTACTTTAGCAGTCCTAACAGCAACAACTCGCCTAGGCTTAGAATAAAAGGTTTCCTCCCTACAGACCGCCGAACAGCTTGGTCTTTCAGGAGGCTCAGGTTGACCAGGTTGTGACGCCATTGATGTTTCACACATTTTTTTTTGTCAAACTGAACTGTAAATGGTTGAAAGTGGTATTTCGAGATTTCTAGCTGTTTGTCTTTGGGGCAGTCGTCCATCAGACTGATCAACACTCTAGCCTCTCTGAAACTTAGAAATGTCTGTAGAATTTTTTATTTTATATTTTGTTTACAAGAATCTGAAAAGAAGGAATCAAATAATAGTCATAACAATGGAAACTAATTGTGGTACATACATGTGGTTATATAAAGACATGACGCTTAGATAATGTTGGGTTGTGATTTTCATCAAGAAAATCATCAGTCCTTCCCCTTGTTATGCTTTATGTTCTTAAACCCCACTTTGAGAGCTTTTAAAAAACAAACCAAAAAAAAAGAGAGTCAAATAATTTCTAAGTACCCATCCTGCACTCGTCATGTTTAATTTCACGAGTAATGGTGTAACAGTGTCCTCATTCATGGTTTTTTTAATTTTTTAATTTTTTTAATCCCCCTTAAGCTGTTAGTGCACTTTAATCAAGCATTTTCCACTCATTCACATGAATTCACATGAACAGGGCGTCCTCCTGATTTGATTAAAATTGCAGTTGCAGCTTCCATTATTTATATTTATTCTTTTTTCTTTTTTTTTGTCAATCCTGTTCATTCAAGTGACCAGTTGATTAGGCTTATGGTTCTGATAATTAAATAACTAATATAAAGCTTGTTATTACTTATCTCCCAATAGTACAGTCTGCAAATGTGAATTTTATCTTTTTAAATGCTTTAAATACATAATTGGATTGCAAGTCCACTGATGTACTTTACAGCTTAACTCTGAAAGCTAATTAAAGGTACACTACATGAACCTCCCCATGGAGAAGATACTGTACATACTAAAGGTACAAAAGTACAACTTTTGTAGCATCCAAGTGAGATGGAAAAGTACAGAGTGGAACCTTTAATTATGAGTGTAAAGTTACTCTTGAACTCAGTCAGTAGTGCTGATTTCTCACTTTGTCATTCTCTGTAATCCACATGTTGGTGCTATTCAAGGCAGTAAGCAGGTACAATTTGTATGTTTAAAATTAGATGATGTAATGCAGAATATCCCAATTCAATGTTTTTTTTTTTTTTTGGATTTTATTTGAATTCTAAACATCATTGTACCACCTGTAATGCAAATACATGTTTAAATTTAAAACATAAAAAAAAAGTTTATGGAGTCAGTGTGACGATTCATGAATTTCCACACAAATGAACCAAATACGTAACCGAATCAAAATTCCCCTCATTTCTAATGAACAGTAAATCAGAGATGAACACATTGGGTTACTCTTGCATTAACCAGTAACAGGAATCTGGAGTTGTATTGAAATCTGAGGCTGATGTGGCCTTCTGCTTTTGTAGCTTGTCCACCTCAAATTTTGTCATTTTGTGTGTTCTGAGAAGCTTTTTCCCCCTTTTTTTCTCCACCACAGTTTTCAAGAGTGATTGTTTGAGTTACTACATCCTTCCTCTTGGCAATCCGGTCATTTTCCACTGATCTTTCTCGTCAAGGCATTTCCAATCACAGAACTGTCGTAGTTTGTGTTTTCCTCTTAACTGCCAACACGAACTTGTGATGGAGCCTTACTGAAATGGACGGTCAATGTTGAAATTTAGTTCTAGTGCTAACAAAAGTAGAGAGCAGATCAACCTATTTTTGTAACCTATGTTGTGCATTAATGTAAAACTGCTAATATTTGCTGATCCGAACAGAAGGATGTCTTGTTAACAACAGTGTCATCGGTTTGACTCTAATGTAAACTAAACAAACCAGTCTGGGTGTGTGTTTTCAGGTGGCATCTAAAGTGAGATGCATTCAGTTTGGTGTATTAGGTTTTGTAGCACATTCTTTTACACGTTGTAGTCATTCTGTTAGCAAGTACAGCGATCCTGCCGAAGACATGACACAGTGCTATGTTCACAGCAGTTGATGTGTTGTGATGAAGCTTGGCATTTTATTATTATAATAAATTAAATAAAGCAGCTAACATGCACAAATGTTGTTTTTGAAATTTTTTTTAAACCTACCACGTGATCACAAAGATTTTCATAGACTACGTGTTACTATCGGAGACTCTGAAGTTTTAAGAGTGATTTGAGTAGCAAACTTGAGTGCTTGTCTCTGGATTATAGATTATATCTTAACAAGTGTTATGTATTTAGCATTTTAATACACACATTTGGATGCAGTTAAAGTGATGTTAAAATATAAAAAAGTAAGGTTTTCTTTTCCAGTGTTACATCGTACATTTTTTGTTAAAATAAGAAAATAATGTATATATAATTAAATACAGCACTGCTGTTGGCTGACAGTTTGTTAGTGAACCTGTTAACAGTGAGGCTTATCGTGTAAGACTGAATAATTAATATAATGGAAAATAACCTTCTGAATGTTTAATTGTATATCATAATAATGTCCACATGACCACTCATCTTTTCAGGGACGCATCCAGAATAATAATAATAATGTCCACAAGGATATAGGAAAGATCAATTTATTCACTTCCACACATGGAAGTGCCCGAATATACTGCAGCACAGTTTTAAGTAAGAAACCCGATCCTGTGATAACAGAAGGAAGAGGCCGATACTCACCCTAAAGAGGCCTCTCTTTGGAAGCGTTCATATCACACGAGGTCCATCTTTTGGTTTCCTATTCTGACGTGTTCATATTCAGCTGACACCCCTGTACCTGCTGACGAGAGAGAGAGAGAGAGCATGTTTAAACTGCTGACTTTTCCATTATGCACCCCAATGACTTTTCACAAGGTGGGACAGTGTCCTTGCTCCCTGACTAAGCAGAATATGCTCGTCCTGTTTTGGTTCATGTGTCAAACCTAAGGCGGTGTAATAAAGTTTAATTTATTAAGGGAGCTAAAAAAACGTAACTGTACTTAATTGTTCAGCTCTAGGGAGAGAGTAATTCCTAGAAAGCAGTCTCTCTTCTGACTTCTGCTATGTTTTAGCACGACATTCTTTTAGTCTGTGTGCATAAGACCCTGTTTCTAACACCACAGATTGATTTCTGTTTCTTAATATCGCACAGTTTGGCTTCAGTTGAAGGTCACAGCTCAGGGGGATGCCTAGTGCTCTGTCCATCCGCTAATTATTTACGACATGTCTTGCACAACTGCTTGTCACTTCAGACAATGGGTATCGAGACATTGACGCACAGACGGTTATTAAAGCTCTGTCTGAGATGTAAATGTGCAGTAACATGCGCACACACTCACTTGTTCACATACGCATGTTGTGCCGCTGCAGTGGCAGACATTGCTTGACAAAACACTCATTGTTAGTGTGTTTGTCTGACTAACCAGATTGTTAGGGGAACATAGCATGTGACCACAAACTAACCAACAGGACTTGACAATGCCTTTCATATACTGTATAGTGCTAATTCCTTGACCACTAAACCTGACCATTTTTCTATAAGGAAAGATAGTCTAGTTCAGGCACTCCTCCTGGACCCTGAGTTCACACTAATGAGCCACCAATAGCTCTCCTAGTTTGTCTTCTCTAGGAGAGTTCTTGAGTCCACCAGATGATTGAGGCCAGACACAATAGCAGCTACAGTTATTTGTGCTTTTTGTGCTCCTGAGACTAATGAATCAGTTCTCTGCTGTAGAAGTGTCTGAGACTCTCTCAAGCCATCATTTGGATTTGTTAAAAAAAAAAAAAAAAAAAGACAGGGGTTGGGGCAAATGGACAGCCGGGGGGGGGGGGGGGGGGGGACA
>JAAGKR010000057.1:219460-231560 GCA_011419295.1 Clarias macrocephalus
CATATCACACCAGCATACCAGTATTCTGAGGCTATTAAACACCAAACAAATATAGTCTTAAAGGACATTCTGGTTGAGTACGAGTTGGTATCAAAAACCTTCGATATCAGGTCTGTTAACATGCTCTGTTTTTCCGCCGTACTGCTCATGCTCCCTCAGAAGCCTTGAAACCTGGCTGTAGAATTCGCTATTGACGGTCTGATCCCTGGGGATGAGTTCTCCATGCTCAATGCCCCAGATGTTGGAAATGATGATAAGTATGATCTCGGTCGAGCTGCAGACCTGTCTCGCCTTTTTCGGTCGTGGAGATGATGGGCTAATCCGCTGCGAAGACCGTTGCTTTGTCTCAGGGTCGTACCCAAGTTCCCTCAATGGTAATGATCCTCAACATGAAGGATGGGTCGTCCATGGTACGCTGATGGAGTTATTGGCAGACTTCGACACAATGTTAGTCTGCTCCTGGGTCAGGAGCCTGGGGCCGAACTCGGCCGATCTCTCGCCGTCTTCCAGTGATGTTCTTCCACTCTTGAAGTGCGTGTGCCATTCAAAACACCTCAAATGACTCATCGCAGCATCTCTGTAACCTTGACCAATCATGTCAAACGTCTCTGTGGCGGATTTGCCCAGTTTCATGGCGAATTTCACGTTCGCTCTAAGTTCTACCTGGTCAGAAGAGCACCAGTTGCGCGACTCCTGATGTACCTTACATGGGACGGTGACTTTTGGCACACTGACTTAAAAGTTGAAGTATATAAATCATAGGTTTAAGAACATAAGTTTACGTTTAAGAACTCAGCCCACCAGGTGGTGGTGCAATGGTGCGTTTTTTTGGCGCAAATTTACTTCACTGTGATAAATCAATTGCTAAAGATTATAAAAGGTGCGCTTTACCATCTTAAGCATGTTGCTGGCGGTTGGAACGACTGCTCGCCGAAACGTGTTGTGAATGTTGACGATTTCATTCTGCACTGACTGCAGGCTTGGACAGATCTGATCTGTAAGAGACAAAGAGACAAAAAGGTCAGACGGGGCTTGATTCAGGTGCAAGTACTTTACAAGCAAAACACAAATGTACTTGTTTTAACTGTTAAAATAGGAAAATCTAACAAATTATAAATGAAATAAAATTTTGCACAATTTGATGTCTTGGTTAAAAAGTATGACTGTGATTTAGTTATACGAAGATTAATTGGTATACAAAGTCATGTAAGTGGTTGTAACTTCAGTAGGACTAGGGCTTACCTGACTGTTGAGTTACAGAGAGAGAGAGAGAGAGAGAGAGAGAGTGTGTGTATTACATATACAATTACAGTATTATCTTATACATATTACTATACACTCACACACACACACACACACACACACACACACACACACACACACACACACACACCCATATATATACACACACATGTGCCCACGACACTTTGTTTGCGTTAAATATAATTTTAGTTTATATTATATATATAAAAAATAAAAAAATAATATATATATATATATATATATATATATATATATATATATATTTATAAATATATTTTTCAAAATATACAGCGCCATCTGTTGAATTTTGAGGTGAACTAATGGTGTTTTCAAGGTTGATATAAGGGCATTTTCTTTCAAAGTAGCATATCTTCTCTTTCCATGGGCCGATTGTGATGAAACAAAGCCTATATGTTACCTCAAGCTACTTTATATATTACGTCAAGCCCCCCATTAAAATTTGTTTCGTAGTTTTTACGTGATGCATGCACAAACAAACACACAAAAATAAAAATAAAAATTTTGATGTGTTCTATTATTTAACTTACACCCCCCGCCCCCCTAATAATTTTTATGCTAATATCTTCAATGTACAGACATGCCAGCTTAACAGTTTTATTATCTACAGTATATATACTGAGATATACAGTATATATTGTTTCATGCTGGTTTCATTTGGTTTTGGTATACACCATTTGATTTTTGATGTGGAATCTGCTGTAAAAAACAATACATTTAAAACTATATTACATGATATTAACAGAATCACAGTGGTGCGGTATAGTTTGCATGACTACCTGATTTCACATAGTTTTTTTTTTCTCACTTGCAACATTTTCAAGATATTTCATGAATGAATTTGTCTCCATGTGTTCATATCTACTCACCACACTGCAGGTTGAGCTCATATGTAAGAGCGTGAGCGCACAAAGACTCCAAAGAAACATTCTTCCAAAGCTCTTAGATCTACAAACAAACGCCAGGAGAGAATAAATATGAAAATTACTTTTATTATGTGATATATGCAACAGTAGCATGAGATGTAATGCCTAATACTCCTAAACTGTATTATATACTGTACTGTACTGTACATACTGTACTGCAGTATTTGATATTAGCTCAGTAGTGCTTTTGTATGGTAGAACATGCAACTAAACAGGTTTTCAATAAACAAATATATGTGTGTGTGTGTGTATACATATTCTACATGTTGGATATTCAAGTAGGCAGTAGCTTGTGTGGAAATTTAAAGCTACTAATGTCCACACACATTACAGGCAACTTGTGAATGCTAATTAACTGAATCTGCATGATCTTGAACTGGAGGAAACCAGAGAACCCTGAGGAAACCCACAAACCCACCAACTTCACTCACACAGCCCCGAGACGGGACTCGAACCCTTGACACCGGAGGTGCGAGGCAACAATGCTAACCACTAAACCACTACTAACTTTAATACTAGTACTGAGAATAAAACCACATCATTAACTACATTTGAAGTTTCATATTTAATTTAACTGCAAGCGTTTGTGATATAGCAATTGAATATGTGTATATGTAGTAAATAATGTGGATTTATATCAGATAGTGGGAATATTGAATGACTTACAGTACAGGGAATGTTACGCATTTTTAACTTTAATTTGCATAATTTTAAACTTAACACTGTAAATGTTACTGCTTTATGTGCTAAGTTCAACAGCTAAGTTTATGTGCACATTACAGTACAGTAGCTCAGCTATTGCAACAACCCCCTGCAGTCCTGACCTCACGCCAAGCCATTTTCACATGTTGGGGCCAATCAAGGAGTTCCTGGGAGGCCGGCGTTTCAGACATGAAGCAGGAAGTCTGATCAAAGCTCCAGCATACTGAGAAAACTTTCTACATTAATGGTGTCCAAGCGAAACACTGGGATGAGTGCATTCGTGTAGCAGTGGATTATATAGAGAAATAAAGGGAGTTTTTACTCTGATAACTGTGTTCTGTTATTCTCTGGTTTGACACCCTTCATAACTGGACTGTACAAAAAGTATAAATTGTGAAAGCTGTAAAGTTATTTAACAATACAGAGAGTACAAGTAGTATATACATATAAAATATAGAGTTATTATATACAGTATAAGTTAATATGGGTAATAAATGGGGTGACAGGGAAACATTCATATAAACCGTGATTTATACATTTGCATTTTGAATTTTCAAATGCACGGTAAAGTTAATTTAAAGTTAACATGTTTTGATTTAAATACTACATTTTCAATTTCAATGTTCTATATAATTCTATATTCTATATATATAAACTTTTCACAACCTAAAAATTAAGTCAATGAAAAGTGAAACTTATAGAAATGTATGAACTGATAATGAATATTTGAATGGAAAAAAATGTATTTAACTGTTTTTTTTTATTGTTTTTTTTCTAAGTTCTTAGTCTCACAGATAAGAGGCAAAATGTAAATGTAAAAATATTAAATAAAAATTACAGTAGCAAATCAATATTTCACTTTTTCACTCAAGGTTACGTTAAACGTCAGTAGGCTGATTATCTACCAGAAAACATTAGTATTATCAAATTCTGACCTTAAATAGTAGCAGATGTTGTGTTGCTAAAAGAAACCTTTTTGACATGTAAGATTGAATGCAACCATTCAGAATATTAAAATCAGAACTTACTCAGGTCTAAGGAATACGAATGCCTGCCGGAACGAGATGCACCAGGGTTGCTGCCTGTGCAATCTGAGCTGCTTTTTATAAGATCAGCGTCACAGACGAAACACACTTACTTGATACACTTACATGACATTCCAATGACCCACCCTCCGCAGAACAAAGCGATGTGGCCCCAGTTGGCAAACAGCAAGCAAAAAAAAATTAGCAAATACTTTAAGGGAGTGAAACCAACCCTATGTATTAACTAAGTTAAAATAGGTGGATTATGCTGATAAAGAACTAACAAATGCACTGGGCAATATGGCAGCAGGTTACACCCAAATGCTCAGCATGATTAATGATGGACTTTGCATTCACACCATGCACAAACTGTACATATTTCCGCACAGGTCTGTAAACCTGCCATAATGCTTGGTATTAGTCCCACATTTTGCATAAATGTGTACATTCTTTTTCCTAAATGGAGCAGCAAATCTTGCATAATGCATGTTTAATCTTTGGTTTAAATTACACTTTGATGAAAAGAACTGTGTGAAAAATGTGAGTGCTTTCAAATCTGTTTAATGTACCAGGCAAACACATTCGACTCGGCCGTATCTCAGTTACAAATTTAGATATTGAGATATGCAATACTTAACACACCATAGATACTTAATATACAGTGGCAAGAAAAGATATGTGGTCTGATCTTTAACAAAATATAAAATTATTAAATAATAACACAAAAAAAAATCATATATTTCATGTCTTTATTGGGAACAACCAAAAAAAAAAAAAACATAGTGCTAGTGGAAAAAAGTATCTGAATCCTGGTGTTAATGTCCTCAAAGACGCTAATTGGAGTCAGGTGTTAGCATACCTGAGTCTTGTTCAGAGGTGTGGACTAGAGCTACTTTGACTGAAAAAAAAAAAAACACTCAAACTTTTTTAGTTTACTCTGTACAAGACAAATACGCTTATGTGAGCCATACCTCGCCAACAAGAGCTTTCAGTGGCTCTACGGTCAAGAATTGTTGACTTACAGTACATAAAGCTGGAAAGGGTTACAAAGTGATTTTAAAGACGTTATCTTGAACGTCTAGAAGTGGGCGCCCAGTCGAAATGGCTCGAAGATCTCAACGACGACTCATCAGTGAGGTAAAGAAACAACCCTGAGTGACAGCCAAAGATTTGAAGGCATCATCGAACCTGGGTAACATCTGTCTGTCATGAGTCTACAGCACGTAAAACATTGAACCAGCAGGATGTCTATGGAAGGACACCATGAAGGAAGCTGCTGCTTACTAAAAAAAAAACAAAAAAAACATTGGTGCTAAAGAGCCCATTGACACTCCACAATGGTAATGAAAAAAATGTTCTGTGCTCTGATGAAACTAAGGCTGAACTATTTGGAAAGAATACGCAGCATTACGTCTGATGTAAAAAGGGCACTGCATATCATCACGCAAACATCATCCCAAGCATTGTAGTATGGTAGAAGAAACATGAATTGGGCAACAGAACAATGACCCAACACAACAGAGCAAGTCAACAACAGAATGGCTTCAGAAAAACAAAATCAGCCTTTTCGAGTGGCCAAGTCCAACCACAGACCTCAGTCCAATAGAGATGCTGTGGAATGACTTGAAGAGAGCAATACAAAGAATATGACGGAGTTAAAGTAGTTCTGCCAAGAAGAATGTGCTAAAGTTCCTTGAACAATGTGCAGGTCTGATCCACAGCTACAGGAAGCACCTGGGTGAGGTTATTGCTCCTGGGTTGTTAGTCAACCAGTTATTGATTACAAGGGTTCACTTTGCATGTTAAATGTGTGTGTTCAATAAAAACATGAAAGATCAGATTAAAAAATATATATATTTTAGGCACATTAAATTTGTCAATATCCTTGACATAGATGAAGATCAGATCACATTGTATGACAAATTAATGCAGAAAACCATGATATTCCAAAAGGTTCACATACTTTATCTTGGCTCTGTGAATTGGTTGCCATCTTGGACAACCTGAATCGCATTTTTTTCCCCACTCAATTTTAGAACATTTTCCACATACTGTACTTGCATGAAAATGTGTTGCACTTTAAACAATATTTGTAAATACTACAAAATCTGTTGCTGTTGGGACTTTGCAAATCAATATAAGTAGTTTTGAGCCTGAGATGAGGTTACTCTCATGGAGCATGTTGCTGTCTTTGCAGGAGCCTCCTCATGGTCTTCCAGTTTATTTCTTCCTTGCAAAGACTTCCCAACTGGTCCATTAGCCACCCCTAGGGTTGACATAGTGTTGCAAATATTACCAGGATGAAGGCATTACCGAAGTTGAAATAATGATGTTGTTTATATAAAAAAAAAACAGCAAAAGTTTTAGTTGTCATGACTCCGTGGCAACACTACCATGGCAACATTATGTGTGTTACACAACCAGTGATACAAAAAAAGGTTCTATTCTAGGACCCTTTTTGATTCTTTATTCACATATATGGCATTTGGCAGACCCCCTTATCTAGATCTTCTATCTCATTATACTGTACATCAGAGCAATTTAGGATTAAGGGCTTTGCTCAAGGGCCCAACAGTGACAACTAGGTGGTGGGGTTTGAACCTGAGACCTTACGATCAGTAGTCCAACCTCAACAGGGTCTTAAGTTTGTACAGTATCAAGTCCATGTAGAGGTCATTGGCCATGCCAATGACCTACAGTGTTGTGAACACCAAAACACCAGTCAACGTGGGGTTTCTATTCCACTGTGCTGAGTCTCGTCACCACTTTCTGGTAAGTTGCTTTGGTAGGCTACAGTACAAACAAAAATGGTGAATGGAATAGAGTGAATCTTGCTGCAGTTGGAGCTACTAAATGACAAGCAGTTACCGTTACTGAAAATACTGCAAGTCAGAAAAGACACATTGGAAGAAATGGTCAGTACGACTCTCAACTCAATTCAAAATCGGAAGCATAGGAGAAGAAGAAGAAGCTGGAAATGCAGTGCTACTGTACCAGGTGAACCAATCACAATAGTTCCAGTTTGCGTTGCAGTGACATGTACAGTATCAGGCAAAAGTCTGGACACCTTCTACTTCAACGCTTTTTGTTTTCTGGTTTATTTTCTATATTCTAAAACCATTCCAGGTAAGCAAGACCAAAACTTGCAGAGGAGATTTTAGGGTTACCAACCTCAAAAATCACAAATTAAGAAACAGTACCTCAGATTAGAGCCGTTATGAAAAATCTGGAAAAACCATGGAATTAGAAGGTGTGTCCAAACTTTTGACTGGTAGTGTAGTTACACAGCTTCAGGATACCTGTGGGCGTATGCTTAATAAAGAACCATAAATCAGACTTTGCTGCCCAGGAGGTTCTGAGGCCAGATAAAAATCGTTCTCCAGGTTGGGGGTTGAGTGTGGTTTCAAAGTCCAGGTTTCAAAGTATCTTGTTAATCAATAAACAGACAAGGAGTCAATAACAAGCAACAAAGTTTATTTTCTCTCTGGAGAGTATCAATTCCAGGTTCCCTTTACACACCCCAACGTCAACCAAGGTCCATGAGCCCTGTCTAAGTAAGACTGATCCAAATAGGTGTCGCACAGTACCTGGGCAGATAATGTTCCCAGTTTTCCTTAGTTACCATCACCCATCCTTTATTAGCCCATGTCCAATACTGTGCTGAACATGTCCACTTAGGGCACAACAGAGCTGCGCATGCCATCTCAAGAAGCCATTTCTTTTTATCTGTTGTCAGTTAAGTCATGGTTATTTTTGAAATGTCACACCAATACGCAACTCGTAGGGCTCTACTCTAGCACTGCCAGAAGGATGCACAGAAGCAGCCTTCATCCAGATCAAGCAAGCACCATGTAACGTGAAATTTAACCATGTCGAGGGCTGAAAGCCATTGTTGGGGTTTGAACCCATGACCTGTTGATGATTATTCCAACATCTCAAACACTAAGCCCACGAAAACAAGGTCCCGGAAGAAGAAGTACTTAAACGTCAAGATTACAACCTAAGGTTGAAATTGTAACCATTCCTCTTACTGTAAATCACACTTACAAACTGAGGAACCAAACTGAGGGCCAACTCGTCTGTGTTGGATAAAATACCCCATGAGGAAGTCAGTTGTTCTGGAGAACCTGCAAAGGCCTTGAAAGATCTCGTCAAAAACATAGCAAAATTATACAGTACATCCCCCATGAAGTCCTCATAACCAATAATGAGCCTTTCTTGATTGCTGATTTTCACAGAATGGAAAAAAATGACTACCTCAAGGCTTTGAAAAAGAATCACAATCCTTATCCTTATAATCTTTTATATTATTAAAATTTCAGTTCATAAGTAGAATCATTTTGCTAGCCATGGTGAGGAAGGTTCATTCTCGATAGGATCCATTGCATCCATCCTCGCGGAGGCCCAGGGCAGTTTCTGAGGCAGTTTCTAAAGGAGATCCAAGAACAACAACAACTTTCCATTTGTATCAAGAGGGAAGTCATGTGGGGCCTCCTGCTCAAAAGTGTCAAACCGCCCAAGGTCATGAACATCATCCTAAGTTTCCATATTGGCATGTATGCTCAGATTTCCAACAGCTCACTGAGGCATTTAAAATGACAGACAGACTACAGCAGGATTGCATCCTAGTTGCAGCAGTATGAGATTTTCCCTCTGATTTTAAGATTCAAGGTGGCATCCTCTGTCATCACACCACCCGTGGCTGAAGATGTGCATGGGTTTCAGCTGGCGATTATCAGAGTTGATGGCAGGGGATTCAGTGCAGTTGCAAAGCAGATCTTAATTTTTCTTGTTCTTCGTCTTCACTCTGCGTCAAGCCTTCAGGGACATGCCTCACTTTGGCGTAAAGATACGCTATGAGCAGGATGGCAATTTGTTTAACGCTCGATGCCTGAAGAGCAAGACAATGATCTCAAGTAGATAACAAGGCAGACCAGCTACAAAAAAAGACACATCATCTCTAAATCATGCAATCGCTGGGAACCAAGCTGTAGCAAGTTTCAAACTGAAGCTCTGGTTTAAACCGATGTTTAATAACGAGCTGAAACACATCCACTTATTCACCTATTTGGGTGGTGTGGTGACAGAAGATCCCACCTTGAATCCTAAAATCAGAAGGAAAATCTCTAATACACAAAACATCCATCATCGTCAACGAAGTTTACTATGTGGCAGCAAGACAGCGGGTACTGTACAGTATACTCGCCTCTACACTCACATCTACTGGATAGGCTTGAGATGATTGGACAACAGGCTCTCAGAAGGGGTTTACACATTAGGTTTGTCACCATGTCACAAACACTGAAGTGCTTCATACTGTAAGTCCAACAGGATTGAGACCATGCTGTTTGGCGAATCATTTGCAATAACTGGTTCATGTAAGCAGAATGGACACCCATGAGCTGCCGACCTCACAAGTAATGAAAGGACTGTGCCAAGGGTGACTTTAGATATTATAACACTACCAGAACCAGTTGGTGTGAGAAGACAGCAGACAGGGACAGATGGTGGCAAAACCTATGGGAAGGCAGGTCTTTCTCAGAGTAAAAAAAAAATAAAAAAATACCAGCCCTGCCAAGAGACAATGACAGAAGCGTCATACAGCAGTGAACAATAGGGCCCCCATTGTCAAACTTGACAGGTATTGGAGATAGAGAGGGAAAGATAAGGCAGGGGGTTACACCCAAAGGCTGAACATAATAAATGAAGAACTTTGCATTCATGCTGCGCATATTGCACACATTTCTGCATGGGTCAGTAAAACCTGCTATAATGCGTGTTTATCTTTACCATAACAAACAAGCGGTACGATGACACACTTTGCATTCATGACACGTTTTGCCTCATTTGTTACTGTATGTGTGCATTTTGTCCTACATGGAGCAGTAAATGTTACATAGTCCTTTCCTTTGGTGTTAATTCCACCTTCACGAAAACAAGCGTTAGAAAGAAAAATGTGAGTGCGTTTCATAACAGTTTCATGTGCAAATACATGTGACTCGGCTGTATCTTAGTTACATATTTACATAATGATATATAGGATACTTAATAGAATGTAAATAGCTTCATTATCAGATGTTTTAATATAGTGACATTGCCGTGGTTGTGTGTTTATTTAAGGAAACTTTGGACAAAGAAGCTTCATTTAAAGCGTAACCTAAAAACATCTAAAAAGCCAAGCATCTCCATGCTTCAATGTGTGCAAATGTGTTCCATCCATCCATCCTTCTAGGAACCTCAGTAGTCCAACTAGGGACCGTGAATCAGTGGTGATCATTGTGTTTATTTTCACCTTTTACGGCTGTGGTAGGACGTCTGATCAACATTAACACACGCATTCACACACTACGGGCAATTTGGGAACACCAATTAGCCTAATCTGCATGTCTTTGGACTGTAGGAGGAGACCAGAGTACCAGGAGGAAACCCACCAAGCACGGGGAGAACATGCCAACTTCATGCACACAGACCCCGAGGCTGTAATTGAACCCGGATCCTGGAGGTACAAGGCGACATTGCTTACCATCAAAGCTGCCCTGCCATCAATATGTTCGATCCTAAACTCAGGTTACTGTCTGCATGAACTTTCTGTACCTCCTTAGGGTCCTCCAGTTTTTTTCTCCCTCCGTCCAAAAACTTGGCAGTATTACCTGCCCCATGGTTGAAGTAGTGCATGTACATAGTACCTTATTATAGACTGTGGTCTCATTTCCAATAGGTATTTCCAATTTTATGCCAAACATTCCAGAGTGGGTCCAGATTCAAGGATCTACCGAAAATGAACAAATCAGTGGAAGGGCGAATGAGCGATGTTGTTTGAGGCAAGTATCTTAAGATCTGGTCTTGCTTTTATGACGAAAGATGTGTGCATTGTTAGCTTTATAAACATTGTAGCACCACATGCTTACAAAAACAAGGTGAAATCTATGACCTAGTTTAGTTGAATCCTTAATCCAAGGTTAAATGCATGGTCTCAGTCTTCGATCACTCAGTCAGGACATACTGGCGCTGATGTAGGATAATAGAATAGAGCGGTTGTTTGCAGATGTATTTGTTCATGACCAAGATCACGAATTAATCCATTGAAAAATACGTTTAGAAAATTTACATGTTTCAGTATTGGCACATGAACTTCTAAACACACAGGATCCTGTTGACGTATTGGCCTTTCTTTGTTTTCCTTGACTTGCTCCAGATCCTGCCCCACGGTCATGCTCTCTGATCACTGTCTACACCTACGTATACCATGATTGTCTCAACAGTGTTGTCTTTCTTTTTCTTTTTTTTTTTTGCATCTCTTTTATGATTTGCTTTAGCTTAAATCCTTCTTTTTTCCACTATGGAACATTAAGCTCTTTTTAGCAATTTGGCTAAAGATCTTATTTTAAAGCAAATAATCAGAATTACATCTAATCAATTTCTGCAAACAATGGGAAAGGGTACTGTAAGCGCAAAGAGTCTATTTATTATGTAATGCGTTTGTTTTTGGTTGTCCGGTACATTAGGCGAGTGAAAAGGAGATTGTGGAGCAGCTAATGTTCCAGGCAATGATAAAAAAAGGTATATTGCAGATAATAGGTCAGAAATACATGTGCACCATGGAGAACTGGCTTCCCATTTAAGCACACGGGACAAGGAAGAAAAATCTTTTCTAAAGCTCAGTGCTTCTGGTTTTTAGTTTGTCTCTGGGAACCGTGTCCAACCCATTACATACACCAGACTTTGACTACAAGCGGCGTGAAAGAATACAGTAAAAAGACAATTTTAAATCTTTTCACCTAAGCTTAAGCCCTACTATTATTAATGCACTTTTTAAGCCCAAAAGATTTGACATTTAATCCGGGTCATACTGGCGAATATGGTGCTCCCAACCTGCAATGGGGTGCTATTACTTTTCTAAGAATTTGACGGTTTCCCAAATTGTTTTTCCAATTTAGTCTAGATGGCTGTATTTTCCTCAAAACCCTCCATGTATCAAAACTTTGAACTAGCCTCCGAGTGGCGCAGTGTTAAAAGCGCTCGCCCTATCATCCGGAGATCGCTAGTTCGAATCCCGGGTGGTGCTGTTACTTCTCGCAGCCGGAGGTCTAGAGAGAGCTGATTGGCCGAGCTCTCTCAGAGGGGAGGGATGAGAGGTACTTAGTGCTCCCACATTAATCACGGCTC
>JAAGKR010000057.1:231580-354080 GCA_011419295.1 Clarias macrocephalus
GCCCCCCCCCCCCCCCCAGACAGACAGACAGACAGACAGACAGACGAGACAGAGACTGTTTGCGTATTTTCTGTATCTGGGTGAGTAATACTGCATGTCTCTGGGATTAACTCGGTGTCTGACTAAACTGCAGGCAGGTGAAAGATTCACATTGAATTTCAGTATTATCAAAAGATGGCTCTCATGATTTGCCCTTTCAGAGGAATTTCATTCACCAATTTAATGGCTGTTCTAATCATTTCCAGCATAAGGAACGCAAAGCTAAGCTTTAAAAGCCTCAGAGATTGAGTAAATATCATAAATATAGATTTGGCCACAGACCTTGGCCAGAAGACCTTGATGTGAACACAAAGCAATATGTGCAATTTATATTTTAGATATATTATAGAATTGAAATTTTATATTTCTTTATTTATTTATTTATTTATTTATTTTTTGGGGGGAAAGTCGGAACATGACGTGACGCTGCCCCTCGTGATAGTGTATGTTGTTCCTTTTCCCTTTTATATAGACTGTGTGTTAAATCATCCTTGCTTTTCAGTAATGTTTAGGTTTATTCAGATGAACCTGAGGTGACCCCGTGTGGTATGAAATGCATTCAGTTTTGAAACTTTTAGGAAAAAAGTGAAATATTAGAGAGAAAAGGGAAGCTTAGCCACCCACTTGCAGGGATTCTTTTAGGCGTGAGTCAGCAGTGTTCAGTTCCATCGACACCCTGCTCACGCTCGTTATCAAATAGCATCATCTGTCTTTGTGTATATCTCTCTCTCACACACACACACACACACACACACACACACTCTCTCTCTCTCTCTCTCTCTCTCTCTCACACTGAGAGGTGTAAGGAAACTCAGTGTTTTAACGTCACTGTGTACTTTATCTTTGCTACAGTGTACAGTCCTTGGCGACAGGCCAGTATTGGTGTGAATTACTGGGTTGCGTGTAGACATCATTCACTACCTTGGTGGATTGTGTTACACTAATTGAAATCACCATCATGTGCACGCATGTCTAACTTTCCAAAGCTGAACTTAAGGAATTATATTTCCTACAGTTAGTAAGTTAAGACGGATATTCTAGTTAGTAATGTACTGATAATTGCTATATGGGTGAAAAATATTTATTCACACATTGGCAGGCAGCGTAACATTTACAGCACGGCCACTTAAGTTTGTTTTAATTGTTGAATTGTAACAAAATCAGAAAAAAAGATAAAGAATTAAGTATATCTGTAAAATCATTATACTAACAGAATTGCAATACGAATCAACCTCGCACCTAGGTGGCGTGATATTGTATCAGGTGGTCCCTGCAGGGCTGCACAAATAACTTTGGGGGAGAGAAAAAAAAAAGATCACAAACTCGATTCATACATGCATGCAATCTCATTTCTGAATGATGCCGATTAACTTGCATGTACTGTATGGTCCTGCATTCACATGTTTACTTATTTACATGATGACATTCCTATATCTATAATGCTATATTGCTATAATTCAAAACTATAAACTGTGAACACTACCACACAAAAGTTTGGGATCACTTTCTAACTGTAAAGCAATGCTGAAGGCGTCCAGAAATATGCAATAATCTCTCTTGAACAGTTAATGTTGAGATGTGTCTGCTACTTGCGCTCTGTAAAGCCTTCAAAACGGCTCTAATCCGTGGTTCGTTTAACAAATTGGTGATTTTGAGGCTGGTAACTGTAAATGAACGTCTCTGCGGCTGAGGTAAAATTCGTAGTTTTGAAATCCCCATTATTGTTGCAGAATGTAGAAAATAAATCACTAAACATAAACAAAGAAAAGTGATCCCAAACATTTGAGCGATAGTGTATATAATTTCAAACTACATGACATTTTACCTTTAACATTTTGATTTAAATGGTGAGATTGTTTTGGGTTCTGTAAAATAGAGTTAGAGTCAGAAAATCTGAAAATATCAGAATATACTGTATAATTATGTACAGTGCCTGAAATATTTTTAGTTTGCTTACATTTAATCATTATTATAAAAAAAGAAGGAAAAAAAACTGAATAATGGCACATTACAGTGTTTAGTTCCTGTTATCACTTATCAGCTATAAACTGCTGTCTTTCACCAGCTTCCCTTTTGCTTTCTTCTAAAAGGTTATCCAATAAAATATCACAGCTTGTCATGTAACCACAGAACGAGAAAAGTCACATCCACTGTCCAGTGGCAATAAACTTTACATAAACATCTGTCAAATAAACATAAAGCCACATCATACAGTCATGAGTTTTGTTTTTCCTTTTTTTTCCTCATAAAAAAAGGGGAAAAAAAAGAAAGTGTGTTATTGTTTCAATGTCCGAGCTGTGCAGATTAAATTAAGACCTTCTGACCAATCAGATTGAAGGATTTAACACACTGTAGTCATGTGTGTTTACCGAACGTCCCATTTCAGATTAATTCCCCCTTGAGCATGCGTGTTGCTCAGTCAGCATTCAGACTCGCCCCAGAGGTGTTCAGTAGGCTTAAAGTCAGAGCTTTGTGCAGTACACGGTCTTCATGGAGCATGATTTGCATTCATGCGGATTGTCATGCTGGAACAATTCACCTCTTAGTTCCAGTGAAAGTTACCCATAATGCTAACGGTACACAAACTGTACAACTGCGTGCAGCAACAGTTTTGGCTGAAGATCTAGGTATGGGTGTGATGGTCTGGTGTCCGTATACTTTTGGACATATAGTGTATTGTGTACAGTATAAACAGTATGTGAAGTACTATATACAAAATGTTATTTTAAGAGCTCTTTTTACTCTGAAAGCTGAGTACTAATCCATATTTTTGTGTATTCATGTTCACAGAGAACAAAACGGGTGAGCATGTAACTCATCCTGAGTACATAGCCTTTGGCCTGGTGCCCGTGTTCTTCATCCTAGGCCTGCTGGGCATGTTCATCTGCCACATACTGAAGAAGAAGGGCTATCGATGCACCACAGATGCTGAGGACCCCGATGAGCCTGAGGCTGAGGAGGAGAACAATCTGGAGGACAAGGGTAGGACGAAGTGTTCGGATTCTGTCATGCCTATACCGATGTCGCTTCTTCGGGATGTCCGTTTTGTGAATTATACTTTTTCACAACAGACACTGAATGGTGTGATATCCAAATTTAAAGATCAGACTTGGCTCTGTGTTCACGCACCCCCAGGGTTGAGGGTTTGATTTTCGCCTCGGGTCTGTGTTTGCGCGTTCTCCCCATGCTTGGTGGGTTTCCTCCGGGTACTCCGGTTTCCTCCGACAGTCCAAAGACATGCAGATTAGGAAAATGGTGTTCTAATAAGTTAACAATCTAACTTGCTACATTGACGATGTATGTAACATGAATGAGCGTTGAGTGGTTTGAAGAATGGTCAAGCATTTCACTTAGTTTAGCACAAACGTTACTTGTTATGACGTCTACTATTTCTGTTTTTTCCTATACAGAAAGAACAAAATGGAAATTTCACAGATATTGGGTCCCGTTCCAAATTAACGAATAAGAATCAAGCTTTTTGTAACTGCCCACACTACAGCATTTTAATCCCTATTTTGTCGGTCTCTTAATGTTTGTCATGGTACGTTTACGTTCAACCAACATAATCTCGTTCAACCATATCATATATTCTCCACCGCTGCTACTACTACTACTACTACTACTACTCTGTATCCACCAGGAAATCATGATCAGTACACAGTACTGGGTGAACAGCTTGTGAACCAGCAGGGGTATGCCATAGAGTTGTTGGTGCATGAAATGCCAAGCTCAGTCGCTTCTCCATTTCATAATTGTAGGAAGAAAAAAAAAGGTTTCTTCCTTCCTTCCTTTTTTTTTTATTTTTTATTTTTTTTTATTTTTTTTGAACAGTTGACCAGCCTCTAACATCACGCCAACAATAAAGCATAAAACGATCAGTTATTTATAAATGGCCTAATTCTATAAAGTTCTGGTTTAGTTGAGCTGTGTATAGACAGAGCAACTCTTACAGTATTTACTTTACAGAGCAAGCAAAATAGTATAAATGTTTAGAGACACGCTGTTTAAGCAAAACCCATTGTGTTGAGACAGATCAGCTGAGACCACAAAGCACACCAGAGTATTTTTGTACTTTTATTTAAGCACAGGCTCCGACGTACTGAGGGAGTGCATTCAAAAATTGGGGTTTAAAGAAAAGCATGGCCAGAAGACCAGTACTTAAAGATCTGAGTGAACAGTCTGTTAGTGGAGAGCAAGTTCAGAGAGTCGTGTGTCCATGAATTCATTCACATGCGGTGATGAACAGGGGTGTACGAACTCGGTGAGAACAACACACTGGCTGACGACGAGACACCGATTGTCTCAGATTTCACATGCACTAAAGCATCTAACCAATCATATATGAGACTAAAATCACTGCAGCCAATCATGATGCAGAAAGCTTTGTGGATTTTTCAGAAAAGAGAGGAAGTATTACCCAACCTCGAAGTTAGACAAAAAGAAGAAGAATTAAAAGCGGTTATATTTCCTGCAGATTCAACATTTCACAGCACGCAGAAGCACTACTGAGTGAATGCTTCAAAATCAGATGAGCGTCCATGTAAACCGCTAATATCTTTAATCTGAATGAGTTCGATCTGATTCAAGGAATATCGTCCATGTAAACCTAGCTACTGAAGCAGCGTAACTGGCATAGCTGGTATACCGGACCCTTAAATTAATTGTGGTTTTGAGGCGTTATTACCTTGTACAAATGAGTAGAATTGTACAAGGATATGAAGTACTCAATGCTACATTCTCCTAGACATGCGTCTTCTAACATAGTCATACTGTCAGACAATCAACGTCCTCTACCTCCAACACAGTTATGATCCATTCTATTCATATAGTTGTGTATGAATATAATAGCAGTTTTATTTTTATATTTTTGTTGTTATGAAACAGACATTTAGTATTAATTTTAAGAATTGCAGGCACAGTCACGAAGTAGTAACACCAGACTGTGCAGTTTTGGAAAAACGTGAGCCATACACGATAGGTGGATTAATGACGTCTGTCACAAGCGTGTCTAATGCTGGGATATAAATTTGGATAACCAACAGGACCTCTTGAAGCTTCTTTGACAATAAAGCTAGAACCACTGGAAACTAAGACAGATAAGGTACCTGTAACTATCTAAATATATGACAACTCTCCATATTGATGATGAGTACTATCTTCGTTGTATGCTAGTCTATTTTGGGAGTTAATTGAGGCACACAATCGGTGTAATGACTGTAGTATACACACCTGTCTTTAGCAGTTATTGTTCTTGTATGAATAGGATCAGTGAAATGAGTAACTGAGATTATGGTCGTTCTGGGATCACCGCTGTCGATGTCATGTCCTTGGCCAGGTTCTACCAGATGCCTTAAATTCCAGATGATTCACTAAATAATGACTTCACATAGGGAGGTTATTTTCAGTAGACTTTAAACGGTGGCTCAATTAGACTAGCTTGCGTTACTGGTCGCTCGTAATAACAGCTTACTTTTCACAAGTGAACATGTGCTCGATAGGAAGGATAAGGGTGGAGTATGTTTACCGTGGTTTGTTCGGAAATGTGTCCTTAACTTTGTGTAAAAATCATGAACATTATATACATTACTCAGTGCGTTTATAGACTCCCAGTACTGACCCATACACACATGAGTAACACGAGCCATTAATCATCAGGAGATCTCCGTTCTCATAGAGTGATGAGTCACATGATTGTTCAACATTAATGTATCAGCATTTTTATTCCGGTGTATGATTTTTGGTTTGTAAAAATAGGCTGTGGAATTTTTTTGTGAGATGTCAGGCTTTTTTATTTATTTATTAATTTTTTTTATATATACTGTATACTGATCGTTGAAGTGAAAACAACAATGTTTTGTGAGTGCCGGAGTGTGTGCTGTCCATTTAAAATAGATTTAATGATTTAATGAAATACAAATGATGCACAATAATTCAAAATGCAGATTTTATGAAGGCTTATTCGAATTTATCAGCAAAAATTTTAGTAAATAAAAAAAGGAAACGTTTAAATAAATGCACACAAATATATGAATACATCATATCATGTTTGTTATAACTCTTTACCTGTACCCTATTGAGAGGGTACCCTGTACCCTATTATACCGTGCGGTATAAATGTGAGGATGAGCTGCTGTAAACACGTTTAAAGGATATGCAAAATCCCCTGTCATACCTTACACAAAAGAGAGAGATCGGTATTACAATTAAAAAGCAGGATGGATATATTTAATAAAATAAACTAAGCATAATTAGGAGTCATTAAAAAAGTTTGGCATGTATGATGTATAGTTTGAACTAGAGCCATAAGCATGCTGTCTGCTCACAAAGTGAGAAGAAGGGTCAAGTTTGTAATGAGGATTAGAATAATTGGTCAGTTTAGTTTAGTTTTAGTGTTTCAAAATCACTTGTTAAATGTCAGTTTCGAAACAACATGCTGTGTGAAAATTGCAAGACCTAAGCCCTTTCTGAGAGCACGGTACAACATGCAATGTCTGAACTTCACCAGGTGTCTTTAGAACTACAGCTAACATTGTATGTTGTGGTGAGATGAAAACTATTTGGTCATGTAGAACCTCAGGAGGTTTGGTAACAAATGGAGGTTGCATAGAAGGTAAAATCCTCATCTGTAAAACATGGAGGTGGATAAGTGACACTTGGGTTTAACGCCAAACCTGGTTGTTTCTTTTCACGTGAGGGCCCCAGGATCGTTTCCGACAACACTTTAAGTCTGCTTTATTTTGAGCAGTGAGAACATGATTGTTCCACGCTCGGGGAAACGTGCTTGAGTCCGCCTGAAGAGTCCAGTACAGAGTACTCGGCCATGGATTGAATCGGATATGGAAACAATCGTACCTGAGCACGAGAGTAGACAGAATCTACTACTCCAAAATCTGTGGGCGCGTAGAACACGTCAAACTCATCCTCTGACCTACACAGTCATAGCTGAAAGTAGGAAGGCACACAAGTTTTTTGAATGTGAAATAGCAAAATAGCACGAAAGTTATAAGAACTTGTTTATTCTCTTCTTCTCTTTGTTGGTGGTTCACAAACCAAGTTCCAAGTGATTGCAACACTGCCATTCCTCTGTATCAGAGAGTAATGCGCAATACGCAAGAACGAGTAGCAAAAAACAATGTGAACCCTGGCCAGCGGGAGGAGCCATCGTTCCCGGGCACGGTATGAATCGGCCATACATAATGTGAAAATGGCCAAATGGTTCTGCATAGAGAACAAACCAATGCCGCTAATTTGGAACCAGTGTTTCATACAGGACCAAAAATACTTGAAAAAACTGCTGGAATAAAATTTACAACTCTGACCATTCCTGTCAAACAAGGCATTTTCATCCACGGAAGTCACTCAGTTAATATTTTCTATTACCTTTTTTTTTTTTTTTCTTTTTTTACCCCCATTCTGTGTAAATTCTAGAGACATGTGTGTGAAAATCCCAGGAGATCAGCAGTTTCTGAAATATGCCAAAGCAGCTTGGAAACATGTTTAAAGTCAGAGATCCCGTTTCTCCCCCATTCTGATGTTTGACGTGAACAGTAACTGTACTGCTGAAACCCGATTAACTGATTGGATAACCCTTTAAATAAGTTGGTATTGACATCAAAGTGGACATTTAGATGTTAACAGAATCATTTAAAAAAATTTAAAATATATAGATTAATTCAATAGGATTCAGCTAGGATGTGATTCATCATGGTTTGTTTTGAGCAAAATGAAGAAACAAATTCCGTGTCCAATTTTCAACCACGTTAGAAGCTAAAAAAAAAAAAAAAAAGTCGGGTACAATGCTGTCACGTTTCTTTGTCTAGCTGTAGATACGGCTGTTTAACTGAACAGGTTGTACTGGCTTTTTAAGTTACTTGTCCCTTAGTAAAGTAGATAAAGTAAACTGCACAGGAGTTTTAAAAGATATTTTCTGTCGTCTTTTGTTAGTCGAGTGTAGTTCTTTAAAAGGTTTGTCCAGCACCAAATTTTCACAAGTTTGGACACACCTTTTTATTCTTTGGTCTTTACCGATTTATATTTCTCTGTACATTTGTAAAATGCTGAAGGCATCCAGAATATACAATAATCTCCTTTGAACAGTTGATATTGAGATGTGTCTGCTACTTGTGCTCTGTAAATCCTCCATAGTGTTCAGTCACGTGATATAAAGCAGGCAGTTCAATCATGACTCCTTTTAGTCTGAATCACTGGCCTCCTAGGAACTCCTTTAATGGTCCAAACATGTGAAAATGGCTTGGATCCAGGTCAGGATTGTACTGGGGATGTGACAATATATCGCGGCCGAGTTCCTGTGTACAAGTGGTGCAATGGGCAGTATGAATGTATGCATCGTCTTGAAAATAAAAACCAAAAAACATCCTTGCTGATCAATCCAGGCCACATAGTGGACTCCGAGCCACCTCAGCCGGGATCGTCATTCACGGATGTACAGACGTCTTAAAAACATTTGCACCACTCTATCATTTAACTGCGAGTAAGAATCTCATGACCATGCTGTGCTTGCAGTCTTCTGTAAATGTCATTAAGTTCACGCCTTCATTCATGAGAAATTACATCACAAGTCATCAATTACACAATTAAAAAACAAAAAGTACAAAGTGTTCACATGCCTTAAGTACATGTTCCCTCACACTCTGCAACCGAATGGACCCCTCACTATTGCTTTTCTGACTGCAGTAAAGTAATGTGCGATTGTCGTATCATGTTCTACTCAACAGGCCTGGTCTGTTTCTGACTTGTTCAGTCTGTGGGTAAGAACTATGCAGAATATAAATAACGAGCCAAGTATCAACATGTACTACAGGAGGAATTGAAAATGAATGATTGACTGCTAGTATATATTTTATAAATAGTCAAGGATAAGCGATCATATATTTTTAATAATTTACATTTCTTTTAAATAATTTCAATTATTTAAAATAATTTAAAGGTTACTTATTTCAGATGTTCTGTTTATAGCTTGGCAGGCTAAAACATGTACAACAGTCTGGATCTATAGGCAGAAATGCATTAAAAAAATGTACATTACAGCAAATGCTCAAATTGAAGGCCTCTCATTTCACAGTACCGTAGTCGTGTATATGCGGAATACAAGAATATTGAACATTTCTTAACGTATCAGAACCGATATTGCATACAGAGATGATCTCCTCCTTTGCAAAGCCTGTCATGGCCTGATCCTGATATACTGATGACTACTGATGACCCCAACGGTGCATGAGCGAGCAGTTCGAAAAGAGGCCGTCGGCTGGCATCACGTGGTTGGGAGGAAACACGTGATAGTCCTACCACTCAACCTCCCGGCTGGCTGAGTGGTAGTAGTAGCCTTAATGTGGGACGGGGGGGACGGGGTGACGGGGTGACGGGGACTAATTAGACACGATAAATTAGGGAGAAAATAGGGTGCAAAAAAAAAATTATCTATAGTTTGTTTTGTCCTGTTTTTTATTTTGTCCAGGGATTTATCTATAAGGTCACGTCTAACAGGGATTCATGGTGATTTTTCTCACGAATGACAACAAAAATCCGATCAACATTAACACGAGACTTCGTGCACAGTACAATGATGACTCTTAGCCATTGTAGACATTTTTTAAAGAAGGTCCTAAATCTGTGAATGGCGGTTTCAGCTGATTGCTGTTGTTCCCATGAACATTCAGTAGAGAAATCCTTGATCCTGATGTGGAAGAGACACATCCTTCTGTGGAAACTGTATACACAATCACCCACCAACACCATGTGTTAAAGAAACTCATATGGGAGTTATTGCCACATCCCCTGTATAGCCCTCACATCCCTCCAAGCCATGTTCACGGCCCATTTAAAGGAGTTCCTGAGAGGCCAGCGATTTCAGGAATTCCCATCATGTCTCGGGCTTGCTGAGAAGTTTTTACCTCGATGTTATCCAAGCACTAGTAAAACACCGGGATAAGTGCATTAGTGTAGCAGGGGATTATAAGGGGAAAAACATTCATTTTTTATTCTTATGTAAATGGAGAAATGCATTTAGTTTAAACTAAATTTATCATAACTGTGTTCTGTTATTCTGCACAATAAAAGGTCTCCAAAATTTGTCTTAAACATCAGACATATGTTCAGTTCGGTGCAAGATCTCCTATGTTATAGTTGAGTCATTCTGACAGACTGCATAAAGGTCTTTGTTTTAGAAATTACCCGCTCCACAGCATGAGTTGAAATTTGTAAGGCATGACTTTCCACTTCTTCTTAGAACGTTTGTCACATGCTCATTTTATCTCCTTTGAATGATCTCAAAGTCTCTTTTGTTTCTGTCTTTGCAGATATGAATGACACCTACAGTGAGGGCAACACAGACACCGTGGGCCAGATCGTTCACTTCATCATGTCAAACGAAGGTACGAAGGGGTGAATGAATGTCTGACTGAATACACATTGCACTCTGTCACTCATGTCGTGTTACAGTGGACAGACTGACCCGAGGAAGGGAGTGAAATGTCCCTTGTGCACTCTATAAGAGTACTGAAGATTTAATACAGTCACATCTGTGTCATGTGTGTGATTGACAAAGACATTCATTTCCACATGTGTTACATGAGGTAAGAACAGAAGTTCTGAGATGTATGTAAAAAATGTAGACGTTTAAAATAGATCAACACTAGAGCGACTTGTAATAGGAATGAACACTAGGAGTAAATGAGGTATAGCAGTTGCCAAACATTCACCAGTCACACCCTGATTTTGTAGATGAGCCAAAAGCAGTGCAGTTAGTAGGTCACACATGTTTGCACTGGAAAAATGAGTAAATGAATTAGGAATAGATTCTGGTTCCTTCTGACTAGTCAGGACACGGACAGTTCAACAGGAAATGTGCCAATGCCTCGCAGCCATTTTGCATATAAGTGCTATCAAGATGGCCATCACATTTTTTTAAATTAGTGAGAAACAACAAACTAGTGAAATATTTTATTTCCGCAGTACAGTAAATAAAAGCAACCCAATCAGTTGTTTTACATCACCGACTCTACAGTACCATTCAAGCGTATTGACACATTATCCTTCTGTGATTTTTTTTCTTTATAATTTTCAACGTTGTACATTAATTAATTCATAGCTTGTATGTCTTCAGTATTACATGGTAAACAACCCAGAATGAGTTTCATATTTAAGATTGTATCTGTATATAGTTTTGATGACAGCTATATACATTCATGGCATTCTCTTAACGACATCATTGAGGTAGTCATCTGGAATGGTTTACAGTTCCCTGGTGTGGCTTGTTAAGAGGTGATTTCTGACATTACTTGCTTCCTTAAATTGCTTTAGACCATCAGTTGTCCTGTGCAGAGGAAGGGTGAATACAGAGTCAATAGTCCTGTTAATGGTACTACAACTACTATACAAATCCATAGTATGGCAAGAAACAGTTAATAAAGAGAAAAGAATACTTCAGTCCGTCATTGTGTTAAGAAATGAAGGTTAGTCGATCTGAAAAAAACTTTAAAAGTATTTCCAAATGTAGTCGCTCAAAACCATCCAACGCTATGATGAAACTGGCTCCGTCTCAGGAAAGGAAAACCAAGAGCTACCTCTGCTGCAGAGAATACGTTTATTAAAAGGTCCAGCTTCGGAAACGGCCAAGCCCACAGAAATGCTTCTAAGAGTTCAAGCGGCAAATGTATTTCATCATCCACCGTTCAGAAGAGACTGCATGAGTCAGGCCTTCATAGTTAAATTGCAGCAACGAAACCTTTACTTCGGAAGGACAAGATGCAAAAGTGACTTTGGGCCAAAAAACAGTAGTAAATCAGTGGAAACCTCTCCTTTGGTCTGATGAGTCCCAATTTCAATTTTTTGAGTTCTAACCCCCGTCTTTGTTAGAATATGTGATTCCTACTGTGAAGCATGGAGGAAGAGGTATGATGATGATGAAGGAGCTTTGCTGGTGACACTGTTGGTGACTTCAAAATTAAAGTCAAAATTGAGTGCACTCTTCATCATGACTACCCCAGCATTTTGCAGCTCCATGCCATCATATCGTTTGCTCTTAGTGGGACCATCATTTGTTTTCCAACAGAACATTGACCCCAGACACACGTCTATATTAAATAAGAGATATCTGTCCATCACATCACATGACCTGGCCTCCACAATCGTTTGATCTAAAATCCAGTCGTGATGGTTTGGGATGAGTTGGACCGGAGAGAGTGAAGGAAAAGCATTCAATAGGTTCTCAACCCTTCTGAGAACTCCTTCCAGATTGTTGGAAAATCAAGTAATCATGACTACCTCATGAGGCTGACTGAGAGAATGCTGAGTGTGTTGTACAAAGCTGTCAAAGGAAAAGGTGGTTACTTTGAAGAATCTAAAATATTAAGCGTATCCTATGTTATTTTAACAATGTTAAAAACAATAAAAGCCTCCGAGTGTCGCAGTGGTAAAAGCGCTCGCCCTATCATCCGGAGATCGCTAGTTCGAATCCCGGGTGGTGCTGTTACTTCTCGCAGCCGGAGGTCTAGAGAGAGCTGATTGGCCGAGCTCTCTCAGAGGGGAGGGATGAGAGGTACATAGTGTTCCCACATTAGTCACGGCTCTACAGCCAGTCAGGGGCATCTGTGAGCTCGCGCAACGGAGGGAGCGGATAGCGCTGTCCTCCGAGTGTGTTACGCCGCCCCCAACGGTGCGCGAGCGAGCAGTTCGAAAAGATGCGGTCGGCTGGCTTCACGTGTTTTCGGAAACGCGTGATAGTCTTCGGCCCTCCCGGCTGAGTGGTAGTAGTAGCCTTAATGTGGGAGCCCCCTAGTGACTGGGAAGAATTGGACACGACTAAATTGGGGGCGAAAATCGGGGGAAAAAAGAAGAAAAAAACAATAAAAATAAAGAAAAAAACATTGATTAAGAAGGTGTGTCCAAACTTTTGACTAGTACTGTACGTCAACATTGATTTTGTCATAAGTGGGGTATATTTTCTAAAATTTTTAATTCTGTAATCTGCAGTTCAGGTGAGTTGTATCTAAGGCTCCTGAAACAGTAAGCGAACCTTCTGAAGCCATTCATATTTGCAGTATGCCTGTATATAAATTTTTTTCTCTTTCCTCTTGAGATCTTAAGAAACAGAACAACCAGATGACCATGTGTATGGCACATATCCAGAATGGTGGTGTATTAATCAATCCTGTAATAATCAATTAGTTGCCAGAAAATATCCTTATTGTTTAATTAATCGGATTATTGCATTGTTTTTCCTGATAACTCGCAATATTCTAACATGGTCATTGGCAATTACTTATGGGAAGTGAAAAGTTAGCACCATGGCAATACCTTCATCACCAAAAACCTCCACAGTGTGAGAGCATTGCGCTAATAACTCATCCAAAAACGTTGTGAATTACACACATTCTTACCTGTGGTTCCGTCCTGGTTTGTGTTCCTGACTCATTGACTAAATAAAAAGCCGAGTTCCTGATAGTCGACTAAACAGAAAGGATTTGTCAGAAATTATCTGTAAATCAAGAAACAAGATTTAATTTTTCTTGTGTTTCATCTTAACTGCCATATTTGCCTTCTGCAGTTTTTAAACCTTTTATGAGGCAGCTAAATTTCAAAGCTGAGAGATAAATAAAAGCCATTAAGTAATCATTGTATGATTTCATAATCTGATCATCCACCTATAAATGGATTTTTTGACTAATAAAATATTTGTTGGTTGCAGTGCATGCCTCAGCCTACATTTATCACATGCTGGAGATTGTAGCGAATAACGCACAGAAAATGCGGCAAAGCCTTACTTGCGTTGTTTCTGTATAACCGTGTTTAGTGGAGTACGTTATTCGGTTTACAGTTCAACGTCAATTCTTGTAACCAATCATAAAAAGTCAGGATTTATTGAAAATTTTAAACATGAAAACACACATCTTATCAAGATAATGTTCATGTGAACAGTTATGTAGGAATGTCTAATCAGAATGATTACAATCGGATTATAAGTACATTATTTTCCATGTAAGCATAACTAGTGACCGTGCTTGATGATAGGCTTTAGTTTGTCAAACAGCACATTCTTATTTGTTTATTACTATTCGTTACAGCCAACTACTGTCTGAACCATGTGACAAATACTGCACTGACCAGGTTGAAGTATTCAGCTATCCTGTGCCATGAATCAGATTGAATCTGTGATTATGGAAAAGATCATTTTATGCTCAATCCAGTGCATGTCTGAGCTCTGCTACTTTCCTGTCTCAGTGCTGCCACCTATCAATACTCCTAACAGAGTCGTCTCTAAATACTAGCTTATTTAAGTGTGTTTTTAAAACTAAAACATTTCTGTGCATTTATCTCATTCTTAAGCTTAAGAGTAAGCAGAAGTCTTTTGACTTTTTATCATTTTTAGCTCTTCCTCCCAGAGTCACCAGGTCTTTATACAAAATGAGGTAAAAATGCAGAATTTGATTCATGTGTAGTCTGATGTAAACTGCAGCCTTTCTGTGTATACTGTACATATCTACAATGGAAATACACAAATGATTACATCTACATAATCCCATCACCACAAGAAGATATTCTGCATGTTTAGAGTCTTGTGTATAAATAGGTTTGAGTGGATGCCTGGACAAAGATTTTTACAAAAGCATTTATTGACAGTCAGTGGCTCTGCTCCATTTACGTTTTATTGGTTTACAGATTTATTGTTCTTTTTTTTAAGTTGAGTAAAATATGTAGAAACTCTTGTTGATTATCAGTGTAACCATTAACTGTCAGTATGCAACAAATTGTAATTGTAACTGGCTATATTCACACACTTGTTTTTAAAACCAATTTTGTTGCTGTAAAAATGATTGGGGTGTTTAAAAAAAAACAAAAAAAAAAAACCACACATCATCTTTAGTTGTATAAATTCTGTAAACGCTGACAGCTGGGAGATGTGGTGCAGCCCATCAGGCACGGTCACTAGTTATGCTTACATGGAAAATATACTTATAATCCGACTGCAATCATTCTGATTAGACATTCCTACATAACTGTTCACATGAACATTATCTTGATAAGATGTGTGTTTTCATGTTTAAAATTTTCAATAAATCCTGACTTTTTATGATTGGTTACAAGAATTGACGTTGAACTGTAAACCGAATTCAGGTGATCTTATCTTATCATAGCTCTGACTGTCTGACTGAGCATGCATTGGGGCGTTTGTGTCTGTGGGCGCTTCTATGGCTAGGCCTAATCTACTGTAGCAAGAATATTTAATTTCAAGCTCATAAAAAATATTAAAGTAACTATAATTTAACTATCTGTAGATAACAATTAGGTGCATTGATAGAAAGCGTGGGTCAAAGATCCTGAAATATGAAAAGTGAAAAATCCTTTATTATAGAGGGGCAAGTTAAACATTTTGCACTTGCTGATAATAAAATTAAAATGCTCCAAATCCATAAATATGAATGTGTTTGTCAAATGGATCTTTATTTAGTAAATTGACTGGTCTCATAAAAATGCGCTTTATAAATACATCACCAGCCTCCCACTGACATGAGTAATGTTCCTGCGTGCTGACAAAAAGGGAAATGAAAGACTTTGCTTAAGCACTGTGTTAGTGCCATTCTCTGAAGAATGATGTGAGCTGTTCAAGCTTTAGATGTTTTTTTATATATATATATTTTCTGAGAAGTGCTTAGAGGTCCTGTTCTTTCTTAGTTTCTTTTTTTTAAACGCTCTCTGTCTGAAATACATTATAATTCTAATGTTATAATGACCTAATAGTGGGCAAGTATTTTGTTTTACAGGCCATGTAAACCTTTTATTATTATTATTATTATTATTATTATTATTATTATTATTTAAACGAGGCACTTATCACTAGAATCTCTTCCTGATAATTTCTTCCAAATGTTTTGTTTGGTAGGCGTCTCTTAGTCGACTCTGCATGTTGAGGTTTATTTCTGAATCAAATTAGACTGCCATCTGGTGGTGAGAACAATTGATGCAGGATTTAAATAACAACAAACAAGTTAAAAAATGGAAAATATTGACATACTGTAGTTATTCTTGGCCACAAGACTGGTTGGAACTGGCTGGCTGTATTCCCCCCCCTCCCCCCCCCCCAATACGCAGTTCAGAGGATGTAAATGGCTGAGGCTGAATGTTCTCACGCTACATGCAGGTAGTGCCTGATTTCATTGTACTGGGAGCAAATTGCCAGCGGGTTCAGGAATTGATTCTGTTGTAAAAGTGCACACAAGGTTCATATATCTTGTAGATGAAGTCAGATATTCTGTAGGGAGGTCTGCATGCTCTGGTTAAACTGGTCAAAGGATTGTATACAGTTAGCTGTTGTTGCTCTTAATCCCTTTTCAAAAGCAACGCACATAAAACAAGCCACAATGTCCTTAAAGATTAAAAGCATTAAAGACAAGAAGTATGCAAAATGAAGAATAAAAATAAATAAAGGGAAACGATGGAAATCATGTGAAGATTCTTGGGAATTGATTCATACATTTGTTATTTGAACTTACATTTTTTTTTAATGAGAATTATTGTAAATTTGTCTGTAGTTCTTATCTCTCTCTCTCTCTCTCTCTCTCTCTAGCTAACACAGACGCCCTAAAAGCCATGGTTGCTCAGAACAGCATGGACTCTGATGGGTAAGCTATGTAATTTGTTACAAATCCCTTCAATTTCACAAAGTACTAATTTAGCATGGAAAGCTACACAGCAGATTTTCTGCTGGTCTTCAGGAGGATTGACTTGAGACATGCCATCATTCAACTAAGTAGTACACAGTACACGAGGTATATACAATAAACATTGTGCACAAACATTTAGAGTAAACATGTACTTTTCCTTTAATAAATGTATAGGTTTATGTTCAACATTTACGAAGAGGCCACAAAAATACAAAGTCCTCCATTGTTGACTTTACCCAGAAGTTGCGTGTAAAATCTTATCCATCCCTTTTAAAGAATTAAGAGCTTTTGGTAAAAAAAAAAAAGAAAGATGTTTGTTGAACTGTTCAGATAATGACTTTAAATAAGTAGTTTCCTTCCATTAAGCAAGGTCAGTTTCATAGCCATGTTTTTGGAATAAGATATACAACATGTACCGTATATTTGGGCCCATGTTTTTGTATAGTGTGGCTTCAGAAAGTATAGGCAGAGCCAAGCACATTTTGGTTGGACAATTGGCCTTTGCTGTCATGTTGTACAACCAGCTGTTTCAATCGTAGTCCATAAAATGCTAATTGTTAAATGATGTATTAAAAAAATCTGTCTGAGAGTGCTCAAAACAAGCTCCTGAACTTTGCTTCATTGCACCTACAGCGAGAATTGTGAGCGGTGATCGGGTAAGATCAAATTCCAGTGCTAGTTTCAACCCAACTAGCTGTGTCTGTCAGGATGTTAGACTTTGGCAGGGATCGTTCTTTAAACTTAACAATGACCCTGATCTTACGTGGGCCATAATGCTGATTGAGAAATGTTTGCTCAGGCCGTATTGAACTGTAATGGACTGTACCTTGGACGTGGAAGCGGATAACAAGTCTTTATATGAAATATCCACAAACCCTAGAACAAGGAAGTTAAACTGAAAAGAAGGAAGTTACAGGAAGCTAAAACGTTCTCTATGTTGGATCCTTCTAAAAGTATCTCGAAAGATTTTTTTATTATTATTTGTTATTTTTTATTTTATTCATTTATGTTTTTTAGAGTTCACAAACTATCAACTGTAAGGACCCATAAATGTGAAACTATTGTTTATTTTAGAAAAATGCTGTAGCTAAAAAACTTGTAAAATTATCACTTCTTGCATGGGGCATTTATTTTACTGTATATGTTGTGTTTTTTCCTCTTCATTTTTGTGGAGCAGGATAATCCTTTTTGGTAGTGAGAAAACTGATGGTTTTTATCAAACTGAGCCTATTGAGATTTTAGTATTTGATGAATGAAGGTTGCTACCATAAGGTGGCAGTGTTGGCTTGGAAATAATTTAAAATTGCCTACCCCCCCCCTCCAAAAAAAAAAAAAAAAACTCTAAGTGCAATAAACTGTGTATTCAATCACTGAGTGCAGTCCAAATGAATATTTTACAGTAGTCAAATAAAATGAGTAAAAAAAAAAAATGAAATAAATCTTGTGTATCTAACAATAAACTAGCAATCTCTGCCATAATACACACTTAGTTTAAGCATTTATATAAAAAAAAACTTTAAAGCAAGTAATATTAAAAGTAGAAAAGAGAAAAAGAAAGAAGAAAAAAAAGGATTTGTAGGATTGTTCAAGGTTGTTCAGGTTTTTTCTGCATGTTGTAAATAAAAAGGGTAGATGTGTGTAATTCAGTGATGCATCACCGAGTCACGCGGTAGCCACTCTGTATTGTCTTTGACACCAAATCCAATAGGTTTTTTTATTTAGCTCTTTAACCTTGACGTTATGAATGTGTGTGTGTCTTTTAAATGTACATTTTACCGAAAGGCCTTCTTCTTCAAGCAAGGCCTTTACTCCATTCATAAGCAAAACATAAGAGTGCACACGTCCTTGAGGAGTGAATGGGAGTGGAAGGAGAAATCTGAGACGTGAAAAAGAGAGAAGGTAGAAAACAGATGAGCTGAACCAGAAGCAGGGAATGCTTGCGTGGTATCACAATAACACAGCAGTAGGGAGGATAATGATGGCAGCTATGGAGACAGAGGACGAGGGAAAACGTATCATTAGGAGTCAAAGTAGCCAGAGAGAATGAATGATTGACAGAGTGGAAGAATGTATGGATGAGTGCAAGGGACAGATTACTTGCAGGCTGGAGTATTTCAGCGCAGTGACGTTGGACAGAATGCTCTCATTTCCTGACTGGGCTGTTGGGCAGATCGCCAGAGGGACACTTAGAGAGGCAGCTGGGAGGAACCAGGGGCCTCCTCTAGCCAGATGAGGCGGGGCCAAGACCAGAGTGAGAGTTGATTGACAGGTTGGAGAAGGAGTTTGTTGCTGGGCACAGGGCATGATCTTCCTGGACATTCCTAGAAAGAAGTGGCTTTTAAATGCCATTATGTTCTCCAAGTGCCCGTAATAAATCATTGTTAGTTTGAGTGTCTTTCCAATTTTTCTGTTCCTTCTTTTGAAAATCATGCCAACCTTTAGACAGACACGTACCTCCCTGCTGGTGTGTAGGTGTTTAAATTAGAGAAGGCTGTAAAAGCATGTCTCTGCCCTGTCTTTTATTCCTCTTTCATTCCTCCCCACAGATGGTCATTTACATAACGTCTCTATCCCGATCTAACTCCGCCTTTTCAGCACCACAGATTACACACCCACAGTGGTGACCTGTAGTGAAACGGAGACTGGGAAATGGGATGCTGCCACTGTTTGCTTCAAACAGTGAGTCGGGTGGCAGAGACGCATCTCCACTTTGTGCATTAGTTAGCGCAGGGAGGAGAGAGGGAGAGAGAGAGAGAGACGAGCCGTATACAGTATAGTGTTATAAGTAAAACCATTAGGAAACACAACAACCCTGAGAGTTTGCTGCTGCTTTCTAATCTTGGTACCACTCACTCACTCACTCACTCTTCTGTTTTAATGTATTTTATCAGCTCTCTCTTTAGTGTTGTACTTTTCATGTGCTATTAATAGGAACACCGGGTGGCATGGTGGGTAGTGTTGCTGGGATTTGAGTTCGGGTTTCTATTATACTGGAGTTTGACATGTTCGCTCACCTTCCAGAAACGTACGTTTATTTGGATTGGATTGGCTGTAGGTGTGAATACGTGCGTACATGGTGCCCTGGGGTTGAATTGCATCCCTGACCAGTATAAAGTGCTTACTGAAGATGAATAAATTAAATAATAATAAGAAAAACAACATGATGTATAAACAATATAGTAAAGAGATTTTACTAGCAGTAACGCACCAATGTGTCAATTAAAAAGCAAAACAGTTTTTAAGATAATTATTGTAATGTCTTTTTGTTGTCCAGTCTTTTTTATTGTGTCTTTCATATCTTGTCTATTTGTAGTGCTCCTATAACACCTACCACTCCTGCTCCCACGACCCCCGTGAGCCCTGCGACACCTGTGAGCCCCGTGTCACCCGGAGCTCCCGCTGCAGCAGCCAAACACACTTGTAACCACCTTCACACCATCGGGGGAGTGGTGGGACACAACAACATGTGTAACCGCTGCAATCAGAAGAAATGGCCACTCGTGCGCCGAGGATCAAACAGGAAATTGGAGCGGCGCGCCCATGCTGGAGAGGTCACCGTGCTGGCCGTCGGCAGGTGTGTGTGTGTTTTGAAATGTGTGTGGATGGCACAAAGTAACCAGTGCTGTATTTGTGTTCAGAGTAATGTGTACACCTGTCTAAATTTGCACTTTGCACATCAGTGCCTGTATAACGATAGTAGTATTATACTGTAGCACCCTCTCCCGAGTCCCAACACTATGAGAAATATTGTTACACGGTGTAAAGCAGATAGATGAAAGTGTGTGGTGACGTCATGCTCACATGAACAAGGAAGTTCACCGCCTTATGTCATTTCTGTTCCTGTTGTGCGTCATCTCGTCTTGCACATACAAACAGACCCATGCAAATAGGTTTCCTGTGCGACTGTTCCAACGTACTGACTGACACGTCGACATTTTGCTGTGCGTGTGTTCGCACATTTAATGACCATTTTAGATTGTTTACGTTATATTCGTATGTGGCTAGTCCAGGGCATCGCTCATTCTTGTGTGCTCTGAGAAGGGGGGGGGAGTCCATGTTTTGAATTCTAATGGAGCATTTCCTCATTCATCCTTTGTGATAAATGAGAGTTTATATCAGGGTCACCCTAACCCATGTCCGTTTGTGGCTAGATTTAAATGAATTTACCAATTTATTTAATTATATCCTGGATGAATGTTTGCGAACTGGGTGTGTGGGTAGTTAGTATTCATGCTGTGTGCACACAGATGAATGTACGTTTATAGTGTCCTGAACGGCAGACTTAAGAGGTTGGATTCAATTTCAGGTTCCGAGTGACTAAAACTGACCCGAGGCCAGCCCGGGAAAGACGCAGCCTGCTGATCACTGAGCCTAACGGCAGTGTCCCTGCTACTCCGCTAAAAACCGAGCCGGCTTCACCGAACAGCAGTACGGATGCACAGCCTAAGGTGAGCTCCAGTATGAACACACAACAAACTAACAAACCAAACAACAGACGCAGGCGGCCTCACAGTCAGAGAGGTTTGCTACAGAGAAAACTGCACGGAATCGCAGCAAGCCATGAGCACTGCCCTGGGTTTTGATTCTGCATCTGCTATTTTATTTTATCACCGAAACCATGCATATAAGATTTGGACTAGTGTCTGATAAATTAAGTAATTAATTAACCAATCAGTCAGGGGGAAATTAATTAGAAACTTCCCATGTTTAAACTTTCAGTTGGACTTTTCTTATTCTACTAATTAAGCAGTTAATTAAGTACATCCCACATTATGCAGGCCAGCAGACGGTATATAATTCTCATGAGTCAAGCAAATGGATATCTAGTGTTATCCCCATGTCTGCAGTCTACTTTTAAAATATAGTTAGCGAGCCGACCACAGCCTGCACTTTTTGTTTCAGGTTTGTCAGAGAGCAAAGTCATTCAGGTGCATTTGTAAAATGCTATAACAGTGAACACATCACAAAGCAGGTTTGCAAAAAATATAAATAAAATGCAAAAGTAGAAAATGCATACATCTATAGTAGATAATAATTAGTTAATCAGTTCATTGTAGTTAAAATTAAACTGATCAAAAATGCATTAACCGATAAAAGTTTGTTTTGCATGTAGTCAACCTCGACAACCCAGCTGTAATCTAATGGTAGCGTGGACCTACAGCCAGTATTACAGGTCTAATAGTGTATGAATAGTTAGGGCTCCACGATTTCTTTCACGGACACCGGATGGACTTGGCCTGCTTACAATCCACCTCCTGTTCCACCTCCATCTCTTTCACTATGAGCTCTGTCACTGAACTGATCACTGTGGTTTAAAATACGTTCAGTAAACTGATTGTTCGGCCAAAGTGCATGCACAGTGCAAGAAGATTTGACTCTTTTTTAATAACTGAAAAAAAGAAAAATAATGTGTGGAGGTGAGTGTTTATACTCAAATAAAATACTGCATGGGGAAAACAGTGTGCTGCTAGTTTTATATAACTCTTTATATAAAACTGAGGCGACGTGTGCCTCATTAATGATTAATTGATTGTTAACATGTTCAACTATCAATGATTAGTTAGAAAATGTGTGAAATTTGCACCTCTAATTTATATCAGGTTAACAAGCCGGGGTCGATGGTGGTGAGGACAAACTTCCTAAGACAACATGATGAAGAACCCTTCAGAGGAACAAGACTTCAATAGGAATCATCATTTGTTGTTGTTATTTTAAATATATAATTATTATTCTTTTTTAATTTTTCTCTCCATAGGCAGACGCTGGTGATAAGAAGTGATGGTGTGAAAGGAGCAATGTCCATTCCAGAACAGTCAAGATTTATTTTTTTTAAATACGTTTTAAACCATCCACAGCGCTGACACAGCAGAGAGGGACAAAGTAACCTCAAGGCCCCAAAGACAAAATGGAGGTAAAGGAAAGAAGCAAAGCGAATAGGCCTTTTAATTTGAACTGCAGTATTAGACTCCACGCTCTTGCCGCTGGGGTTTGTTTGTGTATCTGGGAAGGGAGGAGGCACGGGCACCAGTTTGTCAGAGTTATTCCATCACCATGTCATTCCTCCCTTTATAAACACACTGCATCATTAACCTCGCATGGAGCAGATTTGTACATTTTCATGGCTGCGAGCGTATCGATGGTTAATCCACAATCAAACACGCGCTCACATTACAATGTAGACTCTAGAATGGTTATGAGACCGAAGGTCATGTGACTCAGTCTATTGCTTCTAAGAAGCAGGGACTATATATATATATATATCTATATATATTTTTGTGAACTCTTCAGCTTAAGCACTACGGAGAACGCAAAATCACCTTGAGTGCAAATTTAACAACGCACATGTCTGAATGCTCCCTGTTCCACCCGTCCACCAGATGGCTGACTGTTTGCCTTTGGTTTCCTATTGCTTTCACCAATTCCTTTGTGCCTTTAACCAGATCAGCTTGATGTGTAGTATAAGCCAATGTCTGCTAAAGTGTCTATTTATAACTCTTAATGTGTGTGTGTGTGGGGGGGGGGGGGGGAGATTAGGATATTTGTTGTTTTATACTCATCCTGGTATAAAACATGGTTTAACTTACTTTCTCAAATATCTTCCTAATACCATATGCAAGAGTATATAGAGATACAAACACACATATCCTGCTAAACCCTAAAAACTGGGGGAAAAAGGGACAATGTTTCTGGAAAATCAGGAGCTTCTGTATAAAATAGACACAATTCACTAATCATAAATTTGCTTCCTTCTGTAGTGCTTTAGAGAAATGTTGCACCAGATCACCCAGACTGCATGGTTTAGTCATTTTATATACATGTCTGGTTAACTCCTTGGAAGAAAAAAAAAAAAAAAAAAACACTGTCATAATCTAACACAAATACATAATGAGTACAATAATAATGTTATACTATTTGTCTAATCTCATACTGTTTCCTGTTCTGTACTTAACCAGCTAATGTTTTCAAAATATCACATCAGAAAGTAAATGGCCTTGGATAAACTACTGTACTGGAGAAAGGCTCTCGGGGATACTGGGAATCTAGACTCAGTGCAGTTTAACTAAAATATATTTGCCAATACATTTGAATTGAAAGTGATGAAGTGTGTGTGAGAGACATACGTGGTGAATAGTGTGTAAATTTGAAATGCACTTTTGTGTTTAAATATTGTGCAAAATAATAAAACCATAATACTTTCAGGGTTTTTTTGAGGGGAAAAAAAGAACAAGAGTGCCATCTTATTACATATTATAATGAAAATGTATTTATGTAACATAAGGAGAATATTATAGTTAATCTGATTGTTCTACACCCAACCTGGTGGGTTCGAGTCTTAACGCTTCTTTCAAAACCCCAAAATGTTCCTAATAAAGAGGGATGACTATGGACTATTTAAGCACTGTTGCAAATGAAATCATATTAGCTAGTCCTTGCTACCTCATTCTTTTAGGATTTTTTTTTTTTTAAGGGAAAGTAATTCTTGAAGAAATTCAGAGAATCACTTGAACCAAAATAATTCGACTTGCGTATTTAAGAATGAACATTTTAAAAGAAATGTGTCTAAAATGTAATGAAATGTTGAAAGCCAAATAAATGTTTTGCATTGGATTAAAAAGGCTGTGTTATAGAACAACTTTTGTTTTAATGTTTTTGTATCTACACTTTGTATCCACAATAAATGTGTTAAATTAAAAGCTAGGTGTTTATGTTCTTCTTAAGCACTTGTAATGCAGGTCCTGCGGGCTAATCGACTGAGCATTGTGGGAAATATCTAACAGGTGTGAGTTAATAGGTCACCATAGTGGCACTGATGACCTTGGAAACCGAGTCCTCCTTTTCAAAAACACCAACACATAATGCCTTTAACTTTCAGTTTTATTAAATCCTGATTTCAGTTGTTTAGGTATCATGACCTGCTCGGCCTGTGTCAATTGGAAGAGACTGCTTGTTTTTTTTATTTTTTATCTTTGTTTCTTTTACACCTCTCTACTCTTTAGTTAAAATTATGCATGTACACATCCTGGTTCAGCAAGGACCTGGTGGACGTCTAGAGCATGTTTCCGTGTAGAATTTCCATGAAACAAGTATATATCTGACGAACGTTCCTGCAGTTTCAGAGTGACTAATGCGTGTGTGCTGTTTGCACATGTGGAGCTCATGAAAGTTTAACAGGCTGTAATGTATTATTAGGCCTTGGTATTTTTGGATCTGTGAATTATTAACCTGCTCCCTCATGGAACTACAAGCGACGTTAGACTCATGGGGTAGAAATCACATCTAAAGAGCTGCTTATAGTTCACTGTCTCAGTTATGCTGTATGGTTATAGATGGACACAAGTCTTTCTTATAGTTTTCTGTCTCTCTCTCTCTCTCTCATATATAAAATGTACTGTATGTGTGTGTGATTACATATGTGATATATATTTACACTGTGCAGAAGTCTTGAGCTGCCCCTCATTTCTTCATATTTTGCTTCCACAGAGTAAGACTTTGTTGTATTTTTAATGTCGTTTTGAAGAGTACTTCTCTAGTCTTCATGAAGGACTTTCTTGCTCTCATTTTCGGTTCAGTCACTGTACCTTACTAGTTCCTGGGAAATGTTTACTGTTTGTTAAACCACGCAGTGACCTACGAATCATTCAAGCTTAAACATCTAACGCGAGGCATGAACTAGTGAAAAACAGGTGCAGATGATGACAAATGATGAGGCTGATGATTAGTATACTGGTGATGCTGAATCCTGAGAGGGAGAAATGAGGTTGCTGCTGAGTTTGTAACATAAACGACCAATTTTTTTAATTGTACCTTTTCGGCACTTTGCAGCCTGTTACAGTACAACATCTGTTCCTGTTTCTTTCATTCAGTTTACATGATTTAACTTAATATGGTAAAAAAATAAGAGGAGCAACCAATTAACCTAATCAATAATAAAAAATAGTAGGCAATGAATTTCATTATTGGTTAGTTTGACTGCTATGAAGCATGCTGTGGTACAAAACAGCACTTAATTTAAGCCAAAAACCCATTTGATGGAAATGATTGCGTGCAGCACAAAAGAGAGAATGATTCGCCCCACACAAACATGACGAGCAATGTGAGTGTTTCATTTAGGAAGACAGACAGCTTATTATTATTTTTGCCTTTGGTTTGAATTCATCTGGTTGGAATTAAACAAATCAGAGCCATGCTGTGACCGATTATCTGATAATTGTGTGACCTGTTATTTAATTACTCCTAAATAGGAGTTCTGGAGAAGTAATAATTGATAATACTGCTGCCGAGAAATGTTTTGAAATACATTTTAATCAATTATGAATTACGTAAATTGTTTTTGTTAGCTAGTAACGTAAAATGTTAGCCGTAGTCTTTGGGGCCAGTATAAGTCATTAGTATTTAGTCATTTTTAGGCATTTAGATTGGTTTCGTGTGTGTACAAAAGAAAGCAAAAAAAAATAAAAAATCCTTTTTAATTTCTGTATTGACCGGGTTTAATCAGTCCAATTGGATATTTTCCCCTAGTGAGACCTTGTATAGGAAGATCCCCCTCCCCCAGCTTGTCTGCTCTCAGCTCAGCTGTTCTGTGGCCAGGCGAGGCTCAGCAGGAGCTCATTTACATCGACACTGAACCTAGGACTAGGTACAGTAGAATCTCCATTTGATTCGATAGCACTAAAGTTTACTGTCCCATTCATTTTAAGCAGTGATATTTGTACAGGTTTTGAGTATTAAAAACTACTAACAGCACTTATTAAAAACTAAAATGCTGTGCAACGTCTTGTTTTTGTTTTTAATGTTACGTCCCATACAAAGTGACAACCTTTTATTTTCCTTCCAATCGTATACTTCATGCTCCAGTCTAGTAGGCCCAAGCAACCGCCTATAAACTTGGAAGAAGAAGAATCGATACTACTTGTGGTAGATAAGTAAGTATATACATACTTTCTATTTTCTGCAAAAGCTGTGTGTATAGTTTTAACCCATAATAACACACAGTGATGGAGGTGTCAAACCTCCACCTAACTGATGCCTAATGAACAACCTGGTGCAGTCACATGACGGTCTTTGCATTTCCAAAATGGTGGTGTGCTTGGGTGGCATGTGACAGAACTAGCTAATTGTAAAAAGCTTTTTTGCTACAAAAGTATGTTTTATTAAATTTATCAATTTGAATGATTTATTAACATCGCATATTTAATATTTTCATCTTGGCTTAAAACCCATTTATACATGAGTGCTTATCCCACGTGATGTAAGGCTGCACTCAATCGCCTCTCCTTTTGAATCATTTGTTTTTAAGTGTCTTAAATTATGATATTGTCTCTTGTTTCATTTAATATTCTTTTAATCTCTTTCTACTCAACGTTATCTTGTTTTATCGTCTATCTGGAAGGCAGCCTTGTGTGACCAGAAACGTGGATACAGTATATAAATAAAATGCATTATTATTATATTTTCTCTGTTCTGACTGCATTATTTTGAACAAATTGATGACACAAATTAAGAAAATATTGCTGTAACATATCCGTCACATAGGGCTCTTAACACTAAAATTGTTAAGGAAAATGGCATGTGACATCTTTCAAAATGTCTCCCACATGGTCGATTCGGTCTGTGTTAATCCCACATGACATCCCTTAAAGGAAAAATGGGTCTGCGTTCTGATTTAAAGAGTAAGGAATCTGTCCCATTTAGGATAATTTCACAATTTAAATTAAATTAAAAAGTTAAAATAAGTTCATAAATTAATCATTGATCGATACTGAATTGAAAACTGATCGACAATTCAAAATTCAATTGCATAATCGATTAAATCACACAGCTGTAACCAAAACATCATGTTTGGAAGAGGAGTAAAACAAATGAAATGCAAAAAAAAAAAAAAAAAAATGCATTATCTGAGAGCTGGAGCATTAAAATACACACACGCACACACTTTTGGGGGGTGTATGTCATCTTGTTAAAGAAAATATAACATTTTTCCTTTAAGTACACAAAAGTCTGTGCTCACAAATTCTGATGTACATTTTGAAGTCTCGTGGTCCTTTCCTGTCTGGAAGACTTTTTGACACATTCTGTAGGAATATCACTAAATACCAGGCATGGTCACAGACATTGTGCTTTATTATTATTTTTTCTTGTTAAATTAAATAACTTGATCCGATTTTGAAAATGACAAAAACAATTGTTTTAAAATACATGTCTGCATTGACTTAATCATGAAAGGCCATAAATATGACTGTGCATTTACATATATACATTTAGCAAAAGAGGGTATTTTTGGCTGTATTATAACATGGACAAAGTCCGCAGTAGACTCTTTGCTACTGAAAGTTGAACTTTTATACACAATGAATCTTACAAAAGGAGCATTTTAGAAAGTATTATAGTGTAAGATCACATTTACCTGAAAAAAAAAAAAGTGTTTGTGCTACTTCTTCATAGTTTTGTGCCATTGCAATGTCCTTCATCACCCACTGAAATCTTAAGCCTCATTTAGTTAACCGTAGTCTCACAACTTAGACAGGTCAACTACTGTCACTGGCCTCGGCTGTGTCGGCTGCATGAATAACATTGTAGCAGTCTGTGCTGTAATAATAGATCTTGTTCTAAGTGGAGGTGTCGTTCCTCAGCATGTAGCATAGAGCATCCTGCAATAGGGGAACTTGTCAGCATTTCACACTTGAACCCACTCTTCTATTTTGGTTCAGCGGTTTTAGTGGTTTTGGTAAAGCTACTGAAGTAACTAGAGGTAGAGCTAATGAGTATTGAATCATATCAGCCAGATGCTTGCTTTAACTCCAGGTCAACAGAAGCGTTCTTTACATACAGTAGAAGTGGAATCAAGATGTAAGAAATCAAGACTTACAGAGTGGATGTTTTATACAAACTGATCAATTAAGATCAAAATAAAGCAAACGGGAGGTGTTGACAGCACTGGATTTATCAGTTTAAATTGAAAGAGGTAAAAGTTCCTGGTCAAAGCACTGGCTCCATCTTCACATTTTGAGAAGGAAGAATGACTGTGACTTTTTTTCTTTCTTTCTTTTTTTTTCAGTGGCTTATAATCCCATTAGACATTTGCATGATCACTTGATACAGCTGTTTATCTGCCTGACCAGGCTCCTATCATCATGAAGTTAGGGAGAACATTGCAGATTGTCAACTTAACAAAATAAGTCAATGCTTATCACAGCAGTATGGACTTGCATAGATTGTGTGAAAAGGCAGGGAGAAAGGATCAGAAAGTAACAGCCCATACACTCCATGCTACCAACATGCTTGGCAGAATACATCCATATTATATATTCTGTTTATACACAGTATGACCTGTAAACAAATAGGAGTCTGTTGAAAACTTCATTATTAAAAAAATCCTTCATTAAAAGCCTTGATGAATGAAACGTATATAAGGAAAATCTCTCTCTCTCTTTTTTTTTTTTTTTTTGGCCACATGTGGTGTTCATTCCGGTCAGACGCGGGCACGGTGACGGGTGGTTCTTACTCGTACTCCTCCCCTGCCGTGGCTGCCTCCAAAGCGGCGAGTGCTTCTTCCACCATAGAGTCTGTGACGCTCACGGTGTCCTCAGTGTCTTTTTCGTTCGCTCCGGAATTCTCGTCTATAAGCTTGGTGTCGGATGAGGACAGACTGGTGCTGCTGGTATGGATGTCGACTGATATGACGCTCTCCTCGTCCGCCGTGTCCCCCGCTCCCTGTCTTCCTTCCTCTTCTTTGGTTGCTCTGTACAGGTAGCCATCGGAACCATTTCCCAGGCCCGAGTCTCGGAAGCTTTCTGTTTGTTTACCAGTTTCTGTGGATAAGGGCGGAGCGCTAGGGCCGCCATCTGGCTGCAAAATATAGAGGCTAGAGTTGCCCCCTTGTGTCTGGGGTAGGTTCGATCTGGCCTGGTTTATGTGATTGTTTTCAATGTCTGATTTGCTGAGGTTACTGCTGCTGGTGTAGCCCAAATTCTGGAAGCCTTGTTTTTTCCCATTTTCTGATTGGTAGGAAGAGACCAAGGAATTAGCAGAAGGATCCTGTTTCAGTCCGTTGACCTCCAGGGGATCTGTAGGATCATCGATGTGACTACAACAGAATCAGAGAAATGTATAAGCAGCAATATAATTATTATTATTTTTTTTTTTAAATGAGGCAATTTAAGTGAAATAATCATTTTATCAAAAAAAAAATGCAAAGAAAAGCCTTGCTCGGGCTTCTTTTACAGCTTGATAAGTCAAGCCAGTTGATTTGACTGCACACTAAATTTGCATCAGGTACGCAAACACAGTCTCTGACGCAGCAATGCCCTCTGCAAGGAGTCTAGTGTTGTGCTCTGCGCTGTCAACACATCTCTCTTTTCCTCATGTGCCCATTTCATAGAATCTTTCATCATGCTGGATCCGGTTCTGACACCTAACCGATTTTTTTTCCCTTTTTTTTATTTTTTATTTTTTACATGTACGAATTACAAAACAAGCCATATTTTTGAGCAGCGCAGTTTTCCACCTGTTAACAGCCAGGTACGAACCTGAGAGATCAGGAAGTGTGTGTGTGTGTGTGTTGTAGAAGGCAGCCGGGTGTATTTATGGATGGTGATATGAGCTGTCAGATATTTCCTGCAAAGCTCTTCCTGCCCTTCACACGCTCCACCGACAGAAAACTAAAACCACTCAGCTATAGAGAGCGAGAAGGAGACAGATTATTCCCTAGAGCCAGGCACAGCGAGCCAGTGGTGAAGACACAGAACATGGCCGATGACAATCTCTTGCTCTTCATGTCTATGCATGCATAGTTGTTTATTTTTGCCTTTATGTTTGCAGCTGTAGTCTTTTGGCACACTGTGAGCTATTAGACACGTATATAAACTCCTATAAAGGCCACTAAAGAGTAATGAACTAAACAGGCAACATTTGGTGTGAAGACTCTTTGCTTGTTAGATACAGATTTGTGCAGATTTAGAAGTTAAACAGCTATTGGGTTTTACTTTGCGTGCTGAAGAATATGAGCTCTTCTGGTAATTTTGCCACACTCACTTCGTTCTATTTTTATGCAAAACTCAGGAAACCACTTTGGGTTTTTCTATATTAGTCTTCTCTATATTGTAGACAACTGAATGAGGTATTGGCCAACAGTCTCTTTTCAGGCACCTAAGGACAACATAATAATGACGTTTCTGTGTGTTGTAAGGGCAATTGGCCAAATATGTCTGTTTTATTTCGTTTCATTTGTAACTGAGATGGAGAAGAATATGATTTTCTATATAACACACGAGACTAAACCCTGTTCTAACCCTGTCTGACTGCACATGTATATTGTAAAGGCTATAACCTTGTATAAGTCCTGTATGAAATATTAAATGTATGGAAAAATGAAAGAGTCAGCATTTAATATGAATGAACCAGTTTAAACAAAATAAAGTAGAGCAAAGGTTGCGTGTGTTGGGTCACGTTTGTATGGGATTTGCATGAGGCAATCCATTTTCACCAGCTCAAGCTAAGGCCAGAAGTGTGACTATGGGCATTATGTACACCTTCCACAGTACTGTATATGTACTACAGTTTGGGTGAAATGTAACTAGGCATTAGAAATTGGTAATGAAGTCCATAACTCATTGAAACAAACTGTACATGTACTTTATTACATAGGAAAATACAAGCAAATTTTTGAAATTTTAACGTAAGCACTGGTGGCGTGAACCAGTTCCTTTAAACGGCCGGGGATGGAACGCACAGTCTTCTGAAGGAAGTGTGCATGACTTTGTCCTCCTTTGCGTAGCCCCGTGGGAAAAAAAAACAAATCACATGGAGTGAGACCTGGACTTCCATGGGGTGGTGCTCCAGTGATACTACAAGTTCCAAAGGCATGAAATATTGCCTAGTTTCAATAATTTTCACCCACCCTGTATAATTAGCAGAACTGTCGACTTCACGGCAGTAATGTTCTAACAGGGTGAAGTATTATTATTGGTCGGCTCTGGGAAAATGACGCTGTCTTTGAGCCTGGCTACATTCACAGACAAAGCTCTACTTGACCATTTTAGACATGAGGAGAGAGTTAAAACTAGCTTATCGTTTGAGTTGCGATTTCCCTTTCAGCACAGGATGTCTTTCATAAACATATGGCAGTATCTGGTTTGCTCTTGATGATCTTTTAAAGAGTATTAGCAGTGCCAACGATGCTTGTGCTTTAGATATAGTCTTGACACAAGAGATCCTCCAAGATAAATACGAGAACGGAGAGTAAAAAAGCGAAATGTGCTAGCTATTCAGATCCCTTTAGCATGGCTGATATGTTGACTGACAACAACTAATATTTAGAGTAATAACAGCTTTTCAAATCCTTTTCTTCCTCCACTCGACTCTTTGACAGACTTGACATTTATAAACTCCAGCATGGCAGAGCGAGCGTTTGTCACTCGGCTCGAACGAAGATGGGTACTTCTGTTTTTTTTAAGTCTTACCTTTTTGTCATGCTACAGCATCTGCACCCCATCTGGACAGCTGGATAGCAGGGCTGGACAGAAAAAGGGACACAGTGTTAGGGACTGGCAAATTTCATCATGCTTCATAACACATGGCAAACATGACAAATATGTAAATAGGGGCAGCACAGAGCTCCTATAGGTTTCCATCGCTGACATGTCAAAAAGCAGAAACAGGACAGTGATCAGCATTGCGTCAGCGCCTAAAAAGACGATACGACACTATGTGACGACAACACTGTCTGCATCTTGCCAAGGCAGAATTCATGAAGACTCGTCCAATTGCATCTGACCTTTCAGTCACAGTATTTTTATGCACTAAGGAATGAATTGGAAGGGAAACAAAAACAAAACAAAAAAAAAAACCATCAAGTAACCTCCACCTTGCTTTTACTGTTCTCAGTCTGAGGCGGTGCCATCTAATATTGATTGGATGGTTCGTGACAGGGCTCGAATCTCTCCAGTGTAAATAGACAAACTTGCATGTGTGACATTGCCGATGGCTCCGTATCACTTCTATTGTGCTATTGTATACACACATCGGTGCAGATGTGCTGACCTTTTTTTCCCTTTACCCTTCAGGCTATGCCATTTCTCCTGCTCTTTGTGGCCAAATGAAAGGTAAATAATTGATGGAGCGGTCTGTGACGGGCTCCGATAGGCCAAGGACACGGCTGTTCGTTTCTCCTTCATTGATGCTTGGTGGGAGACGGTGGTTTGTGCTCCTTGGTCCTTAAGTCGTAAATGCATTTTTAGACAAACACAACTATAGTCCATTTTTTAAAACAATCGCTGGCAAAGTATCTTTTTTTACAGCACAGTTCTAGGGGGGAAAAAATGAAGAAAAAAAACCTTCAATTCCAGGTTTGCTCAAGCCTTTCGAAAGACAAAAAGATTTACCAGAAACATACGACTGTGGCAACTAGGTGATGATTAAACAAACTCCAGACGATGTGTAAGTAGCACATGTCTGGCTGGCTGTGGTATGAGCTAGTTATTACAGGAGGATTACTGCAGCACCTGTGCACCTCCTCATCTGCGGCCAGACACTGCATCATGCTGGCCATAAAACTAAAACTACGCTGGGCATCTTCCATTCTGCTCAGCCCAGATGTGCTTTTTAAACACTTCACAATCTCCTAGGCACCTTTCATGAAACATAAAGGCTTCGGATTTAGTCAAAGCAGATAAAGTGCATGGGTCTGTATAAAAATTCGTCCAGTAAAATGGCTGTTTTTTATGTGATATCCTCCAGCAGCGTGTCATAACAAGGAAGTGGACCATTCTTTCTCAGTTTCAGCTCCTACTCACCAGTGTTTTACAGTTACTGAAATCAGTTGCAATAAAAAAGACTGATATCAAGCACGATATTATGATATAGGCAATATGGACAATTTTTCGTATCATCGTACAGAGAGATGGAGAGAATATATAGAGAGAGGAATCGAGACCTTTTTTTCCTTCATGTGCCAGCTTTATGGAGGCTATTTACTCTGAGAAATGCTCTAGCCTATTCCAGCAGACTATTACGCTATAAAGCGTTTACAACAATATTATTATCTTTTTGGGTCAGATTTAACTATTTAAACATAGATTAATCAAGATTCCGTGAAGACTGGGAGTGACAGAGCTCATGAAGGATTTGGGTTATTTATAAACATTTTTTGCTCAGAATTCTGAATTTAAGCACAGAATTTAGAATTATTAATATCATTTTCTTTAGAAATCTTAATTTGTTTCGCAGAATACTGAGATTAAAGTCAGAATTCTGAGAAAAAAAAGTTTTCAAATACATTTTATAGTTATCCTAATTATCTTCCATACCAATGCAATACAATCCAAATTTGACAAAAATGTAATTCAAATGCTCTTCCTCCATGTGCGTAAATGAACAAAGAAAAAGAGTTTTTAAGTCCAGCTGAGTGCTGGGCCTCTAATCTTCTGTTCTAAACAGCTTCTTTTTCTCCTCTTTCACACTGACATGAGACGTAAATATGAATCATATAGCATGCTTGCTTATACTGTATAAAATGTTTAATTCACGTTAAAATGCTGTTTGAACAAGAGCTTGCTTTGTTGTTTAAGGGATGTTTAAGGGATCGGGTAATCGTGCAGCGATTCTCCCTTAATAATGCGAGAACATGGGGGACGCACGCACACAAACACATACATACAATCACTAGCACACCGGAGGATTACCAAAGGGCACGATAAACAAATCCCATAGGATCTCTGGTTTCATTTCTTTCAGTCCTGGTCTTAGTAGACTAAAGAAAAGCATCATAATAAGATCAGTGTCAACAGAGTCTATTGATCTCTAAAAGATTCTGCTTTGAATATTTCAGGCAGTCGCTATAGTTTAAACAGGACAGCGAAGAAAACAATATCTAGTCAGGGGGATTTTTGCAAGTACTTCTTTACAAACACAAAGCATAATTCGGCAGATCTGCTGTGATTACACAAGAAGAGATCGAAACTGAAAACGGAAAAATGTCCAGGCAAAATAAATGTAAATGTTTTTTTTAATTCATTTATCATTAGATTAGGTTTAAATCTCAGGTTTAAACCTGTATCTTAAAAATGCATTAATCATCAGTTCAAGGGAACTTTAAATGTGGCTCTCTCAATAAATTATACATAACTATTTTTAGAATTAGGTTTTGAGCTGATCTAAAGTTGGCTGATTTCAACACTTTTATACCACAGGATTGCTGAATTCTAAAAAAGTCTCAGAAAGGTTTAAATAAAAGGTATTTTTTTTAGTGTGTTCTGCAGTATGATATAATGTGTCCTTGTTTGATTAATGGAGAATGTAATTGTTAAGAAATGGATGTGGTATAAGAGAAACAGAGCACTGTGTTAATAATCCTGACGGATGTAACATCATCACACCACCTTGCTGTCGATCTTTCTATAAAAAGAAGTAATGGCTTATTCCTTTATTACTATCTCTGCTACATCAATGCACATGCGCACTAGTTTTACATTTTGCTGTCTGCTTGCAAGTGTATAGCATTAACGTTCAATGAATTTAGTTAATGCCATGTCTTATGTAGGGTTACATTTAAAGGGTCACGGGTTTGTCATCCACAATGGAAAAAAAGGAAATGCTGTGTCCTGTTAAATAATTAAACAAACCATATTACTGCATTGTGGTTGAACCTGTTCTGTGTCCATGTGCATGCGGTTGTAGTTTTACAAGAAAGGTTACAAAGCAACTGTGCTGTTCCAAGCAAAACTATAAAATATTAAAGTATAAACTATTAAACTACAAAGGATATAACCTTTGCTATAGTAATAGTAATACTTGACATAGTAATATGTCACCATATGTATCGTCAAGAACATCCATTCACTGTCTATATGGAGCCTGGAGCCTAGAACTCAAGAAACAGAGCGAGGTACATCTTGGATAATGTCCCAGTCCATTGCAGAGCACAAGCACACGCACTCTCATCCAATTAATACACTAAGGCCAATTTTGAAGTGCTAATAAACCTACATTGCTCGTCTCTGGACTGAGGGAGGAAACCTGGCTACCTGGAGAACATGCAGGTATACAGACTGGAAGGGAGATTCGAATCCCCAGCCTTGGAGGGGTGAAGTAACCACTGTGGTAACCGCTATCCCACTTCGCATCTTATGAACATGTTTAGCATAAACATAGCCTATGCAGTATATCTATGAGATGTACTATGTCTGTCTAATATGATTATAAAGTGTTTGTTTTTTGCTGTGTCGACCTACCCTCCTTTGAAAAAAGTGAACAAAACCGGTCTGTCTGCTCCATCTTTTCTTATGTCTTATTTATTCTGTCTCTACTTTTGCCCACCCTTCTCCCCAACGTCTTCTGAGTCTACTTCATCTTTGTCTTTTTAGGCCCCACTCTGTGTGTACTCGTGTGTATCTTTCCTTATACCATGTGTCGATGTCAGTTGGGGTTGAGGGTAGTCTCTAGCTTGTGGCTGCAACTCAATCCAGTGAACTGAAGCTTTATAAATCAAACAGGTGCACAGGGCAGATATGGTATTTGTTTCCCTGGTGTTGGTTGCTATAGTGAATTTTCGCGACGAAACTGTGTATATTACAGAGCCTCTAGAGAAGGAACACACACCATCTAATAGGCTGATATACAAATACAAAACAAAGGGCATTCATTAGCAAGGCTTTGTCTAAGCATCAGCAAATCTGATACACAAAAGGGATCACTGATTTCAACTCTAACTCTCAAACGTGTGAGTTCTGAACATGCAGTGAACAAACAAATGGGTCTCATTACCAAGCTGTAAAGTTACAGAGAAGATGCATTTGATCTGTTTAGCCTAAATTCTCAGGCACTCCCATATACCCATTTGTGATATGGCATCAGGTTGCTTCTCATTCATTTAGCCACAGTAACTGGTTAGAGTTGTGCTGCATCTAGGGCTGCATGATTTGATTTAAAAAAATAAATAAATAAATAAGAAAAAACACACACATTGCGCTTTTGAAAAATTTGAAATGTCCTGCGATTACGATTTTTTTTTTTTGCACCTTTTTGCATATATTAGCTGTATTAAATTGCAGCCTTCTGAGGAACCCTGAGGAAAACAACACAGACAGAGGGAAAACATGCACAGGATCTCAACCCAAACACTATCCAAATCTCAGGGTTAAACCAGCAACCCTGGATCTGTGGAGCGATAAATATTAACAGCTGTTACCAAACTACCTGGCCTTCAGGTTGCTTTTCCAAAAGAAAACATCTTAAGGTGATGATATTAACCTAAAACATTGCACACATATTCAATTTATATTTGTTATATGTGACCCATCATATCAAGTCAGGTATTAAGTTGCACAGTTATGGATCTGGCCAATAGAGTGCTGTAGGTGCAACGTGTACACGATTCTTCAACAGCCATCCTAAACATTGTTTTTAAGCAAAATGCTTTAAATAAACAAAAACCAGTTGTCATACAAAAACAGGCTTTTTTTATTGCCATAAATATATTTTTAGGTGTAGCAGGGAAATAATATTTTATTATAATAAAAATTATTAGAATAATATTTTTAGGTGTAGCAGGGAAATCCTGGTGTCGAAATGAGACTAAGGGTTCCCTCTTTCTTATTACATAACGCAATGCTAAAATTTGTCTTATACATATTTATTTTTCCCCCAAGGCCCTTCTCATAAACAAACCCGCACCAGGAACCTGAAACTGTGCATAACTTGTTCATCCAAAATGTTCCTTGTTGGTTTGTTAGCTTGAGCACAAAAGTAGATCCTCAGCCTAACATGTGAATCAAATTTGGTGACTCAACTTCATTTGATTTGCATTTGCATATTGGATGTGTTGCAGCATGAATCAACAAAACACACTTAAAAAGGTCTGTTTATCATTTATTAAAAATAGACGTTAGTATTACTATAAGTGAGACTGATTTGGTTACACCAACATATTTCAAGCTGCAGGGACAAAATGGAAGTTACAGACAGGTGTATGTGATGTGGAGATGATGGTGGACATGCTGATCTCCTTGTTTACTTCCCAAGATCAGAATACAAGTGGAAAAAAAGTTCTAAAGTAAGCCACAAATCTCAAAAAAGCTTTTATGCAAAATACCGCATGCACACTGCTGACATCGCCAAGTTTAGTCTGGAAAAAAGGAGGGGAGAGAAAGACATTTGTCTGTATTTGATTAGGCACTCCCTAGGTTTCCTATGTACATATATATTTTGCGTGTTTCTTGCTCATCACTCACATTCAGCTGGAAAAACATTTATTTTATATTACCCTTAAACTTTTTTCCTGGATTACATTTATAGGTGCCTTTAAATTCACAATAGAACTGCAATCTTTCCTATTTTTAATTCTTAGCTCTCTTAGGTTAAAATTAATCTATTTATTTTTTTTTTTTTTTTTACATTTTTTAATATATATTGAACTCAATAATAACTCAGATTAATGTAATATGTTTATCCAAGTCTCTGTAAAGCTGTCAAGTGATGTTGCACAACCAGGAAAGGCCAAATTATTATTATTATGTTTCAACTTCAACATCTTTCTAAACCATCAATATATTTCACATAAAAATATAGGATATATTACAATTATTGCCATGGTTATCAGCTGACACAGATCACATTGAGTAAGGAGCCAGTTTGATAACTGTGATACAAACGGTCAGCGTGCCTAAAGCTGATTGGATGATCGTGAAGATCAGGGTTGATTAAGGTGTTGAATAGTTGACAAACAAACAAACAAACAAACAGAAGCCTAATCAATCGTCAAAATGTCTGCGCTCTTCCTGTTCTACACCTGAAATGAAACATAAAAGACCAAACATCTAATAGGCGTAAATGACGTACAGCACGATAGCCTAGATTATAATTAGAAGCACAAGTACAAGTGTGTTTGCTAGAATGGCGTCAGGAGCAGGTTTACCCTGCTGTCGGCGTACAGGTTACACCCATATTCACATGAAGGTTTACAGAAACACAATAACCATCATCTTTAAACCGAATTCCACTTTCATGATGAGCATTGAGGTCGTGGTGACCACACCTCATTAGCTACCAGACTGTAAACAAAGCCTCTGACAGTAAACAGGCTGACAAACTTCATTCAGCGTACCTGCTCAGTCCCTGTACAAATACAAACACACAGCATCATCTACATCTCTGCTCAGGCCTCTATACAGGCTACAGGCTAACACTTCTAATAGTAGCTATCTATAATAAAGGAAGAGTAGCAGACCTAGCTCTCTTAAACATGAGTTAAGACGTAATATTTTACTGTAACATAGCCCTTGTGGTCCACCTGAAGGCTATATATTTTTTTTTTCTTCTTCTTCTTCTTCTTCTTCTTCCCACTCTGCACCTGTTCAATGAAACAGCAGGAGCCACCTTGCTGTGCAACATCTAGCTCACTTTCTGGGTAGATTTCAGTTCAGGTATAACCGCTTTTACTCGTTCATAAACAGTGTTATGTCCTTTTCACCGCTCTGTACACAGCAGCGTAAATACACGACGCGAAAAGATGAAAGAAACAACACGAAAATGAGAATTTTGACAAACAAATAATAAGATAAGCTAGATGAAGGCTTTCCGTGAGGAAAAGGTTTCCTGTTTCCAAGCAAAGCGTGAAAACCAAACTGCACTTTATCACCAGCGTTAACCGCCGCGAGCAACAGGTGAGGAAGTGTCGCCGTAGAAACTCCAACTGCAGCAGAGTTTTAGTTCCCTTTGTTATCACATTGTCATTTCCAGAACATTCCTGGGAAATATTCCCAACGTCTCCCCGCTGTAGCCATTACAAACAGACACATAGACAGATATAAAGCGTTTACCTGTTACAGGGCTGAAGGTGTGGCAAGGGTTTGCCGGAGGTGCCGTATTTTCACCGAGAACTCCAGTTTTCATTTATTTCCCCAAACGGTCGTATACCAAGTAGAAAAAATGAGACATGAAGTACTCCAGAGGCTTCTCCTTAAAAAAACGAGCATGGCAGTGGAGTTTGTTGACACAAGGGCAGCTTTGGGCGTCTGACTCTGCCTGTGTGTGTGTGTGTGTGTGTGTGAGTGTGTGTTTCCTGCTTGCAGGAGAGAAGGGAAGGTCCCGGTGTGTCAACTCTCCTATGGCGCATATTTGACTTTCAGATAGGAGTCAGGTCTCCACTCTCAACCCTGACCAGGAGCTAAAACGCGTTATTTAATATTTATATGTGGAGTTAAACTTCTCAACATATGATACAAAAAACAAAACAAAAAAAAAAACACTGCTTAACACGAGATTGATCATAAGAGCAAATATTTCAGCATTCACAGTCAAAATCTCTGAGAAAGTGACTACCTTATTAAAATGGTTGGCGTAGTGGTTGCACCTCTGGGGTCAGGGTTCGATTCCCGCCTCGTGTCTGTGTGCATGTTCTCCCCGTGCTTGGTGGGTTTCCTCCGGGTAATCCGGTTTCCTCCCACAGTCCAAAAACAGGCAGATTATGCTGATTCGCGTTTCCGAATACACTGGCCTCCACGGTCCAGGTCGTACAGAGGTTCTTAGATCGACATTTACATTTAGGCATTCGGCAGACGCTCTTATCCACCAAAAGTGCTTTGAAGTTTTCATCATTGGATAGATACTTAGACTGGGTTACTTTGTTTAATATCCTAGATGGACATTAAAATGGATATCATTTTGTTGAACCCATTAAAAGCTTAATGGAAAATCATATAATTATAGAATGAGCCATTTCAGAAATCTGGCTCTTCAATCCTTATGGACCAAACATGGTATTGATGCTAAAAAGTGAAAAGTGTCTCATCTAGGTGAAAAAGTGAATTTTCAGACAGGATGATATAACACCATTTTTCATAATACTTAATATTTCTTATCTCCCGATCCATGCATCATTTTTTGTAAGTATACATACACATTTATATTTTTTATGAGAAAAAAAGAAACACATTTGCTAAATACAATTTCATGCCCTTTTATTTAATGTCCGTAACTTTTTGTTTTTATTTAATAAAAAAAGCTTTCAATAATTTAATTGTTAGTCAGATGGAACTAAGCTGGAAAGTTTTTATATCTCATACCAATTTTAGTATCAATACTCATAAAGAAATATGAATAATTAGCTATTTAAATTATTATTGTTTGAAGCCAGACAGCATAATGTTGAAAAATAGCCTTTTTTTGGCACATATAAAATCATATCTTCAAAATGACTGAAATTAGCAACATAAAATTTTTAGGGAAGCAAGATTGATCACTTTCATGTTGCATAAACATCAGAAGTAGCTTTTTTGGCACACCCATTTTCTGTATTATATATACTATATAAGATTTAAAAAATACTGTGTTTTGGCTGTTAATAGTGGCCTATTAAAGGGTATACTTTGTGCCACACTTGCTAAAGTTTAAAAAGAAACTTGGCACAACAAACTTCCACCTGCCAAAACATAGGTTGGCCTGGCCAAACTGTAGTCCATCTTTTCCAGTTAGGTTTTATTATTTTTTTTCAGTTCCCTTAATTACTTAGTACTAGACTGTGGAGTTGCCATTGAGGAGTACCAGCGCAGTTAGCCTTTCCTGTGTTTTGTCAGCTAATGGTCAGATTATCCTGGATTAAACATTTACGACTCAATATCTCTTAAACATTTTCTTTATCTGTTGTCTACACTATGCAGCACAATGGTTTGTCGACACCTTGACATAACAACCATATGTGGGTCTCCACAAAACACTAGGAAGCACACAATTGTCTAGAATGTCTTTGTAACATTCACATTTCCCTTGACTGGAACTAAGTGTCCCAAACCTGTTCCAGTATTGCAATGCTCCTGTTCATAAAACGAGGTCAAAAAACACATGAAGTGACAATGTTGGTATGGAAGAACTCTAGGGCCTTCTCAGAGCCCTGCCCGCAACCTCACTGAACACCTTGGGATGAACTAGAATGGTGACTACATGCCAGCTCTCGTCATCTAACATCGGTGCCTGACCTCGCTAATGCTTTTGTGGCTGAATGACCACAAATGCCTGTAGGCATTCTTCAAAATCTTGTGAAACAGCTTCCAAGAAGAGCAGAGGATATTATAATAGCAAGGCTAAATCTGGAGCCATCGGTTGTGTTGGCCAAAAGTATTGAGACAAAATTGATATTCTATGTTGTAATGAGATTCTCATTTTTTTAAAAAAAATAATTTGTAAATAGTTTCTTGTGGTGAACTCCAGTCTCACTTGCTATGTAATCCTTTTTGTTTGTACACTGACGATTATATCAGATGGATTCTTAACTGATACTGCCTTTTCCTCATTGTCCTTCAGTTTTCTCTTGGGTCTAGGTCAGGAGAGGACGCAGGCCGTGGCTCCAGAAGCGGAACACCGTTGCTATATGGCAAGTTTTTCAGTTAATTAGCACAACTCTTTAGCCAGATCGACTAGAACTAATTAGAGAAATAACCTGTTTTAAACTATAATGCATGGCATGTATTGTTTAAATTCTTTTGGTACCCACTGTACATTTGTTATTATACCAGGTACAGCTAGTTTAGGTGCTCTTTGTAAGTTTCCTACAACTACTGACTTCAACTTATCTGTCTTCACCCTGAAAAAGAAAATCAGAGCTAATGTGCTAATTACATGGGTAATTACTGGGGCAGTAATTGTATGTAGACCAGTATGGTAGGTGGTAGGTGTACATGTACCAGAAAAGCCTAATAAATTTGGGTATGTAGGTCCAAATTGTCTTTTCCACAGTGCCCTCAGGCCAAATAGTGGAAATATTACTAGAAATGCTTTTCTTGACAAGGAAATATTCAATTATTCTGAGTATTCCTTTAAATTCTTCTTAGTAAAAGTTGGTAAATTAGCCAATGATTCACTAGGACACAGTAAACAATTGTGAATAGCCATAATAAGTGGTTTGGATTTTTGGAAAAATAAAAGGATATCAGGAATGGGGTATTGTAAGGCATTAAAGATTAAAACAAATGACTCACTATGTTGAGTTTAAAAAGGTCAAGTTAAAAATGAATGTTTTACTGGGTAATAAATAATTCAATTGAGATATAATATATTATATATCTTTTTTGTGTAAATGACTTCATGATTTAAAAACAAAATGACAATATATTTTAGTAATTAAAAATGGAGGTGCACTTATAAGGATACTTAACTTAAAAAAAAAAAAAGGAACCACCTGCACATGTTACAGTACGTTAAAGAAGTACTGTATAAGAAAACTAAAGTATAATGCAGTGTTTCAGTATTTCATTGTTTCAGTCCTTTCCACCTGACCTTTGTTTATACCTATATTTCTTATTCTTGTAAATACATGGTTCTTATTATTTTTACAGAAGTCACTAAATAATTAATTGTAGTCACTGAATAATAAAACATTATTTAAGATGCATAGCCGAATCATAAGCTGCAACTTTGCACTTTGAGTACGATGAGATTAGCTATTGGTTGTTTAGTTAGCAATACTTTCTTTCAAACCTTTGCTCTACTGCCTTTCTGTATTTTTTATTAGTATGGAGATATAAAACTGTTCAAAGAATATTTTATGTAGATTAATATCTATGCATCGCATGTGACACAGTGTCACTTCACTGTGAATCAAGGGATATAATTGGAGAATTATATTTATGTTCGTCTTAACTATGCCACCCTTAGGCTATAGGGTTATTCATAGAACAGTATCATCCTTTATTAAACAATTACAAAATGTTCACACAGGATATTATACATCTGTGCTGCTGTATTCTCAAACCTAATTAGTCACAAGATGTTTATAAATGTTCTATAATGGTGATAATCTGAGAGTAGTGCCATTGCATAAGAAAGCAGAGGTTTATATCATAGTGCTAATATGTTGTACAGATCACTGCGCATTTAGCTGATTCACAGGAACATACAAAGATTAGCTATAACATTAAAACCATCTCCACAGGGCCTCTGTGTGTGTGTGCTGTGGTGTCTGGCACCAGGACATTACCAGTGGATCCTTTGGGTGCCATGGGTTGCGAGGTGGGGTGTTCATTAATCTGACTTGTCCGGTGCATTCCATGGATACTTATTTGGATTGGGATCTGGGGAGTTTGGAGTTTGGAGGCCAGGTCAACAACCTTGAACTCTTTACTTGGGCCTCATGCATGCAGACTTTGATACACTGGGTGTTCTGATATCTTTCTGTTGTGACTAGCGTTGACTTTTTATGGGGATCGGACAGGTTGGGTTGACCTTATCTCCACATAGGCATAGATAAGCCTTTGGTGCTCATGATCACCAGTTTACTGGGATACAACTGATAATCAGTGTTATTCAATTGACCTGGTGGTGGTGTTAATGTTATGTTTGATCAGTGTATACGACAGACACTCACATATTCTAAATCTAATAATGAATGCATAAAAATAATGTGGCACTTATTTATTTATTTATTTATTTTTAAAGGAAAACATATAGTCATTCATACAGTATAGTGAAGGGTTCTGTAGGGGGATATTTATTAACCATTTATGGAAGGAGTCTGAGGTGTCCTACTAACAAGACAAAGTGGCTGTTAAGGGAAATAATGGTTTTAGGTGCCATAATGAAAGTGATAACCATAAGTAACTTATTTCACTAATGCTCTACACCATTAAATTTGACTGCAAAAAGGACATTACAGTAATAGTTTCCTTAATAATGAAAAAAATATCAACCACTTAGAAATTCAGGTGGTATAAGAAGAATAAAACATTTCATATTACACCACCCTGTCATTGATTATTTGCCTATCACAGCACACCCTGTGCTGTTTTATTCCTCACTTAAAATCTTCTCTTGGTCAAATATTCAACAGAAAAATCCCCTAAACATGACTCCTTTCTAGTCTGTACCTATGGGACAATTGTGTTAGTACAGATGATGCCTGGCTTCTCCTTGCGGCATCTTATACTTGTTATTTGAGATGATTTTTTCTGTCCTTTTCCACAGTAATACAATCCATCTGACACTTAAGGATGATGACTAAAGAGCTGGCTCAAAACCAAGAAACAAGATAGCTTACCTTAGTCTATGGTAAGTTTGTGTGTGTGTGTGTGTGTGTGTGTGTGTGTGTGTGTGTGCGCGGAAAGATAACTCTTAAAAAAAAAAAACTAATAAAAAAAAACAGTGCTGCTTTTTCCTATTTGCCTTAAACATACATTCTTTTAGAAAGAATGAAGTTTTCCTACATACTTATCTATTCAACTTGAAATCTCTCAGATCAGCCAACATCATGCACAAGATATGAATCAGGTCAAGCTGCACTTGCACAATAACTACGTAATATCCCCCTGTGAAAAAGATACAGTTACAGAGCAAATAATGATTAAAAAAAAAACACACACACACACACAATCAATTATTAAAATCAACAAACGCCTTAAAATGTTTGCCATAATCTTTCTCAAACTTAGTTAAAAAAAAAACGTTGGCTTGGTAAACGCCATAGGTAAACACACCACACCTTCAACTTCAGTGCTTTAAGTTTAACTATAGTGCTATTGTGCATGATAGTATCAGAACTTTCACTGGATGTTCACCGTCTAAATAATTATATACTTATTTAATATGTACTGTATAATAAATAATTATGTTTTTAAATAATACTCTTGACAAATCAGAAGTGTATCCATTTATGGTTGTCCATTCATGCATTTTCATTTATTGGTGGCATTTTAAAAAATAATTAAATATGAAGGCATAGTGCTTCCTATATCCAAGAGAATATTTTTCTTTATTCCCTTATGAGTAACAGCTTTCTCAGGGTCTCCGGAGTGTTTGATTGGAGGTTATCCCTGTATTTGGTAGGTTTCTCTAGGTACACTGGTTTCCTCCAACTTCCAAATTCCTCGTAGTGTGTGAGTGCTTGTGCGCTCTGAGACAGAATGGCACCATGACCAGGAGGTACCCCTCCTTGTGCCCCGAGTGCCCCAGGATAGGCTCCAGGCCTCCAGCCACATTGTACAAAATAAGCAGCATTCAGAATGTGTGAAAGAGTGAGTCATTGAATCTATAATGGTTAAATCATTGTAGAGATTGTCAAGATTTCAGCACTTGACAGGAGCTGAAAAGTTGTTTTAAAGATAAAGACTGACGTTTGTAGTCTAAAATTGTTAGTCACAGGTTTGTGACCCAGTTCTCAACTGTGTAAATAGAAATGGAAGTATATGCATAAATGTATTGCCTGTAATGCTTAAATATTTGCTATCAGCATCTCCATGGAGATTAAGTCATTTGCATTTTGTTACTGATTTTGTGGAAAGCCTTTTCATAGAGCTGCGACATACTTGTTATCATAATGATAGGTGGTGCTACTGGGCCTTTTCTATTGTGTTTGCTATTAATAATAAAAGGCAGATATTGTCATGCCTCTTGCATTATGGCTGCTATTAATAGTAATAGGTGGGTCTTCTTAAGCATCATCCATTGTAGTTGCTGTTTATATTGGGCAGAACTTGTTTGGCCACTCCTAGATCCACACTCGCCATGGAGAATCTAGACGATCAGGAAAAATACCGTACTCCAAGCCCAAGCCTTGTTTAATTAATTATGTCTATTAATGTGTATGTGTTAGTGTAACTGTGTGAAATCCAGGAACATGGAAATCAGAATATATATATTCTGTAATTGCAACTAAAGTAAATAGAGCATGGATTAGCATGGATGTATTCAGATATGTTGGCGTTTTATACAGGCTAGTAAAAAGATCATAGGAACTTAATTAAGAGGCAAAAGAGAACCATTTTATTACATTAAAATGTTTCATACAAACAAGGCATACACACTATTTCATATTGCTTCAGACATACGTTTTCTTTCTTTTTCTTTTTTTAAACAACTTTGTAACAAAATGTAAGTACAACATTTATGAAAATATATAAATCTCTAAACAGGGATTTCAGTGCTGACTATACAAACAATACAATAAACATTCATTGCCAGTATGCCACCATGTTCTGCAAACATGTATGTAATTAAGTCTTTCATGTCACATAACATACAATATGTCACCTTCTGCTCACATAGTGACACATTCAGATATACTCTGGGATTTGGGTACAACATGGGCTTATCAAAGGTATTTCGTCTTTTACAGTTAGCGTTAGTCATACTGGGTTGTACAATAGACCCATATGGAATAATGTTAAATTAAGTCAAAAAGCATAATTAATTCATAAACAAATAACTTAATACAAGGAAAGAAAAACTTTGGCACACTATGTATAATATTTCTAATGTTTTGAAAATTTGTACTTTGAGGGGTGAAATATGTCAGCCCTGAATAATGCTACTGGTTATTACTTGTAAATGGGCAATTTCTCAACAGTTTCAGAAGTAAACATACAATTTGTCGGAATAGCCCTTGAAGATATGGAGAAGATATATGGGGCATGGCTGATCATTTTATTAAGCATGCCAGAATATACCTTTAACCAAAGGTAAAAATTAAAAGCTTCGTTCACCATATTCAACCAACAGTTTGTAAATTAATATTTGTGTCATTATGTTCTTGATTTTCTGTATGTCAGTTGTGATAAACAACTGTGCCAAATAAAGTGCAACCCTTAAAACTGGCTTCTCACAATCTTGTTTTTAAATACATATATCTATTTTTTTTTCTATTTAAGTAATCTATAACATGAAAATACTAGAAATTCTTTTTTTCTACTATCACGCGTTCCCACAATGCCTTACTATTGACATGAAAAACAGCAACAAACAAAACTTGGCATAACTTATGACACCACTTTTAAGGCGTTTATATTCCTTGTCAGATGCTACACACGATGTTAAATACTCAATAACAGTAGATTCCAACTAACAATATGCAAGAATTTCAGCTAGTGATATTTTCCATTCCATCCTTCTATTCAGTTTAATACAATAAATGCAGCAACATAATATAAACAGCCTCATCAATAATATATAATTTTCCTGAAATCATTCTGCTGTGATGACTGGCAATTCTGAATGAATCTAATTTTATATTCATTGTTTGTTTATTGTAGCACGTTTATTGTATTTATGAATATCTATATCAAGGTTTTGTTTTAGAAATTCCCTGCATCTTTTAAACTTTTTGTTTATAAGAAAATTTCTTAAAATCCAGGCACTCTCTTTGATTGCATTAAGCACAACATAACTTTGTTAAGGAGTTGCACAAATTGCAGCAGCCAAAATAGATATGTACACGCATACACTAGTTGAATCTTTGATACAGTTCTGAGGATATTAAAAACTGAGATGACTGAACATTTGTAAAAAAACAAACAAACAAACAAACAACAACAAAAAAAAACAAATATGTGTTATGGCTACAAATATATAACGTTTCTATGTTTCTGTATAAAATAATGTTATGGCTTGATTGGAATAATGTATTTGAAATATATCAGAGATATAACACATGGTATAACAGGTCACCAAATGAGGGACAACAGAAGGAAGGTGACCTGGCTAAATACAACTGCAGCGTGAGAGTAATTGGCCAGTATCAACTGTGTAGTACCCAGAGGACTGATTTGTGCAACTGAATCACAAGGTTGCTGTAAACAAGAATCAAATGCATCCAAATCTGGTCCCATTCTTCTATAACACTAACCTCCTGAAGAATTCTCATTGTAGTACTTCAGTCTTTTTCGTTGGTGTTGTTGTTTCAGGCTCCCCACTGTCAGAGACATTGATGGGGCTATCTCGTGAGAAAACTTCAGTTGATTCCCTCCACATGCAATCAGCAATAGTCTTGAAGGCATTGGTGCTGCACTTGGGTCGTATTTTCTGTGAGGCATTGTTAACAATCTGCCGGCTGTTGGAGGTGGCAATCTTGATTTTGAGGGCCGCATCCACACGGTCCACTACTGTGTAGGTCCCAATGCTACCATCCTCAAAGCCAATAATAATGTTCAGTGCTCGTTGTGATAGGCACAAGTAGGTTGGTGTCTTATAGAGAGAACAGGTACCAATACTCTTTCCATCAGCAAGTCTCATGACAATTAAACTGGAAACTACACCTGCATCATCATCTTCATCACAATTTCGGAAACAAATGTAGACCAGGTACCTTCCATCTCTTGATAGCCTTTGCCTCCATATTAAGCCTGCAGCATGGACTAAGCGGAGTTTACCACTGTGTAAATCTAGAACATTAATGTTGTCATCACCTTTTGATACAATTCCCAATTTTCCATTTGGTGAGACTTGGAAGTCTTCCAGGTTCTTCAAGAAGTTGCTTGGCAGTTGCACCCTTCTGCAGACAGACTCATCGGCTACACTCCATATGAAAACAGTCTCTGTGGATGTGATGAAGACAACATAATCTGGACTGTCTGGAATGAGCTTAAAATTTGTGATTGTTATCCCGTCATCACAGACAAACTTTTTGGAAACACTGCCAGACCACAAGCTGACAGCCAACAGCTTGTTTTTAGTTGTACCAACCAGGAAAGTGTTGGCTGTGGTAATGAGTGCATGCTGGAGCGTTACCAGGATGTTGCACACTTTCTGTCCAGTAGCAAGCCTCCACACACGTGAAGCATTTTGTTCACAGAGAGAAACCACAAACTGGTCATTATGGGTAATAAGGAGTTGGGATATTTTTTGGCCATTGATCCGGAAGATATTTTCACCTGTGCCAGTCTGCCAGATGTACTGGCTACATTTATCATCAGATGTGACCATAAGGTCACCTGATGTGGTCAGAACACAGTTCTCCACAAGGCCTTCATGTTTAAACACCATCTCAATAAAACCTGTGCTGAAGTTCCATTTATGGATGGCTTCAGATCCATCCATTGTGTAGACAAAGTCTTCTCTCCCTGACAACTGTATACTTTGGATTCGTTTTCCTGTTTTGTCAATGTTTGACATTGCTGTTATGATATCAATGTCCCAAACTGAGAGAACCCCACTGCTGGCTACGGACAAAAGCAAGTTATGGTGTGTTGACTTGATCAACTTGACGATGGCTCCAGATATCTCTATTAAACTAGCCATGCATTGCCCACTGTCTCTTCTCCACACAAATATTGATGAAGTATTCTCCATTGATGCTACAATACTTTGCCCATTCTTTGATAGAACAGCAGCCACAAATCTCTCACTACGTTTGGCCTTAAACTTCTCTACCATCTTCCAAACCTTGGTATCAAGTACCTCAATGCTTCTGGCTTTGCAAATAAGTACTGATTTCTGATCCTCAGATAATTCTATACCTACTACCTCACTGTCATCCCCTCTGCAATCGTAGTCCTCCATAAGCCTGGGATTTGTGATATCTTTGGTGTTCCAGACAGAAAGACTACCTTCATTGTCAATCATCACCATTTGATGGATTGTGTCTAGAACCAGGATGGATTTAACAAATCCACCAGAAAACTCAGAGGTGACTGTTCCAAGCTTATCCCCACTTCCTAGGTGAAATATAGTGGTGGTATTTAAATATTGCCCACAGAAAGCATACATGCCATCTGGGGAGCATTCAACACAGGTTACTTCATACCAGCAATGGAACTGGTACAAGGGCCAGCCATACTGCAGATCAATAACATTGACATCTTTACTGGCCTCCAGCCAAGCTAAGGCATGGGGACTGGATAATGTAAATCCATTGATGAATGCCACACCACCAGTGATGCCACAGTGCTTTGAGCCTTTGACTTCTACCTCTGACAACAAACAGGATTTATGGTTGTCATAAATTAGTAGTGTGTTCTTTGTTGTAGCGACCACAAGGTACTTCTCATCTGTGGTGAGCCTAACACCAAGCACAACTGACTTTGCTGTGTCAATCTGTCTCAGCAGCTGTCTGCTCTCTACATCCCATGTACTGACAGAGCCATCCTCAAGAGCTGCAATGACAATGTTGGGAGCCAACGTGGGTAGAATCTCAACAATCTGCATGTAACTAGAGCACAGTGGTAGTCTCTCAGGACTGTATGTAACATCCATGGAAGAGTGAAGTGGCACTATGGAGCAGTATTTGGGTCCATCCTTGTCACACTCTAATAAAAGATGTCGGAGTTTGGGAAGGGATGTGACCACAGGAAGAAGTCTTTGCTGAAGCTCAGCAGACAGTGAGGCAGGGTTCTTGATTACTTTGACCTTTATACTTCGTAGTGTGCCTGCAAGGAATTTGAGCTCCTTTTCCTGTGAGTAGCTGTAGGCCAGGTCAATGTCACATAAAGCCTTGTCAAATTGTCCAATCTTTATCATGGTATATAGCCAACTAAAGTTCATGATGACACCATACATGAGGTCATCTGTACGCCCACTTCTTGTCAAATGAAATAACAGTTCTGTCATTTTTCGATGATTGACAAAAAAGATGTCTGGCTCAAGTAGGTTGCACTGGAACACCCAGGGCTGTTCTGGTGTCTGCCGATCATAAGAATGTTTGTCTGCTGACGCTTTGTCATGGCCATGAAGGCTTTGTTGATTATGAGGGTTCCGATGCTGAGAGATGCTTAATGAGGCAAAATGATTGTTGTCACAGTGAAAAATCTTCTTTCTACCACCTGCCCATACCCCAAGAAAATACTCAGCTAAAAGGCTATGCATTTGATGCACATCTTCTTCATTACTGAGATAAAGCTTTTGTGCAATGAGATGCAGATGCCTGTTTGCCCACACCATCAGGGTTACATTTCGTACCTGACGCTCCACCAAGTAACCCTCCAGCTCTTCTCTTAGTTGAGCAATAAGATGATAGGAGATTCGCAGTGGACTCTTTAGATTTGAGCTGACCATGATGTCTCCAAGTACACTATTGTCCAAAGACAGTATATCTTCCAGTTCCACCTCTGTCAACCCTACACGTGCCATTGTAATGTATCCCAGTGCACGAAAGACAAAGTGGGACCCCAGCTTATTTTCAATGGAAATGAAGAGATGTTCTATGCTTTCATGTACTGTTGAGCAAAGGGACTTTTCATCAACATCTTTGTGTGATCGCCAGTGTACCACCTCATGATAGATAAGGTTGACAAACATGGGCAGTGTACATTTAGCCAGTGCTTCATTTACATATATTTGTTGGCCTGAGGTTACTTTTCGTTTGACACTTAGAAGTTGCTGTTTGAGTGTCTGGCTACATGCTTTACGGTCTCTTTGTGTCAATTCTACATAGCAATCCTCGTCATGAATCAGGTAACGTAGCTTCTGTAGTATACCATGTTTGTTAGGCAACGTTGATACCACAATGCGGACTGTACAAGGAAGGTGGATCGGCAACCACCACAGCTTACGTGCCTCATCTGCATCTGACAGCTGTTCCAAGGAATCTAGTATGATCACCAGCGGTCGATGGAAGGATGACTCCCCCAGGAGGTCAATTAACAATTCTCTCATTTCCTCAGTCTTGTTTGGTAGGTATTTGATTAAGCAGTGATAGTTTATAGCAATCTGCTCACAAATACTTTGGAGGAGGTTGCGGAGGTCTGTAGAGAGGTCAGAGGAACCAATAAAGCGAACAATGATGACTGGATCTGTTTCTGGACCCATTTCTTTCTGAAGACAGGAATATGCCTAGGGAAAAAACAAGATGATAGATTGATGACTCTCTTACTTACAAACACTTAATTAATTTATAATAAATATTATACATCTAGATCTGGAAGCAATCTTTAAATATTATGGAAATAACACATTTGTAATTCAAGCTTCCAAGGTTGGATTTAATGCTTTTCCTTGAGCAAGATTAATAGACTTCAGTCCAAAGTCTGAATTCTGCATATAACAGATAATTTTGTGATAATTATGTACCATGCACCAGATATTTGTCATCTGATGATAATTTGCATCCAACTACTAAACGGGTATTCTCTAATGTATACTACAGTGCATATGGTGATGTTTATTTTGGTAGGCTGCATCAGATTCATTGCTTAGTAGTCACAATTATCCAGAACATGGCCATCCAGGACACTGTAAATGGGTGAGAAATCATAGCAGTTCTTCACAATTCATACCAAATTGCGAAGTGTAGTAGGTATAACATTTGATAGGTAAATTGAGTTCGTTCTTATTATGTTCCTGACCATTCAGGATTAGTTTATAATAAAAATGTTTTATTTAAAATTAAACAACATTTCGGAAATCAGAAAAGCTGTATCTCTATGCGGAAACATTGGTGTGGAAGGAGCAGCTCAGGCGCAGTGCTTTACATGTAGTTAATCTCAGATCACTTAACAACAGAATGGATGAGTAACTGTTGCTCAAAACTCCCTATAAAGACTTTACCCTGCCTTCTATTCAGTGCTTACTGGGATTTCACCTCCAAGAGTGGTTTGTCACAGTTAGCTCTCCTCAGGGCGGTGGAATCTGTTTCTGTATTAATGAAGCTTGGTACCAGTGTCACAGTGTACGCAAAGTACTGTTGCCAATACCTGCGACCCTTCTTCATTAACTGCAAACCATTTTATTCACTGCAGGATTTCACTCTATTATATTTGTTGAAGTGTGTATATCACCTCAGGGCATGTGAGGCCCTATGCCACCTGGCTGATGAGATAACCATGATAATTGTGGAGCGAAAAACACCCAGACTCTGCTGGCATTATTATGTGGATTTGAACATAATACAAAAAATACAATGCACTGCACTGCTACACCCTTGACTAAATATAGTAGGGAACTAGACTTTGTCCCCTGTGCTGGTTTGGTATATTCAGATCACTGTGTGATCCATTCCAGGATACAGACAGAAACTATAAAAATGTACCAGCAAGTTAAAGACATACTACAGGTATTATTTTTGAGTGCACTACACATTTCAACATATCTTAGGGCCTAAAATGGACAGCCAACAGTACTGTAGACAGCAGAAAACAGTACTATACTGTAATCTATCTTGGTACTATTTCCTTCTAGCATGTTTTAAAACTTTATATAATTTAATTACATAATTTTTACACATTGACTGACTGACTGAATGACTTCTACTTTAGCATGTACTGTATGAGGACGCAAGCTAGCAGAATTTCAAACTAGCTACCATTACCTTGACGTTGTGTGATACATTTATCTACTGTTTGTTCACAAACTAGCCCACTTCCACATCATTTAGAGTAATGTGGAGAGAGTTGCACACTAGTTCACCTCATGGCATGAATGCATGTGTATTTACACACTGACTGCATTTATCTCAAATATTATGTTATTTAAATACATGCGTGAATGTTTAACGCTTTGCTAGCTAGCCATTAACAGGAAACAGGGTGGATGGAACAGCAAGTAAACTGTAGTTAATAAAATCCAAACAAGCAAAGCAAATAATAATGATCTGCAGACAGACATAATCGATGCAAAAACAGCAAGGAACAAGCAGAATCAAAACACAATAAGGCACTATAAGAAACAGCCCTGTAGCAACTTGATTAGTAGAGAGTATACTTCAATGAGTATGTGTGTAGACTGTCCTTATACAGTATATTGAGTGGAATGACTTTGAAGTAGTGTCAATCAGTACTCAGGTGAGTTAAAGTGTACAGTATTTCTCAGCATGGTCCTTGAAAAGACACATTTGTAGTTTGTTTCTTCCCTGGATAACTCAACAATCAAATTCCAACAACACAATTGTACTTGGCCAATGAAGCATGACTCTGAAATTGCATCACTTGTGTGACCTTTCTTCCCGTCTTCAGGGGTTGACCATTCAAAATCACAGGAAAAAAAGACAAATTATCAGAAAAAAAAGGAAAAAAAAAGAAAAAAGAAAAACTTTTCTTTGCCATGACTATTTTCTGATATCTTGCAATTTATTTTTTAATATCATGACTACTTGCCAGATTTTACAAGAAATAAATACAAAAGACAACTGGAACACTGTGTATACTTTGAAATATGAATAATTTAACAATAACAAACTCATTGTCATTTTATTTAAATAGTCACTCACGAGAAATGCGCACACTCTGACCCGACAGGAGAGAGAGCGAGTGAGAAAGAAAGAGAGAGAGAGAGAGAGAGAGAGAGAGAGAGAGGAGATTTTCCTAGGGAGCAAGAGGCAAATAAATGCATAGTGTTACTTTTGTGGTTCTTGCTGTGCTTAGACTGGCCAGGACTGGACATTTGTTGATTGATGTGCTTAGACCTTATTAAATAAATGCATTTTTATTTGTTTTTAGTCCCAATGCTAATTATAAATACCACATACTGTAGCAATGACTCACTTGTACTCTGTTTTTAGAAAATCTATGTATGAAACAGTTATATGTGAGTTGAGAAATATTTCTACTATAAGATCATGATTTGGAGCATGTATGTGTGATATAATTGTTCTTGGTATTAAAATTATAGCTAGAATTAATATATTATACCTATATATCTGGAAATATTTTGAGAAGTGTTACATTTATTGATGTCTTGGATATGCAATTCTTTTTTTTTTTTTTTTTTTTGGGAACAATTTATAATAAAAAGTGCAGTAATGCCCCCCTTTGTTTTTGGAGTAAAGGCACTTGTTACTACAACAATAGTTTCCATGAAGGATGATTGCAATTGTCTGAAACGAAAAAAGAATGGTAATGGACTTGTGTGATAATGTATTATGATCATTGCATCCTAATCCAATTCGTATTGTGTAGCATCGATTATTAGGCTCACTCAAGCAAAACTGAAGCAGTGCCTAGCTGAAGACAGTGTACAATATGAAACAATTACATGTTTCCAAATGGATCACGAAAGAAGGGCATTTAATTGATCATCTCTCTCCATAATTCATGAATACATCTAGAAATATTCAAAGGCAATTCTCTCACCTGTTTAGCCACCTCAGCAAGCAACAGCGTCTTTCCTGTACACGGCCCTCCATAAACGACTAGGGGCAATATTCTCCCTCCTTTCGATGGGCACAGGTATTCTTGCACCATATCCAGGACCTCGCTTTTATACACATAAAAGGAGGAAAATGTCTTGCACAGTGAAAGATGTTGTATGATCTCATCGTACAGTGGATCTGTTTCTGTGTCAAAGTTTTGTTGGACAGTAGCTTGAATAATGTCCACCATGTCTTCATAGAACTGTTTACACAAACCTTCCACATAGTGGCTCTCTACCTCTTGGGAGTATCCCATTTTCATGTCGCAATGGGTGACTGAGGAATAGACACGGAGGTTGGATGCTGCGACTATTGTGGGGATGAACTCATCTCTGACTTTTAGAAGACGCTCATAGGCCTCCTGGTTCCTCATGACGCGATCCCCACTCATAACAGTGTCCATGTAACGGGCCATGTCTGGGATCTTGGCAAAGCGGTCGAAGTTGGAGATTTTGCGAATGTAACACACACACTTCTTCAGGAAGGCTGGGGTCTGTTTTCCTAATGCAAAGTCCAATTCATCCTCAAGTGCTATGAAAAATAGAGAAGAAATATTACTTTTTATTCAGGCTTTTGAAATGTTTGATATTTTAATCACTATGCACTGTAATAGTCCACACCCATATTGATGTCTTGATGCCATGAGGTGCCTAAGATTTTGGCAGTCTTTAGCATGTGATTAGTCGTGCTTCCTTAAGCTGCCTTCAAGGCAAAACATATTTGATACGATCTCTTAATCCATCATTGCAGCATCTTATCAAAGTCCTCCACAGAGAGAGCTCCACTGATAGCTTTCCAAACCTTTTAGCTTAGTATCACGAGCTTAAAGCCTGCTTTGTTAACAAGGGGCTGAGAGGATGAATATCACTGGAAAGGCACCAGTCTGGAGGTTTTAGTCTCAAGTTCCATATGTTTTACTTCCTATGAATTATTAGTGGATATATGAGGAGTAAAATATTGAATAAGAATTATAACTGGCCTACTAGATTTCCCTAGTAGTAAGTAGAAATGTATTGCATGCATTTATTTATCAGCAATTATCATTGATTCAATTCAGTTTGGGATTACTGAAATTAACATTCTAGAATTATTTAAACAGGGTCAAAAGTACATACACCAATTTAGTGGCACATGCAGACTTTTGACCTAGTCTAATTCTGTAATGCTGAAAGTACCAGAATGTCTTTTCATTTGCTAAGCCCACCATATCTCAACCAGCCGTTAATGATCAGTTTGGCTAAGTTTGGCTACGGCCGGTAGGTTCTCTGCGCCAACATAAAATGTATTTGTTTGACAGCACTCATTGGATTAACCAACATACAGTATAATGGGAAAGTCCACTGAGCTCAGTGCTGATCTGTGAAAGAGGATGGTAGATGTACAGGAATGTCTCTTTTGAGACATTCCCAATGGCGGTTGCAGATTTCAAAGATCGGTTCCAACAATTGTATGTTAGAACGAGTTAGCGGGAGGTGTAGCAACTTTGCCAATATATGAAAGAAGACCCAAATTGTCACCATAAGCTGGGGAAAAAAAAAATTCTTCTGGTCAGGAGCAACACAGGAACCACTAAGGTACAGGCCTGCAGTGAATGAAAGCAGTTGGAACACCAGTGCCACTGTCTTCAGTCAACCAGTTGTTCAAGAATGAGCCTATGGTGCTTTCAGAAAACCCCAAATAAATAAAGATTTCTGATCAACATTTAATTTGTGCCCCAGAAAACCCCAAAAGACCCGTTAAATTAAACTGCAAGTACAATATTGTTATGTTTGTGGAACATAAGAAGTTTATGTAAACTTGTGGACATTTCCATGAAGTTAGAATTCATGTGCTACAGTACATACCAGAACAAAGAAATTTTTTGGCCTGTGCACATTTCATGGTTCCTTTCTCTTGTAGCTGTAGGACTGCAGTTCTGAAGATTGTCTTGATTTCTTCAGAGACCGCTCTCCAAGCTTTAGCATTCTTGGCCTTTGCAACACTGCTCGACTCCATCTGTGGGAGAGAAGAAGGAGTCACGGTCAGTGATCTGCCAGCATTCAAAGAAAATAATTAAGCTTCTTAGACCAAGATTTATCTCTAAACTATGTTTGAATGTTTAATCAGAGACTCCAGGTTCCATTCTGTGGTTAAGAATAAAACTTAATCCATACTCCGTATAATGCTTTTTTGTCCCCTGTTGTTAATTCAGCAATCATATATTTGATGTGTTCTGTCTGTTTTTGGAAAGCATGGAAAGTGAGAGATGGGGAAAGGAGTGATGGAAAAGAAGGGCAGGATAGGACTACATTGGGCCACATAATTTTTTTTTTTTTTTCGGAATACAGGCATAAATTCAAACCCTGCTGTTTCTCATTTTAGAACAGCAGAGCCTCAGCAGGCCCTCTCTTAACACACACGACGGGTGTGTTGAGACCTGTTTTATACACGTGTTGTGACATGGGCCTACCTGTGTGTGTGTGTGTGTGTATGTTTGTAGCTGAGAATTTGAATATGAAACAAATGTAGAAAAATGTAAAAGTGTGGATGAATACACATTTAAAAGAAAGATAGTAAAAGAAAAATTCAGATACAGAGAAAAATCTGAATGCCAAAAAAAAGCAAGCAAGCTCTAGATCCTGTGCTCGTACTAAGGTTTAATGGAAGACAAACTGAATTTATGAGCCTAATAAATGCCCTTGTAGTCAAGCAGCTTGCTCTCTCGGGTCAGCCAATTTCTGAGAGGTCCTTAGCCACTGGTCTAGCACATTGTGACATTTAAAGGATACGTCACAGAGCCTGGTTCACATTTGTCTATATGGGCTCCCTAGAGAACACTATAAACATAACTCAAAGTTACTCTTTGAGTTAAATCAACATGGCGTATTGAAAGTAAAAGAAAATCATGCAAAATGGTGGTTCCTTGGCTTTATGGCTCAATCATTATCAAGAAAACCATGAAGGAGAGGAATTATGATTTTGAAATGTGAACAGACTAAAGGATATACTGTATACACTGGTACAGTGCTGCCAGTTTATTAGATGCACCCACCATCAGGCAAATTGTATACTTCAATGCAATCATATAATTTCTAATGTCATATAAGATGCAGTGCATGGAAGTAATCAAGAAGACTGGAGAGCTGAAAAGAAAAAAATCTAAAGAAAAGACTCTTTGCAGGCTATAACAAACCAGGAAAGTAAGTACTGTAGTTCTTGACTTAGATGTCTTAGGTGATTTAATCCGGCAACAATGGTCAGAAAACATACAGTACTGTATAATCATGATTAGGAGTTTAAACCATATCCTCATAATGGTATTTTGATTGTAAGATTTTTTTATTTTAAAGAAGGCTTAAAATGCAAAAGAAATACAGTAAGCATCTCCACACAGCTTGACACTGCACATTGAATGTTTATTGGCCATTACTGCAATACCCTTATTACACTTCATTCAGATTACAACTGATTTACAGCAGGTTAATCACAATGCACCGAGCATGTTGTGTTTTAAAGTGGAGCACTTAAAATGTATTTAGCTGCATGCTGGCACTTGATGACAGTATGGCTGCTAAAGGTACATGGGCAAGAACAGTTATTAAGGTGTCCCATGTGAACTAGAAGAGGCAGCTTAGATTTTGACTTGAATGGCCTGCATTTGCCAAAGACCATGATGTGTGTTGATATGGTTCATGAAGAACAAGAATGTTTCCTGTTCAACATCAGAGGTATTCAATACTCACTTTCAGCATCTCACCTGAAGTTCCTCCCTTCATGGCTACAGTTCAATATGACAATGTTCTCTTTAACAAGCCTTATGTTTTTACTAATTATTATTATTTTTTAAAATATTTATAAAAATTATGAAATTCGAATTCTTTTGAACTAAAAATGATTCCAGTATAATTATTGGAACACTGTATCACCACAATACATCTAGTATTGGAGTAATTTTGCATGTTATATAAACCCAGTATATAGCACCGTATATATGAACACAGAATGATCAGGATTGGACTATAATACAGAATAGAAATCCATGCCCAAGTATAATATTGATCTCCAATTATTTTACATTATAAAATTTTTAAATAGCAAATATTAAACTCACACATTAAACTCTCCTGCCTTGCCTCCCCCTCACTGTGAGTGCATGCACACTGTAGTGCCACCTGCCTTTTGACAAGATCCCTCAGTAATCAGCATTGTCTGTGGTCACATGTGTGTGTAAATGTTTAAAGGATTCATGGCAGCTGCTTCACATTTCAGATGGCGCTAATGTCCAGGTCCTTTTTTTCGTACCTTTTTACCTTTTTAGCTTAAGGTCATTTGTTTGGTTTTCTTTAATTAAATTAAATTAAATTAAATTAAATGTTATCTGTATAGTGTCCATATAGTGTCTGTATAGACAAGGTCATTGTCGCAAAGCAGCTTGTTGAACATTGCATTGCAAGCATGTCTTAAATCTCTACGTTTTCGATCCTGCTTACCGAATTCTGATAGTTTTTCAGCACCTCATTTTTGGGTTTGAGGTAATATGCCGGTGGCACTGAGTTTTCATCCCGGCAGTACCACTCCTCCAGGATCCGTGTATCCAGACCGGCTTCCACTGCCGCATCTAGAATCATTTCAAACTCAGCAGATTCGACCTCCCCTGGAACACGAATGCTGCCATACTTCTCCCCAACCAAACCCTGGAAGAAGAGAAAGACTACACTAGTAAACACTGGCTATGACCAAAACAAAGCATTTCAAAAAAGACCCGACAATCAATGCCACTGGCGCTTCATTTTACCACAGCCTTATTAAATTGATGCCCAAATATTAATTTGAATTCATTAATTTGAATATCATTATGATCTACATAATACCCCATTCACCTTTATCTATATTTAGCAACAGGAACAGGAACATGAGTGTCACATTTCCTACTAACACAGATGAAATTAAAAGGAGGGGATTCCATGTAATAAGTCTGTCATGAATTAAGCACCATGACACGAACTTAGGTATTTTAACGTTGGTTTCTTTGGTAAACAGAGCAAATCTAAAAACACCCTTCTTAACAATTGCAATTTCTCCACTTAATTGGTGAAAATGAACACCATGAAATAGACAAGAACAGTAAGAGGAAAAAACAACAATAAAAGAAAACAGTTTCATCTTTTATGCATTTTAAAATCTGCATCACATCTTCATCTTAATGTTTATATATTTATATAAGTTCTAGTCTCATCATTTGTTTTTGTTACTATAGTAAATACTACAGTTTACTACATCTTTTAGTCAATTACTATAGTAGATACTACAATTTATTACAGCTTTTAGTCAGTTACTATAGTACATACTACAGTTTTCTACAGCTTTTAGTCAGTTACTATAGTAAATAGTACAGGTTACTACAGCGTTTTAGTCAGTTACTATAGTACATACTACAGTTTTCTACAGCTTTTAGTCAGTTACTATAGTAAATAGTACAGGTTACTACAGCGTTAGTCAGTTACTATAGTAAATACTACAGTTTACTACATCTTTTTGTCAATTACTATAGTAAATACTACAATTTATTACAGCTTTTAGTCAGTTACTATAGTACATACTACAGTTTTCTACAGCTTTTAGTCAGTTACTATAGTAAATAGTACAGTTTACTACAGCATTTAGTCAGTATAGTAAATACTACAGTTCACTACGGCGTTCAGTCAGTTACTATAGTAAATACTAGTTTACTACAGCATTTAGTCAGTTACTATAGTATAGTAACAGCGTGTACCGTACTATAGTGCAGTTTATTACAGTGTACTCAACTACAGTAAATACTGTAGTTTACTAGGTTGTAGTCAATTATTATTGTTATACTACAGTTTACTACAGCATGTATACTTTATTAATTACTATAGTAAACGATATTATTTTTTCCTATTGGACGCCACTGGTACACCACACACACACAAAAAAACAAAAAAAAACAGACACACATCTATCAGGAAATGTGGAACATTAAACAGTGTCTAAGAGGGAAGCAGAATCATCTCTCTCTCTCTCTCTCTCTCTGCCTCACACGCACTCTCTCTCCTGCCTTGCCTCCCCCTCACTGCATGCACGCTGTAGTGCCACCTGCCTTTTGACAAGATCCCTCAGTAATCAGCATTGTCTGTGGTCACATGTGTGTGTGTGTCAATGTTTACAGGATTCATGTCAGCTGCTTTACATTACAGATGGCGCTGACTTCCATGTGCTTATTTATTTTTTTTTTTTAGTTTAAGCTAATTTGTTTGGTCCCCAAGTCTTCATTCAATTCAATTCAATTCAATTCAATTTTATTTGTAGAGCACTTTAAACAAAGGTCATTGATGCAAAGCAGCTTTATACTGTACAATCAAAAAAAAATATGAAAATGTGTACTGTATGAATCAAAATGATCAGATTGTAGAGGGGCGGGGGGAGTGACATTTAGTGTGTGTCTGTGTATGGTGTTGCAACAAACTGGAGCTCGACCATTCAAATTACATTTAGTTTATTTGTGTTTCACTTTGGGTTAATAAAGTTTTAATAAAGATTTTGTCTGGCTTAATCGGATGCACAGAGATATTATCACTAATGTGAAATCTATGAAACTCCAGTTAAAGCAAATAACAGTACTCGTCACAGTTACACACATGGGAACCTCAAACTAAAGTGTAGCTAACAGGGGTTAGTGTCAACATGTAAATTGTGACTGTGAATCAGAATGAGCAGATGGATGGGTCGCAGCTCATTAGTCGTTCAGGTAAATAATACTTGCATTTGCATACAAGAGGCGCTTTAAACAGCTGACATGACCACAGAGATTTAGGCAGATGGGATGTGCATAGATCCTTAGTGATCATGCATTTGAGACTATTAATAAAGTATATACAAATTTCAAAACACTAAAACACACCAGACCCAATTTAATATATTTTGGTATTCTTGTTTTCAGTGTTTGATTCTCTTCTTGTTTTTCTTTTTATGAAATGTGTACTGTATGTGCATGTTCTATCAGCACATGGCCCATCTAGTCTATTGTACTGTATAAATAAAGCTTCGACTAAACCTGACTTCAACTAATCAAAATTTCACTACAAATAAAATTCACTAAAATATAGGAGATATTAGAAAATTTATAATTTTTCTAATTATCTATGGACTTAGCTTAATAAAAGCAGGGCACCAATACTGTTTTTATATTGAAAGCAAACTCAGACTCAGCTTCACTGAAATGCATTTTCAATTTTTCCTCATGTTTACTTCTTTCATCATATGTTTTCTTGGTTTTTTAATTTATTTATTTTATTTATCCACCTTAATTCTTGAATTGCCTGCTGATTGATTTGCTTTAATTGGTGGACTATCTTAAGAATAATAATAATAAAAATTCTTATATTGCTAGATATTCACTTCTTTCATTCTTTCATGGCCTGTTACACCCCTGCTGCCTCGGCGGCTGCCATCACTTTATTCTCTTGTGCCACACCTTAGACACGCAGAGGAGATTGCCTCACTGTCAGGTGGTGATGTTGCATCACCTGATGGCCAAGGGTAGCTCTCCCAAAGATCCTTGCTGGCCTGAGGGCCCTTATCAGCATAAATATATCTCACATAACTGTCCAAGATACAAAGCAAGGAGGTAGGGGTCATCTCCGAAGTACAAGGAGTAGAGATGTCCTATGCTTGGCCAGAGGGGGGAGTGACATCCTCTTTGAAGTAAGAGGAGGGAGTACTATAGGGATTCCATGTAGGGAATTAAGGGAGCGATGTTCACCATGAAGACCAACGAGGCAGAGGGATGACCTAAGTGAACCAAGGAAGCAGAGTGACTTCCTCAGCCAAGCAAGGAGACGGAGAAATGTTCTTAGTGGAGTAGGAGTCGAGTGGCATAGTGAGGGCTTAAACAAAGCAGGGAGATGAACTGATGCTCAAGGTATAGTAGGATCATGAGCCATAATGACATCCTCAGTGGAGCAAAAAGGCTGTGCAATGTCCTCAGTGAAACAGTAAGGATAGAGTGATGTCCTCAGTGCTCAGTGGGGCAGGACGGGTGGTAAGATGTCTTCAGTGGGGCAGGTGGAAAAAAAGCGGAATGGCTTACTCTAGGTCACCTTGGCCCTGTTTTTTCCCACGTTGTACTGTACTTATCCCATGGAGCTTCCTGGATGTTGAAAAAAAAATCAGCTGCATCCATGTAAGTGGGATGTACATGCGGATAATATTAATTGACCAAAATGCACAATCAAACAAACCAAGTACAGCATAAGCTAGACAACCAGTCACTGAAAAGATAGATCATAAGTAGTGGTGCTAAACATGGTGAAATGATGTGATGGGGATAATGGGTAGTGTTATTCTGCGACCCTGTGCTGCTTGTCTCTCAGGAGCTGTTTACCTTTCAAACTGAAACAGGTAAAATGTCTCATTCCAACTGGTTATCAAATTAAATATGGAATCTCGATGTTGACCTTCTGTTAACACTTACATTAAATACCACATTTGTGCACAATGACATTCACAAACGGTATGTGCTGTCAGCTATATGTGTTAAATATCCACAAATACAGTGATGCTGGTAAATATTTCAGAGGCATTCAAACCCTTAGCTGAGCAGCTGAATAGGCTTTAAGTGATTATGTTTTTATCTCAAGTATTCATGAAGATTCTTTCTAGCCAACATTATATTAACTAAATACAAATTCTACTGAGTGTTTTATTTCACTGTTGCTTTAATGTTTATGTGACAGAGATTTTATTGAATTATTTTTGATACAGTGTCCATCAGATGTTCATCCTCAATGCATGTGTATTGTATATAAATCGATATTGCAAGAAAGGATTAACCTAAGACTTGGTTATTATCATTATTGGTTAACGTTTGCTGTTTAATTAAAAACTCATGAAATTTAAACTGCTTACTTGGACTTTAGCTTCCTTCCAAGTGCTCAGGGCTCGATAGACCAATTAAAAGTTGTCCTGTTCTATTCAGGGACAGACCAATGGGAGACGCTGATAGGACCGATGCAGCCAAATATCAACCTGGTCACTGGTAAAGTCTGATTAAATTGGACCGAGGTATATCACACTAGTGACTGATGTCCTGTCATGTGTAGTTTGTTTGAAAACTTGACGTACTAGCAGTCAGAAGTTTGGACACCCCTTCTAGTTCTAGTTCCATGGTCTCTTTCCTGATTTTTTACTTCTTTCTACAATGGAAGGAAATGCTGAAGGCATGACAATATCATTTCCTTTTGATATTGAGATGATACTTATGATCTGTAAAGCCTTCATAACGGCTCTAATCTGAGGTGCTGTTAATCGGTGATTTCTGAGACTGGTAACTCTACATGAATTTCTCCTCTGCAGCAGAGGTAAGTTTTGCTCTTGCTTTCCTGCGATGGTCTTCATGAGAGACAGTTTCATCATGGTGCTTGATGGGTTTTGCAAATGCAACTGACAATTCTGTTCTTGCAAGAACTATTGTTGTTGTCGTTGTTACTTAATTACCTAATGTCATATGTGTGTGTTTGTGTGTGTGTTTGCTGCCTCATCCTAGTGATGGATCTGCGAGAAGAAAGTATGAAAATAATACTGTCTTCAACTGAAATACTTTGATTTCAGGAAACCTCAAAGGAGCCCCTGCTTCAGAATAATTGCTTGCCTTGTCTTGTTTTAACTGTGCTAGGAGGTTTGACACACTACAAGGTGATTTTGGCTGACACAAGTTCACTTATTCTAAATTTCTGTCCATTTCACTGTATTCTCTGAAGAGTGTATAGTGGTAAACTACATTATGTCCTGAGAAGCATTCCTCTCATTTCTTGTGTAGCAATTCAGAACGGTATGCCGTAGCTGTCCTTTGAAGTGTTTTGAGGAGCGTGTCTGAACTGTACGTTTTTTCTTTGTGCTTTCCACAGTCTATCTTCTCATTTTCTGTCTATTCCACCACCTCCTTGTGCCTGAGGCTCTGTGACTGTGTGTCAGCTGCACTTCTCTTCTAACAAGAGCTTTGATGTTTCTGTTTCTTAACTGAAAGGAACCTGAGTCGCCTTTTTTTTCTTCTTTTTTTTCCCCCAAAGAAGTGTCAGAGGTGTAGTAAGAATTTAACAGCATTTGGGTCATGTTTTATTTCTTTACCTAAAACAGTTGCTCATATTAATTAATAATGAACCTAATAAACATTAGACGGTTAAAAATAGGCCAGATTGGTCAGACTCGTTACACAGTCGGCGAGTTTTGGCTTGAATTTAGACGGTTTCAATGTGACATCAAATTCATGTCTATAAATGTAAGTGTGGGGAAGTCCTCAGTAAACATTTTACATCTCAAAGACATTTAAATGATTTCAACACTGGATATCACGTGACCAGCCGTATGTGGCACAATGTGTTCGAACAGAAGTGCGTAGGAAGACATCTTTTCACTAAATGGGTCAGGACCTTCCAAAGACATCTAGATCATGCTTAGCATTATTCTGAAATATATTCATATCTTAAGGTTACAAATAACTAATATTTTTAATTAGCTTTCCAGAAATAAGCAAATTTTACTCTCCTTCTGTATATGGGGGCATTGGTGGCTCAGGTGGTTGAGCCTCTGGGTTGCTGATTGGAGGGCATGTGGTTCAAGCCATGTCACTGCATAGTCACTACTGTTCCTGGTCAAGGCACTTAACCCTACGTCCTGTATAACCCAGCCGCTGCATGTAGTGCTGGTCCCAGTGGGAGGGTTGTGACAGGGAATGCACAGGCATAAACGTGTGTCAGATCTTGCAAATTTAATGATCCACCCTAGGATCAAAGGGACAAAGCGCAAGAAAAAAAAAATCCTCCCCTTCTGCTTGAGCTTGAATGGTCCAACCCTGCCTGTCTTTGTTTGAATAAGGCGACGCATGCGCAAAGTGGCAGAATTCAAATCAGGTTACCAGAAAGGAAAATGAAAGCTGCATTAAGGAAACAGAGGGTAACAATTCTCCCCCAAAGATCTGTTTATTTGCATAAGTGTTTGTCCATACTCTATCACGGTGTTATGCAAATGAATCAGTTAATTCTAATTATGTAATTAATGTGAAGTTAATATTAAATTTCGCTAGTTCAACAGATGATTATTTAATAATTATTTATAGCAATGACAATAAAAGTTGAATTGAATTGAAATTGAATCGAAGTACGGTTGAGGATGTATCCTTATTTCCTTATCAAAGGAGCTAATTTGTTGCCTTATTCGAAATTCACCTTGACGCTGGACAATGCTAATGTAATTCTTCTCAGTAATGCTTAAAATAAATGTTAACGTATTATCGGTCTATTATTTCATATCTGAAGTAAAATTCTGTAAATCACTGACAATTACGCAGGGCAAAGAAAAAAGGAAAGAAAGAAAGCGAAGCTGTCCAATAACGTGTTCATCTATAAACTGGGCAGACGGTATATAAAGAAACATCTTTTGAACTGATTCTGAACAACTCGACATCTTTGGGAGGTCATGATGGGTTTGTTGAAAAGATGTCTTTCTGTGAATGATTTCTGATCTAACAGCTCATTCTGCCTTATGAGGCTGGACATGGAATGGCGCCAGGCCTCTTGTTTTCATATTATATTAAATTAAACTATGTAGATATAATAAATTATTATAATTATATTATAAATTATAAGGGAGCAAAATGTTTTAATGCCTAAATATACAATTTAAAAATAAGTTGTTTATAAACCCCAGCAGCAACCTCTTTTCCCCTCTCATCTGTTCCAACCAATCAGGATTCAGCATCACCAGTATACTAATCACCGGCCTGATCATCTGTCATCATCTGTACCTGTTTCTCACTGGTTCATGCTTTAGGTTGGATGCTTTTTTTTAAAATGCTTGAATGATTCATAGGTCACTGTCAAAAGCAATCCTCTGAAACTGGTAAGGTAGAGTGACTGGATGAAAAATGAGAGCTACAGTAAAATACCTGTCTGGCTTTTTGGAAGCAAAATATGAAGGAATGATGGGTGGCTCAAGACTTTTACTGTATTTTGGATGCTTTTTAAAGTTAAAAAAGTTTATGGGGTCATCTTAAAATAAAAGAAAATCTGGACCCATAGGATAGATGTGGGGCTTTTACACCCAAAACTGCTCATGCTCATCATTACTGGAAATAGATCCTATACCAGCTGTCACTTTTTCTTTATATTTGAATGTCCCCTCTCTCTCTCTCTCTCTCTCTCTCTCTCTCTCTCTCTCTCTTCCTCTTACTTGCAGGCTGTCACAGTCATGTTAAACAGCCCCAATCTGCAAAGAGTCCCTCTCTGGAGACTCAAACTGACACATGCAACCCAGAACTGTCAACCGCAACCCCCTACTCTTGCCTTTTCTCTTTCTCTGAACAAACGCTGGGTTCCCAGTTTACAGTAAACAGTCCTGAGTACATACACACATCGCAGCAACAGTGCATCACAACAACATCGAATGTCACAGTTTTCAGACACCTTGCTTATCAAGTATTTAAAACCATGCACCGAGAGGTTCGAGAAAGATGTCTTCTTGCCTTATTTTGTGGCATGCTACTGTAAGAAAACATCTCAAGGGTCGGTCGTTGTTTTACATAGTTTGCAAATAGGTCAGAACTTGCTGTTTGGGTAACCAAAGCAGGAGGGCCTGAATGGGTTTTCCTTGAACTTTTTACCTGTTTTGCATCACTTCCTTTGGGATTCACGTTTGGTGATTCCGCACGTCTGTGCTCTGTCTCTGTAAAGGAATGGCAAAGCAAAGCTAACAGCTTCGAGCTCTGACCTCATTCTCTTAGGGAATAATCAAGCAGATTCTTGGCTAGGGCTGGCTTTCCAAGGCGTCTCCAGACTTTGAGCTCAAACAGAATGACTCAGAAAGGAACTTTAGAAAGCAGTCGAGGAAAAATAAACATGACCATGTTTGTCTATTTTAGCTGTTTACCAAAAAAGAAGGATGATTAATATTCTGCACATGTCCAACACCTATAGACAGTTTCGCAGAAGGTTTGCCCTCATGTTCGAGAGACTGAAGTCTTGTGCCTAATTCAATTCAGCCTCGGTGGTAACCAGAGAAGAGAAAGATATTACATATTTCATTGAGAGGGAGTTTGAAAAGAGGGCAAGAGGAACTTGAGATTTGCTGGAGGACAGGAAGGATATAGACGTGTGAGAACAGGAGGAGTGAAGTGGGAGAGAGTGACACGAAGAGAGATAGAGCGAGTGACAAGATCTATTAAATGAGGTGTGAGAGCGGGAGAAAGACAGATGACTGAAAACACCAATAAGATAAGGGGAAGGGCGAGAGAAAATGAGAAACCCAGATTAAATTAGAAAAGGGATGTTCGAGCACCAGACAGAGTTATGAAAGGAAGGGCAGCAAAATGAGCGATAGCTGCAGAAGTGTTGAAAGAGAGACAGAGGATTCTGTGTCCGAGACACAGACAGTCAACAAACATAGACAGTGTGTGGGAGATTGGATGTGCACGATGTGAAGGAACACAGCGGGAAGCAGGCCGAGGTATTCCCTGCTCTCTTTCTCTCCGATCATGTCATTCTCTGACTCCAATTATCTGCCTACCCCTCAACCACATCACTCATTAACATTTTAATCATTTAACATCAATCTCACCCACACCTGTGCACTGATCTCTCGTCTGCACTCGACCTGACAGCGATCAGCACTACACACACCCACATAGAGTGATCATTACGAAAACCTGTCCTTTTTTTCCAAGCCACATTTTTGATTACGGTTCTTAAAAACAACAGCGATTAATGCTTGCCATTGCACTTGTCTAAAGTTCATTAAGGATGTGTGGCAACTGGGATTCATCCAGATGTTCGTCAGGAACGCCTGAGATTTCAGAGCACTCCTGCTGTCGATAACCAGCTTTGTTCTTAAGTAGAAATTGTTCATTACAAGGCAGCATGACTACTCGAAGGATGTATCAATTGCAGAGACAGATTTTGATTAGCATACTATTAATTGCCCAGCTTTAATGCATAACACTGGCTGATAGGATACTTAAGCATCTGTGTTCAGAGATATTCTTGAGATACAGTATAACACATGTTATAAATACATACTGTACACGACATGTCACAACATTTTTATTTAACATTTGGAATGTTGTGGGAGAAAGGGGAAGTAAAACATGGCATAATGTTATTGGTTAATATAATTTTTCCCTGCCAAGTGCAGGATGATGGAATCAAAAATCAGGAGACATTTTAGCAAACATTACATTCTTATGCGTGATAGAGAATTAAGAAAGTAGACAATGGTCTCTTTTGATTTTAGATGCTGTTAACCCTTGTCATAAGCAATTTCATGCCTGTCTTGCAGCACTCTTTTGTGCTGGTCTTTCTCTGCCTCTCTGGTGTTCTAGCAAGCTGCCTTTGCTTGGTCTTACAACACAGTCGAACAGACTTTACAACAGTCTGCATGGCTGGTCTTCCAACACTCTTTCTCGCCATTTTTCCAACATGACGTGTTGCCAGGGTTTCAGCACTTTGCCTTGCCAGTCTTCTTACATTCTGCCCTGCCAGTCTTCCAGCACTCTGCCTTGATAGTCTTCCAGCAGTTTGCCTTGCCAGTCTTCCATGCCCATCTTCCAGCACTCTGCCCTGAGAGTCTTCTTATCTTCTGCCCCACCAGACTTCCAGCACTCTGCCCTGAATGTCTTCTAACACTCCACATCACCGGTCTTCCAACACTCTGCCTCACTAGTCTTCTAAGGGTGCTTTCCCCCTAGGACCTGGGGCACGGTTCGGAGTAAACTTGGCCACAAAATGCGGGTTGTTTGAGTTGTAAGAACACTCTGCTTTTACACACAGGAATGAATCGATGTGCCGTGCTTGAAGCCCGCTTGAAAAACATTGGCCTTAGCCATGGTAAATTATACTCAGGCATGGTTCGAAACAGGTATGAATACAAATGTGCAAAACATAGAAGTGAGCCATTATTTAGACTGTAATATAATCAACGCTGCCTGTGAACTCTGAAATCTCTGTATGTTTTGCAGCATGTGCCAATTCCACGGAACTTCATGCCCATAGATGATAAAGACATAAAACAGGCAAGAGTGTGGTTCTTGACATTTTCTCCAAAATATCAATAATATTAAGCATAGTGCCAAAGTCTACTTCCTTGTAATATGCTTTCCGTTTGTGATTTTTGGGCACAGTGCAAACCAATTAGGTGCTCTACTGCTATATTGGAATGTGCAGATGTGCAAGTTTACTTAAGAATGGAACAATATTACTAATGTGAAAGCTGGTCAGCGGATGAGTGGAGAAGGGGAGCAATCCTACTGTATTTGCGTACAAGGCAATCATGCCTAGTGTAAAAACAGCCTAACACTCTGCCTTGCTGTTATTCCAACACTATACATCACCAGCCTTCCAATAGCCTGCCTTGCTGGGCTTCTAACACTTTGAGCCAATGTTTTCCAACAATCTGACTCGATGGTCTTCCATTTATCTGCCTGACTGGTCTTCCCACACTCTGCCTAACACATTCCCTACCCCTCAGCCTATCTACTCTACTAACACCATGCTTGGCTGGTCTTCCAATGCTGTGCTTAACTGATTTTTGTAACACTACCGTGCAAGTCTCCCAACACACTCTACATCACCAGGTTTCCAACACTTTGTCTCTCTGCCTCACCAGTTTTCCCACACCGCCATGCTAGTCTTTTAATACTTTGCCTCTCTGGGCTTTCAACACTGTTATCCTGTTATCCTGTTTATCCTCCTATCCTATCATATCCTATCCTGTTATTTTCTTATCATGATTATTATATACCATAATACTGTGAATTTTTCACAGTGTATAAGAGGGCAGTGATATTTGTAAAGCGCTCAAATTATGTAGTAGAATTATAAGCTGAGAAACTTTACATGCTATAAACACTTTAAAAAGTGGCACTCTCCTGACTATTACATTCCATCTTCAGATGAGCAATCGGATCTGTCTTTTCTGATATTCGTAACTCCTTCACTGTCTAAATGTTTTTAGGTATCATCAAAACTATCCATGTCACAAATTCTATATAATCACCATATTACCTACTAATGTCATGTTCAGAATTAAAGAACATTTCCTTCTTAGGTATCTCTATACGGTTCTTCCGCTTCGTAACTCTTAGCTTTATGTAGAAAATTGGACTATAGACAGTGCATTTTTAAATAAAGATCTCATCCTAGAATGCTGCAGTATAGGCATTTATTAATACTTGCACACTAGTAAAACGTTTATTGAGTTTGTATATTAAATATATAGCATATTCATGTTTAATATGTATAATTAAAGGTTATAGTGTATTTTTGTTAGGATAACCAGTACGCATTACAGAATAATAGCTTGAAATTTGACTTTATAGAAGGTCATATATACCCACAACAAAGCATGGACCTGCAGATGTCTTCAGGCATTCTTCTAAAAGCTTCATCCGCAGTCTCTGTAGCTCTGGACTGTCCCACTCCTCTGGGTCCACACCCCAGTACAGGTCCACAACCTGAAACACACACACAAACACACACACACACACACGCACGCACGCACACACGCACGCACGCACGCACGCACACACACACACACACACACACCGAGTGAAGTAAACTATTTACATCAGTACAGCAAAACAGTACAGGAAAACATTATTAATCACTATGGAAACATTGTTAAATACCTAAATATATTTAAATACTCAAATCTGTTTCTTAGGTATTCAGATGATCCCCTGTTAATAAATAAATAAATAAATAAATAAATAAATAAATTCCCAATAGCGTTTGACTGACGGTACTTCTAGTTATTAACCTAATTAACCAATGTATGGATTACATATTTAATGATGAAAACTTTCAAAAGCTTAGATAAATGCATCTGCTAAATGCCTAAACGTTAATGTAAATGTTTAACATTCCCTTTCGTTCCTTTCATTTCTCTCAATCCTGTAAGGTGTTTTATTGACTGTTTTCTTTTTTCACACTCTCACAATACACAGTATGACTTTAAAGAACAGAACGGTGCGAGAGATACAGGGAGTGAAAGCGAGATGAAAAGGGAGTCCGCACGGATTGCCTCAATAGGGAGCTAAGTCTTGCTTTCACACAGAAGCAGATTTGACAGCATACTGTTAGAAACGAGCAGTGTTAGATGAGAACAGTGGAGAGAGACTGGTCTTTCGGGGAACGCCTCCTTACCCTTACATTTGTATAACTTGTTGTTTGTCATGTGCATGTTTCTGTTGAACTGGCTGTTGATAGGAAGTATAAAAATGGCATATTACTAAATAACAGTGTTGCAGCCTCCTGTGGAGTGTACACAAACTCACATGGAGAGCAAGGTTGGCCATCTGGGTGTAACATACAGTACACACGCATACACAAAAACACACACCGCAGATCATCAGTGATATTTAAAACTATGTACGCATAGTTAACCATTGCTATAGCACCTATTACTTATAGATAATAAGTATAGCTATATAGGTATAAACTTCTGTAGGAAAGTGCGGCAGGTGTGATAACTGTGATTTTGTGCTGATGTTTCATTTCCGTTTTGTGGCAGTCCACGTCACACATATCCACAGCCTAGAAAATGTCAAAGAATTTTAAAATCTGATCCAATATCCATCCTGAGTTCAGCCCTCTTACAGAAACCTACAGCATCACAATTATGCATTTCTTCCTTCCTATCTGCTAAAGTTCTAGTGCATCAGTGCATTTTGTATGTGTGGATGAGAGTCCGCATATATTACTTGTGGTAAAAGGAGTGTAATGAAGAGGGACAGGACATTTCCTGAGCACCAAAATTGCGATGCATGGGGATGTCCCAGGATGCATTTGTCAAAATCACTTTTGCCGACACACACTGTCACTGCTAAACTCTCTCTCTCTCTCTCTCTCTCTCTCTCTCTCTCTCTTTGTGTAACAGTTATTTTTTATTAGGTATTAGCTGGCTCATCCATATTTCAAAATTCAAATTCAAATTTTATTTGTCACATACACAGTCATACACAGTACGATATGCAGTGAAATGCTTAGGCAACTGCCCTGACCTTAGAACAAGAAAGAAACAAAAAACAAAAAAACAAACAAAAAAAGTTACTTATCTAAGAAGGAATAAGAAAGAATATCTATATAGGAAATAAATATTAAAACAAAAGTAAATTTGAGAAATATATATATAAGTAAAATTTGACTAAGAAGAATAAAATAAAATAAAATATAAAATATGTCTGTATGATACAAATATACACTAAAGAAGATATAAGGAAATTATAAGAAAGTGAGAAAAACCTAACTGTACAAATAGAAAATATAGGAATAGAGTGAACATAAGAAACGGAATGTCCAGGGGTGTGCAAATATGCAGTAAAGTGACATGTTAAAGTGGCTTCTGTGCATATTTAAAGTGGCTTCTGTGCATAATGTCCATGAGTGAGCAGGTGTGCAGTGAGGACTAGTGAGCGAATGACCTGAATGTCATGAATGTCCAGAGTGAGTGCAGAGTTTTTGATCAGATAGAAGTTTAATTCATATCATTGGTTTATTTCTATTAAAGTTTAGAAATTATACTTGTATAATGTTTTTTCCTGAGCTATCAGTCAGACTACTTCTCACGTCCCTGCATAATGTACTATTAATCCAGATTTTATCCTAATTTCTGATAATAAGACACACACACACACACACACACACACACACACACACACACACACACACACACACACACACACACACACAGAGAGAGTTGATTCCTCTCTAGTAATTTAAGCTTTGAAGCAATGGAACAGTTTTTCCCAAAGGCAACTCTGACACAGTTTCATATGACAAATGCTGACATCAAAATCCAGTGAGCCACACATACTTCACTATTAGGGAACAATACGGCCAACCTTCATCCCCAAAACCTGTGAGACTATAGGCTCTGCATTTATGTAGAAGGACCACACGCTCACCTGTATACCACAGTGCTTTTACAAACTATGGGTTGGCTGAAAGGATGGATTTTCTGAAAGGGTAATTAATACAGGACAGGAAGTCCCTGGGTACTTATTGACAACACAATAAAGCTACGCCTGAACATGAGCGCATTAATGACCAGCTCATCTGTCACTTTCTTACTGAACTATTCAACTTAATTAGTTTAATTTCATTTGTATAGTGCCCTTTAACAATTGGCATGGATATATAGCAGCTTTTCAGATGTACATTAAATCTATTAACATTAAAACCACCTAGGTTTTGGGTTGTCTTGGTGCCACTGGATCACCTCTGGCCCCTCGGGGCATTGTTCTGCATGGCATCTGGGGGTGGGGTGTGATGTTTGGCACCAGGATTTTGGTAGCAGATCCTTTGGGTGCTGTTTTTTTTCATGACCTCCATGGATTGCTGGTCTAGTTTTGGGACTAGTTTGTCTGGTGCATCTGGGGAGTTTGGTGTCGGGACCTGCTGGCTGTGGTGCACCGGGTGTTCTGGTGTAGTTCTATCGTGGCCAGCATTTACTTTTTTTTTTAATGATTTGTGCTGCATTAGCCTTTTTGTGGGGATGGGATAGATGGGCTGGCCTATTGGTCATGTGTACCAATATAAATCAGGTTCAGTATGAACTTAGATCCATAATAATCACTATAAATGTACGTAGATCCCTAATAAACAGGCCACAGGCAACAGTGACAAGAAAAAAGCACCATGAAACAACACAAGATGGCTAGATTAATATGGGCTAGCAGGTCTGTCTCTATTTCAAAGATAAACAGTAATCAGTACAATGTTTCATTTTATTTCATCCACTTCAGATTTTTTAAAAATGCTACCAAATTATTTTGGACTTGGATTTCTTTCTTTTTGGAAACAGAATCAACTACACCATTAATGATGATAAAATTACACCAGATTGTAGATTCATAAGCGTGAACGTTATATCGTGTGATTACACAGAGTGAATCAATTCTTGGATTTGATCTTGATTCGGTTTGATACCCAATGTGGCCAAAGGTTTGTGGACACCACAGTCACAACAATTTGAGCTTTTCAAATCTATCCTGTTTTTGTTCCATTTGTCCTTTTCCAGATTGAGTCCTGTTATAATAAATTCCACATTTCTGGGAAGGCTTTCCACTAGATTTTGGAACATGGTTGTGGGGATTAGCCCATTCAGCCACAAGAGTATTAACGTGGTCAGGCACTGATGTTGGGTGAAGAAGCCGGGCACACAAGCAGCATTGCAATGGCAAAACAGATTTTAATGGACTTCATGTTGTGCACAGGAGCACCAAAACCGACCACAATTCAGTGTCTACTGTACATTTTTGTCTAACATAAACCTGGTCAGCTTCTGTAGCAGCTTTCCTATTATGATGTAGCCATAATTTATATGCATTTATGTAAATAATTTGCTTGAAGGCAGCTTTTTAAACTGAATACTACAAGACTAAAGATGTTAGATCTTCTTAGAACTTTCACAGATGTTCAGAGCTTAAAAAAAAAAAAATCAAATTTTAAAACACGTCTTATCTGTTGAGTCTGTGGTGCCTTTCAAAAGTGTTTAACTGGGGAGATGATGTCATCACTGTTGTGTTAATCACTTATCCTGACCTTTTTAAGCAAGAAGTTTTGTATAATTCGGCCTTTATAAATTTTAGATGGATGCAAAATCTGCACCATCTGGTGGTAGCCATAGTTTTCAGACCATGCCTTACAATGCCCAGTATTCTCCTAGAAATATTATCGCTACAATATCATACCAGCCAGTACTCATTACGTTAAACTCATCTAGAACTCTATGCTCAATAGACTCATATAATAAATGCATTTTTTTTTTTTGCATAACAATTGGCCAGAGCTTTGTCATCATGAACATTGATCTGGGGATTTGTCTGCTTATTTCGATGTAAATCCCCCATAGAAGCAGATACAGGATTAAACTGTGCTTATCTGTGAAGGAGAAACAGAACGCAGTGATTATGAGTAGCGTAAAGTGTCACCATGTTGGTGTTGAGGTTAAGAGGTACTTAAAAGGACATCCTTTACAAAGTCTATCATTAAATATGTTATTCTGCTGCTGTTTATATCATACTGATAAGCTGCTGGGAATAAATTCATAGTTCCTAAAGGTATAATCATTAGGCTTTATGCTTATGCTTAGCTATTTATGAGTGCGCCTCAGAGAGCTCGGGATGAAGCCAGGCAGAAAACAGATCAGCCTTGTGTGAGGGCTAATACGTATAAAGTAATAGCAGACAGCTAGTTGCACAGGCTATAGTAGTATAATATAGTAGGCTTTAGTTTCTCTTAATTATATATATATATATATATATATATATATATATATATATATATAGTTTCTCTTAATTATATATATATATATATAGTTTCTCTTAATTATATATATAGTTTCTCTTAATTATATATATATATATATATATATATATAGTTTCTCTTAATTATATATATATATATATATATATATATATATATAGTTTCTCTTAATTATATATATAGTTTCTCTTAATTATATATATTTAATATAATTATATATATTATATATATATATAATATTTTTTAATACTTTGATAGATACACTTTGCAGACAATAGCAAATGTTTATTATTATTATTATTTTTTTTACTCCAGACACCTTGCCAGGACTTTACTTACAGAGCCCTTCCTTTACCTCTCCATACTCTTCTCCTTCCATCATTGTGGTACAGAATAAACCCGGTTTACAGATTTAGCTGTCCAAAGAATCTTGCACCAAAATTGGACAGTTTTGTAGAGGATTTCTAGCAAGTCTAATCTGACCTTTCTGTTCTTGAGGGTTACAAGTGGTTTGTGTCTTGAAGTCAACCCTCTATATTCACGTTCATAAAAGCGTTTCTTGATTGTAGATCTGCCTACACGTCTCGCTTTCAGAGAGTTCTTGACTTTGCTAGTTGTTCTGACAGGGTTTTTCTTCAGCAAGGTTAAGAATTCTGTGATCATCTACTTAAGTTTTTGTCTATGGGCTTCCAGGCCTTTAGTGTTGTTTGCCTTTTTTTTTTTTTTTTTTTGAAAATGCACCAAATTATCGAATTGGTAAAAAGATAGATGTTTATTTTTTCAGCCTAATGATGTCCTCCTCCTCAAGCACATGTTGGCCTCCATATTGCGGGTTCCCAAACAAATGCATGACTTGAAATCTAGAGAGCCTTTATTTTATTACGTTTCATGACATAATGATGAAACAGCCCACATCTGGCCATGAACGTACTTCTTTTTTTTTTTGTAAAATTACTTGTAAGTCTATAAAAATGGAGAGAGTGTAATTCATTAATTGATTTATGGCTGAATTATGATTGTTATTCATAAATAGTGAATGCAATATTTTTGTTAAACTAATTGAATTAAAGTCTACACTTCAATTAAATCTTAATTGCTTCATTTCAAATTCATCGTGGTGGTGTTCAAGGGCAAAAATATGAAAACTGTGTCACTGTTCAAATACTTATAGACCCAATTTAAACTTGCACAAGATGAAAGATCTTGGTCTACACACCATATGTCTTTCTATTAGATTTTAAATCCATGCATACTAAACTCAAATTCTTTGCTCTAATGAATGATGTGATTGATAATCAAATCATTATGTTCTTAATAAATCATGAAACATACTGTACTGGGGGTTTTATGCTGTAGCTAAGAGTGTGCGCTTTATCAGACCCTTCAGTTTTGCAGCTGATGCTATTCATTAACCTTCTTTAAACGGATTTTAGTATAATGTACAACAGTATGTGCTGCAAGTTGCTTGCTCATACATGAAAGCTCAAATGATATCTGCAGTTTTAATTGATGTATATTATACCATGCTTACTACAGGTTATATTCAGTCCTTAATTTAGCTATGATAGAGTTTATTGTTAATCAGTTGTATGTTTAGTTGTACAATTGATTTCATTTGTTTTTCCTATAGCATTGTCGCCTTGCACCTCCAGGGTCCAGGTTCGATTCCCGGCCATTCTCGATCCCCTGTGTGCATGGAGATTGCATGTTCTCCTCGTGCTTGGTGGGTTTGCACCGGGTACTACCATTGGCATTCCCAAATTGCCCGTAGTGTGTGAATGAGAGTGTGAGTTAGTGTATGTGTGTGTGCCCTGTGATGGATTGGCACCCTGTCCAGGGTGTACCCCGCCTTGTGCCCTAAGTCTCCTGGAATAGGCTTCAGGCCCCCTGCGATCCTGAATATAGGATTAAGCCATATAGATGATGAGTGAGTGAGTGAGTGTTTTTCCTATTTTTGTTTAGAGCTTTTTATGTGATTTATGAGCTATTTTAGGGCTTTTATTAAATCCACACAAAGTTACAAACCTTACCCAGCACCTGGATGTGCTGTCTCTTTAATAACCATAGCGCCACCTAGCAGCCACAATAAACAGTCTTATTTTGAATTCTTAATTTTGAATGTTTGAAAACTAATATTAATTTAATTTAATTAGTAATACAAACTGATTAATTTTAGATTAACAGTATAAAGTCAACTCAGGTTGATTCAGACAATGTTTTGTTTTAAATATGTCTAAAGGTAAGTGCACTATTGAAAACTGAATGCATTTGGTGGTGGAGCCACAAACTCTAATTTCTTATAGTTAACTCATATAATATATTTAAGTCTATGAGACGGGACACCTTTGGCAACTGGCGCTGTGAGTTTGTGGTATAAAAATATATACAAACCTGTGTGTGCAACTTGTTATGACCCTGGTCGGGCATACCTGCATAAAATGTTATACTGAGTGGTTTGTTACTGGCTGGCATGAGAACCTTGCATTTACAGTATATACTATAAGCCGTATTGCTCACGTTTTGTTTAACACAGCACTGCAACTATCATGGAGCAGGTAGTGTGTGCAAGAGTGTATGTGTGTTGGGGTGTTGCAATATAAATTAAACTGATCAGCACATTAATAGGCAACTTTAAATTCTGAGCATCCTCCCTGAAAATCAAGCAACCCCAAGTACCAGTGAGAGTGTTATAAAAGGGTGACTACAGACATTGCAGTTTTCATGAACACACGTGAAAGCACACATCATAACTCTGAGGATAAGAGTTGTATATTATAAGACATGATCATCAGGTTTAATAGAAAGTGCATTGCAGTTTCGCAAAATCGCCTTGTTTTCTTCCCATCCATATGCCAAACACAATGTGCCATACTGTACTGTACAGTGCCTGATTAATTCAATAATTTACTCTTCAAGTCACAGAAAGCCTTCAGAGTGAAGTGAAAGTGCTCACGAGTGTTGCTTAGGCTGCTCTCCAACCAGTGATTATATGTGGAGGTGTCATTTTAAGAATAGACAAATTACAGTACTGATAGCCTCCATTTAGGGGCAATTAGAGAAGAAATATGACATGGTCAATTATGATGAGAGGCAAAGAGGAAGAAACAGTGATGAAGAGGAAGAAACAGTATGAGAGGCTTGTTTTATACATATATATATATGTGTGTGTGTGTGTGTGTGTGTGTGTGTGTGTGTGTGTGTGTGTGTGTGTGTGTGTGTGTGTGCGTGTGGAGCAGGCTGAAGGTAAAAACCAAGAGGGAGTAAGACAGAGAGAAAGAAAAATTAAAAGCCCTGTCAAAGTTCTCCTGATTTACACGGCTACCCACAATGCCCTGCGCCTTGAGTGCCTCTGCAATTAGACTACTGCTATGGCAACCAGCCACCTAGACTGCACGCCTTTTCAATTTATGAGAAAGAAGGAGGAAGAGAGAAAGAAGAGAGAGAGAGAGAGAGAGAGAGAGAGAGAGAGAGAGAGAGAAAATGCCTTAACACCTCCAATGTCTGCAAATAATGTGAGCCATATGTAAAAACTAAACTCCACAAAGCCAAATTATATGGTGTGAAAAAAAAAATAGTAATTTTTTGACTCACTCTAAAGAGAGCAGCACAATGTGTAAAGCGTTCACAATCCCCATCAATCATCCACATGTCTGCATGAAAAGGTTAATTTCTTTTCTCTAAGAGGCAAACTGACACAGTTGAGTAGAGTGCAAACCGCTTTAATTCCGAATAAACTGAAGCAACAACAAGAAGCAGCGTATCTGACTTGTGTTTCCATCATTCTCTATCTCTCTCTCTCCCTAATTCAGCTGATTTTCCTTCCCTGTTCCCATTTGTCTTCTCTGGACCTGGCAGGAAAAAATTGCTTTGCCATACACATGAACTCTTTAACACGTCAGGTTATTCTCACTTTTAAAATCTCCCTATATATTTATTAATCCCTTAAACATCCCTCCGCGCCGTCTTCTCAGACTTTCATCTTTCTTTTGCAAATTTTTTAAGACATAATATCGGCAGGCTAATTTCGAGAGGCGGCTATGAAAGCTCTACACCCCGCCTGTATCACCAAGCCTATAATCACGGCACATTGTGGTTAGCGTCGCCATGGCAGCGTGTTTTCATTAATGCTGATGGCTTGCTCTCTCCTAGAGCTCCCTGGCTGGATTATTCAGCCCATCATTAAAAGGTGTTGTTTGTATGAAAACAAGGTTTTGTGTGTGTGTGTGTGTGTGTGTGTGTGTGTGTGTGTGTGTGTGTATGTGTGTGTGTGTGTGTGTTGATATAATTAAATGGAAGATCACCAGCTAATTGAAAGCTTCTGCATGGGTCCTGTGTTTGCTGTAAAACTTTGCCCATGGTCAGTCTTGTGATGTTTTAGGGATAAAAATATTGTTTTATTTTCCTGTTAAATGGAAATTCCAGAAAACAGGAAAAAAATATAGTGAAGATCCAACAACAGGATGGTGAGATTTAGCATCTCCAGGTCCTTGGCTCTATTCCCGTGTCGTCTCTGTATGGAGTTTGCATGTTCTCCTCATGCTTGGTGGGTTTCCTCCGGGTTCTCCGGTTTCCTCCCACAGTCCAAAAACACGCAGATTAGGCTAACTGGCATTTCCAAATTTCCGGAAGTGTGTGTATGTTGACCAGAAGTCCTACAACGGTTGTACAAATAGGAATAAATACAAACGTCACCACTGGTCTTGGACTGCAGAGATTCCTGGATGGATGGATGGATGGAACTTTTAATAGCATGTCCTAAAATGTTTTATTCCTCTTATGCCATAACAGTTTGCAAGTTATTACAGCAGTATTTAAATAAATCATGACAAAGCACACTTTTTATTCGTTAATACTATGATTATTTTAAATTGTTCACAACATCTGTGGAGTCGTTCCCTCATTGCTCCTCTCTTTATTCTTCTTTTCGACAAAAAGTGCAGCTTGCCAAGCATTTTGTCCTGAAGACTCTTCCATATTAAAGAACAAAAAGCACAAGCTCTACCCCTGACTTTCACAATGTACTGACACTTTTTAAAAATGCTACATAAACATATCCTCACTATATTAACAGCTCAATGGATTTGTATAGTAAGTGTACACCATTCACATCCATGTGTAGGGTGATACTACAGAAATGCTAATGTATTGCAATGATCATATCAATATAAACATTGCAGAAGGAAATACTGTCAAGACTGCCAGGTTGCTATAGCAAATAAATCCCTTCTGACCAATCAGAATCAAGCATTTTGCGACAGTGCTGTGACAGAATAGAGAGTGTACATGCGATGCATTAGTGTATGTTGCCCATTCAGACCCTGTTGTCCTACAGCCAGTAACAAAGTTTACAAATGACCAAAGCGCTATGTAGCTCATCTAAATTAGTCCACACTGCTTCCATATCATTAAACATCACCCTGTCAATCTAAAGCTACACAAATCACCCACATACACCAGATGCTGTAATTCTCTCCATACTGTAACATTATAGGAGCTCTGGTGTGTGCATGTGCATGTAAACAGGGAAAACACCCAAGGCATATTCTGTTTCTCTCTCTCTCTCTCTCTCTCTCTCTCTCTCTCTCTCTCTCTCTCTCACACACACACACACACACACTGGAACTTCCATTTCAGAAATGCCATAGGAAATAGTTTTAAGCAAAACATCCCAGAAAGAATTGTGCCACATCATATTTATCGTCTGAGCGAATCTGCAGGCCATACATCCACTGTGCACATGAATAAACAAATCAAACTGTAACTCTTCTTTTAACACACCTATTTATAATGCTAATACAGATCTTTATAGCTATAAATTATTTATGGGACATATTGGAGCCTAAATGTCCACTGATGTCCCCTACAGGTTCACTATACAGTACGTATGCACACATGTTTCCAGATAAAATATGCTGGATGTGTGTCAGAGTAATGGCCTGTGTGTTCATTTGGCTTGCGTGAACATGGACAAAATAGGTTAACACCTGAGTGCTGTGCTGATGTGACTCATGGTCATGTCTAAAAACGACTCAGAAACACGTTATTTGTTTTGCTGGCAGCAGCCTAACTAGACAGCACAGTGAAGAAATATACAAAATAAAAAAAATATATATACTGTATATACACGGATATAAAGACCAACTATCAATTGCAGGCTGTAAGTTAGTTACGCCTCTGGTGAAAGGTTATGTGTTGGCGGAGCAAAATAACTGTTAAAAAAAAAAACCAACTAACCATAATCGGTTGACAGTTAATGGTATTAACATAAAATAACACAATAACAGAAATACATACTGTATATGTGTGAGTGAGACACACACAGTCATGTTTAGAAGTTAGTACCCCCCCCCCCCTTTAATTATAAAAGTCTTCTATGTAAAACTATAATCATCTAATCATAGTGGGTCTCAGTTTTAGGTGAGTACAACTTCTTATCACTGTGGTATTTATTTAAAAACAACGGAGGCAACATGCAGGCAATACTAAGTATCCCCTTACTGCTTCCATGGAATTTAAAAGGGTAAGTTGCAGCCCGGTGCTGCCAATCAACATATCGATGTATAGACATCTATGAAATCAGAAGTTTTAGATCATTCAGATGTTTGTTATCACAATGCCAAGAGGGAAAGAAACAAGCTATGGGCTTCATAGCACATCATACTGGAAAGAATTATAAAACCGTTTCCAAACAATTAGGAGGACAACATTGAAGTATTCACAAGTTGCCAATCTTTCCAGGAATAAATGTCCAAGCACATTTACCCTAAGGTCAGATGGTGCCATGCTCATGGAAATACAAAAAAACAAGAGACCCTACATGACATGCCTCACTGAGCATGATAAATGTTAAAGTTCATGACAGTACAATTAAAAGAAGACTGAATGAGTGCGGTTTTGGAGCTGCTGTCCAATGGACAGATGAGACCAAAGTTTTAATGCTTAGTGCCATTTTTGGAGAAAACCAAACAGCATTTCAGCAGAAACACTTCATATCCACTGTCAAGCACAGCGGGATTGGAGGGGTGATGGCCTTGTTGGCCTTGTTTTTGCAGACACAGGATCTGGACACCTTGTAGTCATTGAGTTGACCAATAATAAGTCCTCTGTATACCGGATATTCTAGAGGCATCTGTCTGACAGCTAAGGCTTGGTCGAAATTGGGTCATGCAACAGGTCAATGATCTGAAGCACACCAATAAATCTATATCAGTACAGCTAAAATGTAAAAGAACCAAGGTTTTGGAACCTTGTTCCAAAACTTTTGGAACCTTCAAAGTCCAGACCTCAACCCAATTGGAATGCTGTAGTGGGACCTTGTGCATATGTAAAGAACATCAATGGACTGAAGCGATGATGAGGGCCAAAATGATGTGAGAGACTAATAAAGTCATACAGGAAATGATTAATTTAAGTTATTGCTTATTGCTGAGAGAGAAGAGTGAGAGAGTTGGGGTTTCAATTCAGTTATTCAGATAAGAGCAAACACAACTTTTATTACCTTCAGTACCTTTTTGCCTAGATGGATAAAGTACAGGTGCTGTTCCAGTGGAGGTTTATTCTTAAAGGTACACTAATTACAATCCAATTATGTACCTTAAACCTTTTTTAAAGACTACATCCCTTCTTCAAGATAAAAGATAAGTGTTTGGCAAAAAAGTACCGTTTAGTACCTTTATTTTCGGAGAGTGGATCGACAACCAACATGAGTTCTCAGCACGGAACTGTTCTCTGTAACATGTTCTCTGTTAATACACCTACAAAGTTCTCTTCAGTGATAATGTAGCTCTGTCACATTTAGGGGTTGTGCTTTTAATGAAATGACTGGATAAATGCAGTGCCGGATAAAAGAGGAAAAACAGGTGCTGCTGAGGCTGAATCTCAATTACTCAGTGGAGCTAAAACAAGCTCATTTAAAATCATTCCCAAATGGCTCCTGCTGTAAAGGTCTCACTTAAAATGTGTCTTTTCAACCATAGTGAAATAATTAGACATTTTTCAAGAACCATAATGGCTCAATTCTGAATAATACACCATTTCTCCATTAAATGGGGCATAACTTGTTTACATAAGGGTAAGAGATGCTGGAGGGAAAGCTTTCTAAACCAGGACAAGCCCCAAGCCTGTGCTGTTTTGGTCCAATCATGGGCATCTGCTTCAGCCGCCGGCCACCATCTCTCATGACCCTTCTGGATTTGTTTAACAAACAGCCACGATAGAGATCTGTCTTCTTTCTTCTCTCCCTCAACACAATCAATTTGCAATGTAAAGCATCCTCAGCGAGCATGGAAGGAGGGAGGGGATGAAATCAAATCAGGGCCAAGCAAAAGGTACATCTCATTCTGTGCTTAAATCTGACAGAGCTGCTTTTTCAAGCAGAAGGTTGGATGAGAGAGAGAAAGAGCGAGTGAGAGAGAGAGAGAGAATAACAAAGTATGAAACAGACAGAAAGCTTTAGTCACGCCATTCCTCACACCTATAGCTGTGTTCAACTGAGAAAAGCTCTGTGATATCTCTTCTAGCCAACCAAAAAGTCTACCCACCCCACTTGCACAAACATAGTGCACATATCCATAGAAAACTTCTTTTACCTGGAACTCAATGCCATAGTTTTCTCTGCAGAAATCCCTCAGCTTGGGGTAGACGTGTTCTTTCAAAGCATTCCTCTCTGCCTCCGTATCTGCAACCAAACACACAGAATAAAATTCTCAAGCAACACATTTACAGCATTTTTACATCATGAAGGCTGCTTGTGATCTTCATCATCTGACAGAGTTAGTCACAAATGGATTTTTTTTTTCTTGTATAATATTTATCAGTGACACTTGATTATGTTCTCTTTAACAAATGTGTGTGGTTACATCATCCAAAATAGCACACCAGCCTGTGGCTCTGATACTTCAGATCAGGGTGGTGGTGGTGGTGGTGGTGGTGGTGGGGGGGGGGGGGGGGTTTAAGGTGTGAACATGTGAGTTTGCTAAACGCTCCTGGGCACTGGAGATGAATGCATGCATACCCCGGTGCCTTATTGCTGCGTTTCTTTTAATGATGCTTTTATTTTGTGTACTGATATATTTAGAAAGTGAAAAGATCTAAAACTCATTCGAAAAATTTTTTCTCATATTTTGATTAGGCCTATATCTAGACATTAGCACTAATTACAAGCTTAAAATGATCTCAGTTGTATTAGCAGATAATTGAAGCAAATCATATCTGCCATTAGAATAATATAATCCCAAGCCTAAATTTAATTAGATCTATACTGAAAAATAACTACTATCTCAGCTGATTGTCTCCCACTGCACCACAGATTGCTTATGGAGATGATACCAATGACAAGAGCAATGTGCAAAGCTGGATGAAAAATTTTAAGAAGTTGACAGTTTATGAACTGTCAGTTCAGGAAAAATGTTAGCCCCACGCTTGCTTTACTTTCGGCAGAACATTAAAACATATACATCAATCAGCCATAGCATTTACACTGCCTGGCCAAAAATGGGTCACACACTGTGGCATCATTTTGATAAGATTATGCAATTTCACAACATTTATTTTGCATCCACCTTTGCATTATTATGCCCTGCGATGGATTGCCACCCCATCCAGGGTAAACCACACCTCGTGCCCTATGTCTCTAGGGATAGAATCCAGGCGCTCCCATGACCCTGTATCCAGGAATAAAGCAGTATAGATAATGAGTGAGTGAGTGAGTGAGTGAGTGAGTGAGTGAGTGAGTGAGCATTGCATTTTATCTAGCACATCCCAAAGATTCTCAGTCGAGTTAAGGTCTGGACTTTGTGGTGGCAAATCCATGTGTGATAATGATGAAGTGGCTCCCTGAACCACTCTTTTACAATTTGAGCCAGATGAATCCTGGAATTGTCATCTTGAAAGATGCCTGTGCCATCAAGGAGAAAAAAAAATCCACTGATCAGAAAAGTCCAAAATATCCAGGTAGCCTGCTGACCTTATTTTTTTTGGGTACAAAACACTGTTGAACCTAGAACTGACTAACTGAAGCAATCCCAGATCATAACACTGCCCCCACAGGATGATACGATAGGCACTTGGCATGATGCACCCATTACTCTGGAACAGGGAAGATCTCGACTCGACAACATGACCTTTGTCCTATGTTCCACAGTCCATTCTTTATTCTACCTTGCAAACTGAAGTCTGAAGTTTTTTTGATTACCCTCACTGATAAATGGTTTTCTTAAGGCTACACAGCTGTTTAGTCCCAATCCCATGAGTTCTCTTTGCATTGTGAATGTGGAAATGCTTGTACTTTCATCATTAAACATAGCTGTGAGTTCTACTGATGTGTTTTTATGATTTGATTTCACCAAATGTTTAAGTGATCTGTGATCACAATCCCTCTCAAAGAGTCCATGAAAATTCTATTCATTTCTCCACTATAACCATTTTCAACACTATATTTTTAGAGGGTTTCAGCAATCTGGTTATTTTGTTTTATTGATGCCGGCCAATTAATGGACACACACACACACACACACACACACACACACACACACACACACACACACACACACACTCTTCAACAGTTATCTATTCCCTTTTTTAAAACTTTAAATAAATAAATGGCAGCAATTTGTAGTATTATGTTGCTATCATGTGACCGTCAGAAGAGAGGCATATGGTTTTCATGTTGATGTGGGGTGAAAATGTATTCCATCACAAAATTATGCCACTGCAATGTAAAAGACTCATTAGCAGTCATCGCAAAGGCTTAATTGCAGTTGTTCCGAAGCCAGTTATTAGGTTTAAAAGCCAATTAGTTTCTCACATAAGGCGTAGTAGGTTTGGACAGATTTTTGTATTGTGTAATTACCCAAGTTATCTTTTGTAATATTAATATGTGTTTGATTATCTGAATGACAAATATGCAAAAAAATAAAAAATAAATAAATCTAAATTCAGGAAGGGGCAAATACTTTTTCCTGGCATTACACACACACGCACACACACACACACACACACACACACACACACACACACACACACACACACACACACACACACACACACACACACACCTAATGCTTGGAACTCTGGAGAGGGATTATAATGAAAGTGTATAAGCAATTGAACTATTTCAATGAAAAATGAGATTTATTCTTTTGTTGTTTTGAGGAAAAAACAAGTTTTATCAATAGAAGCAGGAGGCACTGCAGTAATTGTTTCACACACACACACACACACACACACACACACACACACACACACACACACACAGTAATGTATATAATAAAACTGTAAAGTTGGTGTGTCTGTACATTGAAGATATTCGCAAAAAAACTATTTGCTGGGGAACACATCAAGATGTTTTTTGGAATTTTTGTGTCCTTTTGTCTGTTTGTTTGTGCACACATCACATAAAAACCACTGCACAGATTTTAATGGCATTTTCACGGGTGTATTTCGCCGAGCTTGAGGTAACACATAAGCTTTGTTTCATCGCATTCGGCCCACTGGCAAGAGAAGATGTGCTACTTCACCATTAAAATGAAAAACGCCCTTATATCATAAAAAAATCTACCTTGAAAAATTAAAAATTCATCTCAAAATTCAACAGATGGCACTATACATTTTAAAATATGCGCTTATGAGCAGTCAAAATCTACTTAATTAACGTGATCTCATACCTTTATTTTTTGCACTTCATCGTAACATGTAAAAGATGGCAATGTACATTTTTTAATACATACTTCCTAAAATCTAAAATCTAAAATTTCAGAGAACAAAGTTGCGGTCACATCTAATGTGTATGTATATATATAGAATTGAAAGTAACTTTCTTTCATATGTAAACAAAAAAGATGCTGAAGAGATTGATTACCTACAATTGTGGTAAATTCATTAGTAAGCAAGTTCTGATTGGGAACTAGTTACAGTAATTATAATTAATCAGTTCCATACATACTATCGACTTAACAAGTCATGACATTTATTTTCATCCTAAGCCGCTTAAATTGATATAAGATACTCTATTTATAGAAAAAGTTGCACAGTGACACTACTGTATTTCATTGTTGTAGAAACCTCTTGCTCCCTCTACCTCACCTTTTAAAAAAATTATTTATTTATTTATTTATTTTTTTATCACATTCCATTCAGGAGATAGGTAGACAGCTCAAGGTCAGGAGTTTCCAATGTTACACACATTTCACCAGGCTTTTGAAACATATTATTTCTGTGTTTGCTCAGGTGTGCTACTGTGAAAACAACAGGTCCAATGAAAAATAAAGTGTTGTCTAGAACACATGGTGCAAATGGATCCTTTCCAATATAGACTATAGTCTGTGAGTAGGTGAACATTGTTGATTTTTTTCAGCAAATGACAAGAAGCATTAAATGTAATTTTAAAATGTGGATAAATTCACAATACATGGGATGTTATTTAGTCGCATTGATGCTTTATAGTCTTTAAGCCATTTTTTGTTATTTCATTTATGGTCTGTGTGTACCAATTTTTGAATAAAGGAACCATGATTTTTACAATATGTGGTACACACAATACAAACCCAAGTCAAAGCTTACATCTTGCACTTTATCCTCATCCTTGCAGTTACATCATATCAATTGTGCAGAAGTGCAGAGCTAAACAGAAAAAGAATATCATTGATTTTTATTCACCCAAACAGAGTCTACATTTTAGTAATTGTTCATCCAGTTTTTCTCTGGTGGCTGTAATCCTATATTTTATTGATTATTCATGAGGTCTGTAACTAATGCCTGTAGATAATATTCACAATGTTCTTATCCTACTTACAAAAAACATAAGAATTGCAAAGTAAAAATCTGATCCGACATTTCAGCAACAAGATAAAATTTAACAAATATAATTCGTGTTTTTAATTTAATAAGAAAATAAATGCTTATCATTTTGATTTTCGGTATATCTTCATAAACTTTACGGAGTCAGTGCAGTATTCATGTGTCCTTTACATTCTGTTCCTTCTCACTCAATGACTGAAAAATTGGAGCTGGTAAAACCAGTATTGACTTATTCCTGCCTAATTATCCACTTCTCTTTAAGTCCTGGTCTTGACAAATGACTTCTCTGTCTACTTCTTTCATATCCTCGCTACAAAAAATGCAAGCAGCGCAAGACTCGTGTGCAGCAGACCAGTGTAATGTGCTGTTGTAGTGGCAGGATGCACATGCATAATTAAATCAGACTAGTCAAAGTCAAAAGTCACAGTCCATAGCATGGGTCAAAACCAGGCAGACAGCACTGAACTGGAATAAATCCAGTGTTGGGGAAGCAAATGCCACTAAAAAAACTAAGAGCAGGGACACAATTGGATTTAAATCGACAACCTAATCAAGTGTGAGACAGAGAAAAATTTGAACAAAATCAGGTATCAAACCAATAACAGGACATGGCAGAAAAAAGCTATAACTCCACCTCGCAATTGATAAATCGACCTACAGTTATATTTGTTCATACTATTCAATTAGCTATTAAAAGTAATTAACAGTACAAAAATGAACAAAACTCTTCAATATTTTTTGAAGTTAATTCTTCCCAATGAGTTTACAGGACTTTGGATAATTGCTTTTGTGTGACACGAGACTTGGAAGATTGATGCATACTCAGGCAAAAACAGCACTGTACCAAGAACAACACATGATTAGATGTCTCGCTGGATAAATAATGGTATGACAATTTGTCAACTGCAACAAATAAGCAGGTGCCAATGGACAGATCAGTGCTGTGGGCACCTGTTGATGCTTCTAGATTATAAAATAAACTAATAATACAGCACAATGATTGTTTGAAAGAGGATCACAAAAGTCAAGTAACCCCAGTAATGAGTTGTATCGAATTTGACTCACTGACAGAGGAAAGCTGAAAACATGAAATAAACATATATGATAGTAGTTATACCAAACTATCAGACCCTTGCACAGTACTACATGTAGAAATTGATAAAAAATTATTCACCATCATGCCGAGGGACTCTTACAGCACACTAATTGACTTAATGTACGAGGGCGGTACCAAAAGTGATGCAAAAGTAAACATAACCATTTTATTTACTGCATGTACTGGTGAAGTAAATTTTCCTCTATACAAAGGTACTGTTCAACATACTCTCCATCAAAAAAAATCGTTGAAACCCATGTCTTAAAACCTCTTTAAAAAAATTCAGGTGTGCACAGTTTCATGTCAGTGGTCATGGTTTATGGTCTCCCAATGTATGGTTTGTCTTCAATGTTAGTTTAAACTTCTTAACACTTCATGCACATTGCTCTTGTCAGTGGTGCCATCTCTGTAAACATTCTATCATCTTATGGGTATGTCGCACAGCCTGCACCCCTTTTGTCAAAAACTAACAAAAGAGTTAGTATAGAGGAAGCGTTATTCCACTAAATTGTGCGATTTGAGTGACCTGTGTAATTTATATACTGTATAAGGTATGAGAATGTCTTGAATGCGTCGATATATCAGCTATCAGGCAGCTTGCTGGTCTGGAGCATTCAGGTGTTTGTTAACACAATGAGAATGTCAAGAGGGAAACACATAAGCAATGATCTTAGAGAAACAATTGGTACTGCACATCAATATTGAAAGAGTTATAAAACCATTTCCAAAAAATAGTTCAACGTTCTGCAGTGAGAAAGTGTAAAGCATTCAAGACAGTTGCCAATCTTCCCAGAAGTAGATATCCCAGCACATTCACCCCAATGTCAGACAATGCAATGCTCAGAGAAACATCTCAGACCCTCCAGGCTCCACTGAACATGTTAAATGTTAAAGGACATGACAGCACAATTAGAAGAACAAGTATGGTTCATTTGGGAGGGTTGCCAGGAGAAAGCCTCTAAAAAAGAACATGGAAGCACAACTGAGGTTTACGTCGATGAAACTACATCTGAACAAAGCACAAAGCTTCTGGAACAATGTCCTATGCACAAATATACCAAAGTGGAGTTCTGTTGCCGTAATGCCCATTGCCATGTTTAGGAAAAATCAAACAACATTCCAGCAGAAACATCCCATACCGACTAACCCACACGGCAGTGGAGGAGTGATGATTTGGGCTTGTTTTCCAAACCCCGAACTCCTCTGTATACCAAAGTAATTCAGAGGCAAATGTGAGGCCATCTGTCCAACAGTAAAAGCTTGGTTGAAATTGGGGCATACTATAATACTCCAATGATCTACATATAATACTACAATGAACCAAAACACACCAGTAAATATACAGTCTGGCAGCAGTGTCTGGCAGCAGGACATTGGGTGCTGTGTGTTACATCGATCAGATGGGTCCTCGATCGGATTGGGAAGTGTGGAGGTTGGAGGCTGGATAGGCAGCCTTGGGCTCTTTGCCTGCTGGAGCCTGTGCATGGTCGGCTGTCATGCATTGGGTGTTCTAGTGGCTTTCTATCATGGCCAGCACTGACTATTTTTCAGTAAATTGTGCTGCACTGGCTTTTCTGAGGGATCAGACAAGACAGGCTAGCCTTTGGTCCCCACAGGCATACTGTAGATCAGCCTTGGGTGCCCATGATCCTATCACCAGTTTACTGGAATATAATTGCTAAGCAATGTTATTCACATGATCTGGCAATGCTAGTTTTGTGGTTGACCACTCACTCACTCACTCACTCACTCACTCATCATCTATACTGCTTAATCCTGTATTCAGGGTCATGGGGTGCCTGGATCCCCAAGTTCTTAAGACTGTTCTTGCTAGTCTAAAGTGCATTTGCAAAAGCAATCAAGCACCATGATGAAAATGGCTCTGATGAAGACTATCCCAGGAAAGCAAGACCAAAACTTACCTCTGCTGGAGAGGAGAAGTTCATTTAGAGTTACCAGCCTCAAAAAATCACCAGTTAACAGCACCTCAGATTAGAAGCGTTATGAAGACTTTACAGACCATGAGTAGCAGATACATCTCAATATCAACTGTTCAAATGAGATTGTGCATATTTTGGACGTCTTTAGCATTGCTTTAAAATGTAGAAAGAAATTAAAATCAGGAACAACCATGGAGATAGAATGTGACCTCAAACTTTTGAGCGGTGGTGTACTGTATATATGTGCTATACATATCGACCAACTGCATTATTTTGTACTCTTCCATACACAAACACACACAGTGTCTGGCAGCGGACTGACCAGAGCTGTAGCTTTCACTCAGGCTTTATAGATCTCATGGCTTAAACATTTGCTGTGATTGATGACGATAGGTTGTAAACCAGGAGTGAGAGAAAAGGAGTGAAAACTGGTGAGATCATTTTTTTTTTGTGAGGAAGGAGAGAGAGAGCGAGAGAGAGAAAGCAGTGCCAATAAAGCATTATTGAACTAGATTGTATTGAATGGGGGAGGGTGAGCTGGTGCAAAAAAAGGCGGGGAGGCAAAGGAAGGGCAGTGGAGGAATAAAATAAATAAATGAGACTTTCAGTTTCTCCTATAAAGCCCAGTGGCCTCATTCAAAGCTCCAAAAGACTGCCATTAAACATCCTTTCAGTCTCAAGAGATGAAGCTGAATTGAATGAAGCTTTATTGAACACTTTTAGGGACCACTTTCTGAGATTCTCTGCTCTCCATTAAACATGAAGCTAACCATCATACAATACACCCGTGCAAAGCCAAGGCCTTTTAATTTGGTAATTTGTATACAGAGGCACCAAGCTTTTTATCAGGTCATATGCATAAAACAAGATATTGTTCTAATTATTTTATTTATTTATACACCTATATTCTCCTACAAAAACTTTATGAATATATTTATATTTTCATTTCTGAATTTCTCTCCTTGCTTTGGTCAGGTTGTGAGATCCTGATCTTGCTCTTTTTCAAGTTTCTAAATCTACCGTATGCATTTTTCACCTTTTTTCACTGTCGGGCCGTGCATGTAGATGAGATTTATATTGAACATTTCTAATCTTGGAGCACTTTTTTCGTGAAATACAGAAACACAGACTAAGAAGTGTGGTACAATGAGAGGACTGAACAGTTATTTTGCACTGTTCTGTCTGGCACCTGTATAATAGAGAATAAAATCCAAAATAGCTAATTGCCTAAACCCCATTTCTTGCTTTCTATTTGACACTACTTAAAAGCTTATTTGCTTGTAATAACTGGAAGCTTGTAATACTAAAAAAAAAATCAAGCAAAGAAAAGACTACAGTTTTTAAATAAGCAGTTTCAATGCAAAATGAGATAAATCCGTTTTGTTATTTTTAGAGAAACATTTTTCCCCAAATGAAGCAAGAGGCATTGCAAACTAAGAGGGAATATTTTGTAGGTGGTTTCTTTGAGTTACAAGGGTGTTACAAAAAGCACAAATGGTGAAACATTATCTCAAAATTATTTTGATTCTAGCAGTATAAATTGTATATGGTTTTGCAAAAAAAAAAAAAAAACATAGCTCCACTTGCTACAGTTTTGCCACAATGGATAAATCAACCTGCAGATGGGTTTGTTGTTATTAAAGTATACAATTTAATATTAATAATTTTTGGTTGAACCAAGCAGAAAGTAGTAGCAGCAAATTAGATCAATTAAAAAAAAATTATAATTTTTTTGCCCACAAAATATTTTTGATAACAAGGATTTTTAAAGATCATGAGAAACATTATAAGCAATACAAAAACTTCAGTTTAGAGCATCATCCTGCTAGCTTTAGTGTAATTTCAATACTTAATGACAGCTTTCTATCAAAGTACTGGTACAGTAGGAACTGTTTACCCTGCATCATCCGACTGTGTATCACTCATTCATCCTCTGATGTTATAACATAACCTGTCATATTGGAGAGAACCAGACAAAGCAAACTTAACAGTTTCCCACCCATCGTTATCATCTCATGGCTCTATACACAAATAACTCCTTTGAAGTGGTGTAAAGTTATAGCTCTGCTTAACTTACTGTATTACATGACTCCCAAATGTAGCAAAAGTGATACAGGCACAATGGGGAAAAAAAGAGAAGTAAGGATTGGGAAGTAAAACAGACTGCTGCACTATAACATATACCACAGTGCTTACACAACAGGATCCTACATAGCCTCATTAAGTATATGATATGATGTCCATACAACATCCAAATTTCATAATGTTAATGGATGTTAAGCAATTCACACCTGCCATTTATTACTTCTGGGTTGATTGCAATGACGGTAAGAGTGTACTGTAAATGTCATTAATCTTGGCTTTCAGCATTCTCCAAAAATGCATTAAACGCATTTAGTTCACTCACAGCAGCTGCAGAAAAAAGAGATGTAATTGGCTTGTCACCATGCTTTGACTTGTGCTTGAAAATGGGCCTGGTTCCTGTCATAGTTTACTTATAATGTGGATGTGTATGTATTCTAAAATAAGGTTAAATATTGTTTTTTAAATAAAATATTTTGTTATACTGTAGAGTGCCTTGTTAGAGAAAAATCATTTGCCAAAATGAGTAAAAAAGGGAAAAAAAGATGTTAAACAGTTTAAATATTTGTGCTTAACTTAGACTTTATGCTTTACATTATGCATTTCTTTACTGGCATTTTACTTTTTTACAGACACCATAAGGAACAATAAACCATGATGAATGATATTATATCAATTTATTATATCAATTAATCATATTAATTAATGTTTTTTAAATAAAACACCAAATAAGACATACACTTGCACATTCCAGTGTTCCTATCCACAAACTTACTCTAAGTAGACATACTGACCAAGCACCTTAATGAACGTTTGTGAGTGTTAACTGTTAAAACATACTGAGATTTTTTGCTGAGAAGTGTGTTGCATGTTCTCTCAATGTTCATGTGGGTTTCCTTGAGGTTCTCCTCTTTGCCTTTCAAAGAAATGCCAGTAGTTCAGGGGTGTCCACTCTTATCAGCCAGAGTTAGTGTGGGGGCAAGTTTTCAATTTAATTAAGCACAAGCCATACTCGATACCACATGTGTAATCAGTTGATCTTGGCTTTGTGCTTGGTTGGAATGTCAACTTGCCCTCTTGCCAGCCCACTGAGGATAAAATTGGACACCCCTGCAGTGGGTGGAGCCGCTACTCTAAGCTGTCCTTACTATACGTGTGAATGAATTCAAAGTGTGTGTGTGTGAGTGTGTGTGTGTGTGTGTGTGTGTGTGTTAATGCTTTCAGCTGAAATATATCCCTTAAATTTTTTTTAAATAAATGTTTCACTCCTCCTTTAAATGCACAATTTCAGTGTCTGTGTGAATGAGCTACTGCTGAGCCACACCCCTCCAGAGAACAGCACAGCTAAGCAAGACGGCATCTTATATGAGGTCACAAAAGGGGAAAATCTAATTGGCTTGTTTATGGCCAAGCCAAGACAAAAATGGAAATAGGACAAAATGCCTTTTCTACTCCTTATGTTTTTGTTTGTACACACACAATGAAGACCCATCTAAATGTCTAAAATGACTAAAAAATATATTTTTGCTAAATAAATCATCTTTAATGTTAATTAATGAAGCTAATAATATTAGTTAATTATAGGATCCTCAATGTCACTGTAAAAAAAAAACTTACCATAAAACATTACCCATTAAATTTATTAAATAGTTATGAATATGGTGCAGTTTGCATTGTCACTTCACTTTATGTGGAAATAGAGTATGGGTATATACTATATAGTGCTCCATATTTGTCCAATGTTACATGACAGGAGTGACTTTTCAGATGAAAATATACATATTTATTGTGGAAGGGTTAGTGATAAGCCACAGCCAGATCTGCAATTTTGTTAAGAAACGTGATCAATCTGTAACAAACTCATTGTAGACAGTGAATAAAAGCATAGCCATTACTAAACAATTAAAATTAAAATAGTTACCTAAGTTATATAGCCAGGCCTGTAAGGTGGTAAGCAAACTACAGTACATGGTACGAGTAAATGACTGTGAAGAAAGTCTGCGAATATCAGATCCCTTTCTTTTTTCAAAAAAATTAACAGCGCTCATAAAATCTTTAAGCACCCTGGATTTGCCCTAGAGTGAGAACGGAGAACCAAACAAGCGTTTAAATGTTATTCCCCTTGTTTCCTCAAAGCTGCCATTTCGACTTCTACTGTAACGCCGCAGCTGCTCCCCTTCCTCCTCACAGCAGCGCCTCTAAATCATAAAGAAGCAATGAAGCATGGCATGGCTAAGAGTCAGAACCCAAAAAAGAGAGTTTCGGGATTAAAGATTATTAAAAAGAAAGATTTTAAAACATTTATTACAAAGATTGAGGGAGTGTTTGTGCAAGTTTCTAGTGAATTAATTGCACCCTCTAGTGCTCATGTAAGCTGATCATCACGTAAACTGCAGGAGACATAACCTAACTTCTCAGCCACAATCATTTTCACACAAATGTATAGGTGTGGAATGTATTTACACCCTGCAGAAAGCCTCCCTTTTCTCTTACATCTCACTGTTTTCTTCAGGTCTTTAATCCCTGAGCTTTTTCCTAGAGCTGGAGTTGTCCACTATCTGCTCTCTGCAGCTGTAGAAAAGAAATATGACAGGTTTTCCACTGCTTAGCTGGGGGGGGGTTAGGTATTCTGATTGCATTTATCTGTGTTTGTCCCCCCCAGTGTGCGAGCACATAAAGCTTTATCATGACATAAAGATGTGGCGGCTGTGTATGTGTGTTATTACATGTCATGATCCATGACAGAAGCATACACATTTTTTTCTTACTACATCTCCGGTACTGCCCTGAAAAACCATATGCCATTTAATAACTTTATAGAAATAACTCTTTCTCCTATGTATTTTTGTTGCAACTCTTGCTATTTTGATCAAAAACCTATCTCAGCATTTTTGTATTCTGCACACCCAAATTTATTAAAGGTACAGTCAGTGATATCGGAAGTAAGCCAGGTTGTTTTAACTCAAGTATTGAACAAATACTGTAATGTATCTCCTTTAAGAGCTTCTGCTAATTTCTCTAAATCTTCATTTAAGTACCCATGTGATTGTCAAGTAGAGATGCTTCCTAGTCCTGACTGTTTGTACGTCGTTGGTCCACATTATTCCATTTGCTCCGTCTACTAGAGAAACTGTTTTCCCACTGATTAGATAATTGATTGAAGCTGTTGAAATGTTGGGATTTATTTTTTAGAAATTTTACAAATATTAGGAAAGATATATAAAAATATATTTAGCTAGGGAACGTAAAAAAAATTCAAAGAAGATATACTGAAAATAAAAGTGTGACATTTGACGTGTAGAAAAAAAAATCATTATGTGTCATATTTAAAGGTTTATTATTAGATAGAGTGTAAGGGTATCCCATCCTCCTTTTGTTTCACTCTCATCTCACCCCTGTCTGTTTCTCTCTACATCTCGCTCTCTCTATTCTCACCTAACCTGCCCTTTCCTTGCCTTGTTTACTCCCAGATTAGAAGCCCTATTTTAAGGTTTTCCCGCAGCTCAGAGTGAAATCTACTGCTGCATGCTTTTCACATTGCCGTTCCTGTAAGTGACATACTGTATTGCTCCTTAGCATCACTCACACACAGTGGTCCTGCTTTTGTAGAAAGATTGCATGTGATATATACTGAATATTAAAAATAAATGAATAAGCAGATACTTTGTATGCCTGTGTTGATGAATGCCAACTTGTGCTTTTGTTGATTGTTTAATGTTAATTTATTACCGTCGACAAAGTTACAGGTTTATAGGAAATTTTGATTTTTTTTAAATAGTAAAAATACAGGCTTTCATAGCCCTGCTGCTAAGTCATCATTTTGAGTTTTCACACAACCAACACCCTTTCCCCTAATGGCCCTAATGAATTTTTGCAAATCAGCGCAGGCTTATTTTAGGATTGCCCTTGCTTTACGTTCTAACAGCTTGGCCCCTTCCTACAGTGCCATATACATTGCTTTTTTTTTTTCCCCCAGCATGAGCGCACTGACAGCTATCACATTAATCATTATCATGCTGGCTGTCCAGTTTACAGTTCAAGCTGTGTGTAATAAAATATAATGAAGTGGCATTCTTAGCATCTGAAGTGAGTATTAATTATTTGGGTCCATTGTTAAATGTAATGAGGGTTTTGCACTTTTCTCATCCAAGGGAGTGGCACTGGTCTGAATAAGGAAAATAAGGATTGCTATATGGACCACGTTTCCAGGTTCCACAGTCTCGCATAAACTGTTGGCCAAAATTTAGGAGGATAATCTTTGACAGGAAGTGTAATCCACCCCACCTATTTCTGCTCCCCAATCCCTAGCATCCTGTCATTTTTTAGACAGGCCATTAATATTGTTTGCTCATGAAACTTGCTACACAAACTGAAGGTTTTTTTTCCCCGTTATAATGAAGAAAACACAAATGCTGAAACTTCACTAGCAGACATAGCAATCAACACTCTTAGAAAAGGTTCCACAAGTGTTATTTGGATAATTACTGTAGAGAGTTTGAACTTTCTTTGGATAAGCGCTCTGTTGTATGCTTTTGAACCGAACTTGAAAGGGTTCCCCCAAAGGGTAGGAGGAAAAAAAACAATAAAAAACAAAACCTCTTGGATTTCCTGATGAAACGACAAAAGTGTTATTTATTTCAAGTTTCATGCTGAACATTGACTACGCTCATACAGCCAGGATTGGGGATCGAGAATTTAAAGAGAGTGTTTCTGAAACGGTGTTCACTGCAAAATTCCCAGTGTTGATTTAACACCCCAAGTGTTTATATATGACCCAATGGTCACGAATGTACTCTGAAAGTGTTAAATCTGGGTGTTCATTCAAGACTAAGGGTGTTGCTGTGTACTAGTTCAGAGCAAAAAATGGAACAGTATGGAGAGGTAAACAGATGGAGGAAGAAAAAAACCTGAACACTCGAACACTTTCACCAGAGTGCAGAAGGAAAACCACATAGTTTAGGGGCCATTTGGGACAAGGATGGAATCACTTCAGTTCTGGTAAACCTGATCAAAGGTCCTTTTTTTCTCTTTTCTTCTTCTGTCAGAAAATAAAAGGAACTGTGTTTTAATTTTTCGAAGATCTGATCTTAGAAACAGGATTTTCTTTTAGAATTGTGAATATCGGTCTTAAAAGGTGAAACAAACATGGTTATCTCAAATACTACAAATTAAAACATTAATTAACGCTAGCGTGAGATCTCTTGTGTGAACATGGCCTTATCATTTCTTGTTAAAAGCTTGAGTAATCCAGTGGATGAAGTGGAGCAGTGTAAAGATGAAATGAAACTTTTTGCCAGGATGCTGATCCAGATCTGATATTTTGCCAGTTGCTGATGGATATTGAACCATAAAAGTAAAACTAATAAAAACCCACAAAATCAAGAAAAATAATACACCCTAGAGGAAAACACCACACACACACACACACACACCCTAGTGAGACGGGACAGCATTCAATCTGGCAACAAAGCCATAAGACCTTAGGCCAAGCGTGACTCACGTTTCAGGGGGCTTTCTACACACACACACACACACACATACACACACAAGCCAGGGTTCGTGAGTCATCCGTTAGAGCGAGCTTTGCTCTTTACCGTCTGGGTTGGCGCAGATGAAGACGCGCACGCTCCGGCCCGTGGGCACGTGATACGGCGGCAGCGCGAGCACGTTTCCGCTGATGGCCGCTCTGCGCAGCGCCGACTCGCGAGGACACGGCGCTCTGCTGCCCACTCCAGACGGCCACATCGGGGAAGACTTCCAGCGAGGCTGCACACAGGAATAATAATAATAATAATAATAATAATAATAATAATAATAATAACAAAGAAAAGGAATGAAACCTAAAGCGAAAAGCTGACGCTTCCACACACTTCTGCGTGCACTTTGGAAATACCCCCTCGTTCTCTCTTGCGCGTGCCTAAAAACTGACTTTTAGTGCGTCCTAGTCACTCACTGGGATATGCAAGCAAAAAAAAAAAAAAGACCCGACACGACATGACATGACATGACATGACCCCTGCCATGCCATGCCGTTCTCACTGTCCAACATCAGCATGCATATGAGGAGACGCAAAGAAATCTGAACAAAACCCTTGCATCTACTGTAAATTCGTGTGTGTGTTTTTCACCGTTGCGCTCCATGCAGTCTACAGACAGCTCCTGTCACCACGCACAGCGCGCGCCAAGACGCAAAGTTGCATTCGAATTTTATAACCTATACATATTCTCCCATTCGAATATGCGCCAATATCCGCGTCCGTGCGCGCAGACCTCGGCTCGTGCGTCTGCAACCCAGCGGTCGTGGAAAAAAAAACAACAAAAAAAAACCCCACACCAGCACAACACACTCGCACGCACGCACGCAGGGACGCACGCACTCCGAAGCGCTTACGTTCATTCTCTTCATACGTTCATTCCGAGCGGAGCCGCAGGAATCAGCAGCACCCCGGGTTTCCTCCTGAGGAAGATGCTGCTGCTGCTGCTGCTGGTGCGAGAGAGCCGGCGGTGAGGGGCAGCATCGTGCCCGCGCGCTGTCTCGCTGTCCTCCGATCAAACGACGGCGAGGGAGACAGACTCGTCCTGCTCGCCGCGCTGTCTAATGGGGCTCGCGGTGCTGTCTCTCTTTATCATGGCAGACCCGCTCTCTTGCGCGGGAGCCGGTTTTTTTTTTTTTTTTTTCCGAAGAGGAGGAGGAAGAATAGGAGGAGGGGTCTGGATTCACCAGCCTATCGATAAATGCAGCTGCCCTCTTCCACAAGCTGGAAGTTTTAAGTGCTTCCAAATACAACACGTTTTTTTTTTCTCTCCAGAGAAAACGCACAGGAGCAAAGTAATTTAATCGAACATAATCGGACTATTATTGAACCAGGGTCTGTTTACATTGTTTGTGTCCTGGGGGAGAAAATGCACGTCGAATTTTCCTGACTGTAAATGTGTTTATGTGATGTGAGTCACCAAACAAAGCAGGCAAGGAAAATTGAAACACATGAGAAACTTCCTTGTCAAATTGCATGCATGCATGTACAGTAGGCATATCTGTTTCTTCATGCAACTGCCAGGAAAAAAAAAAATCAACTACAATGCAGGAATTTTTTTAGTTCCCTATAGTAAAAACAGCAAACATGTACAATCAAAGGTACTGCAAAATCAAATACCTTAGATAAGTCTTTAAGATGCCCCGAATCCGCAAGGTCCACTTAAAGATACAAAAAACACACAGCGTATCCTACCCATGAGCCAAGCAGTTGTATCTCCAACCCCCAGGCTAGCACATTTTCTTCAGAGAGGGTATAATCTGCCACGCAAACAGAAATAGCAGGTCTGGAAATATTCCAATCAGCATTTAAATCAGCATGCACTTAGGTTTATGTTCTGATAGCATACTGTACAAACTCAAATCTACAGAGTACACTTACAAGAAATAACATTAAATTCTATACCAATCAATTTTGGTATTGAAGTTATATAAATATAAATGTAAAAAAAAAAGTAAAGGGTTTAGATTAGTACAGCGCATTCGATTCGTTCGGTTACTTACTGCTGCAGAGGATAGCTGGGTCGTGAGCTGTCTAACCAGTCTGGCACCTGGTCCCTGTTATAAATGCCTCAGCAATCAGTACGGGGGGCAACCAGAAGTACTACAGCAGCCCGCAAGAGGCACGCAAAAAGGATTCCAGTGGAGGCTTAACCTTTCTTTTCTCTTTTCATCCACTAACACAGTGATCCCCAAGCCCATCCACAGGGAACCCCTTATGGTCTATGTCTTTAGCTCTGTGCCAGCTCTGAACATAGCTGTACCAAAAATTCGGAAATGGGAGTCCTCAAGGACTTGATTAGGAAACACTGTGCTAGAGTTATAGTCACGCTCTATTAGGGTCACTCACAGACGAGACTAGAAATCTTGAACCTCCTGAGGACAGCTGTTATTGGGCTTTTCGCACCTCTATAACAGTTCCTGCATGAATACATATATTCATTATATTTAAATTAAAGACTTGCTCACACTTCCACAGGATATATCTCTATTTCAGAAGTACGTGATTTTGGTTATCAAGGAGCAAAATCACTATAGTATTGTTAGTATATAACTCAAAATGCCTCATTCATCAATGCATTCATTTCTTCATTCATCCTGCTGCGCTATACTGGTCAGTGTGGCTGTGAGAACAAAACAGCATGAAGCTGGGATGGGATTTCAATGCATCAAAGTGCACAATGCACACACATTCACGCACTAATTTACACATGTGGTTGGAAATTTAATACAGCTAATCCACCTATATGCATGTTTTTGGGGGTTGAAGGAAACCAGAGAATGTGTGGAAACCTACTTGCACACAGAGAAAGCAGACACAGTTACCCAAGCCCAGTAATAAACAAGGGATTTTAGAGCTGTGAAATGGCAATACTCAGTACCCATTTTACCATCATGCCATCCTGCTTCTTATTTAGGTTCAGTGATTTCTCTAAGCTGGCTCCTTCTAGGACTGTAATGAGAAATACTTGTTCTAGTGTACTTGTGTCAGGTTTCACTTAGAATGTCATGATTTCTTATGTATAAGTTCCATTTTGGGTCAATTTTTTCATCCAAATGACTCACTGCAGATCCATGTCACCAGATGTTGTGTTTCAAGAGGCCAAGCAGGATGGAGGATGTAGCAGCACAAGCACATTGTATTACTTCATGGACTGCTGCGTTGTGCCTATGCTATAATCTGTGTCTGCTGAAATGTTATTATGGATCATTACCTGGGCAGTGATATGAGAGCAGCACTACAGTATGTGGACAGCCCAAAAGTTTGTAAGAACTAGAAAAATAAGACAAGTGAAGGAATGAATGTTTTCTTCTAATGCATTGTATTTCAATTAGTAGGGATAATTTTAGACAATGTGTATATTGTGGTTATGTTTATTTTTGCCTGATTTCCCACAGAAATGTTAGACACTTTGAAAACTCAATTTGGTTTTTCCATGACAACCTTTTCTATTTCCTCAAATGCTCATCTATTAACTCACAAAGCCCATAACTGGAGCTAAGCAGTCCTGTCAGAGATATCCTCATCCAAGGATCAATATGCTGAATCCCTGGACAATTGCATGTACCCTTTCCTAGCAAGGAAGACAGGTAACTTTTGTTCTATACTTAATGCCATGGTGAATGTTTAGGATCAAAGACAGTGTTATAAGCTTAGCTGTTGGCCTGGCTGCATTGACAGATGATCCTGTACATTGAAACCTGAAGGGATTGTTCAGAGAAAGTGGATATTCATTTATGAGGCATATGGAGTATTCATTGCTTTGTGTTTAACTGTGAGTGTGGGATGAAATATTCATTGGATGGGTTCCAGTACAGGATAGTCATTCACCATGCTTGAAAATTGTCTGGGTTAGCACTTGAATTTGGAGAGGGGAGGACTGAGAGGATTTAACTGAATGTCATCCAAACCTGAGCGACTATTGCTTTGAAATTCACTTGTGAAAAAACACAGGTATACCATAAAGATTTCGTTTATATGTCTCACTCTGGCTTCAGTGGGTTGTCTGAACATCCTACTACATTATAAATACTGTGTGACAAGTATACAAGTGTTAACGATTTATGATTTACAATCCAATTTTTCCCTCTCGTTTATGTCTGGTTCATCTAAAGGTTTACTTTTCATATAATTTCAAGGAGTTTTCTTTCCATAGCTGCTTTTGGCATGTTCATTAATTATCTATTGCTATAGCTGGATTTCTGTAAAGCTGCTTGGTGTAAAGCCTATTGGTAAAAGCAATATACATTAGGAGAGCAAATGTTTATATCACAGTTATATCACAGTTGAAATGATTGATACACAGAATTGCAGAATGGTTTGCTCAAGAGCAGTACCATGGACAGCACCCTCACTTGGCTAACTGAATTTACGTACAAACTTGCTCTTATGAAAAATTCTCTCAAATTTAATGAAGTAAATGTGGTGTGGTTGGATTTTTCTTAATTTTATATGAGCTAAGTTTTAGGAAAAGGTATCACTTAGTTCTTTCCTTACCCTCAACTTAATGCTTCAATAACTTTTCCAACCAAGTTATGTGAATGTGAACTTTTATCATGTCTATGTGGATCTTGCTTTGTGCATACACAAATGCTGGAACAGGTTTATACCAGACCCATTAGTTCAATTGAAGGGAAATTGTAATGCTCCATCATTCAATACAATTGTGTGCTTTCAACTTGGAGGAAACAAAGTGTAGAATGTCCAGGGTGTACTTTACCTTGTGCCCAAAGTGTCTTGGTATAAGCTACAGTCCCCCGCAGTATAGAGAATGAGTGAGTGAGTGAGTGAGTGAGTGAAAACAGCTAGCCTATCAGTCAGGAGTTTTGATCATGTTGGTGGAACACATTGTCTACACAACAGTTCAAAATCTTTTAAAGGTGTTCAAATGAGTTAGATCTAGTTACAGATGTTCATACCATATAATTTATCAGAATTTTAGGCTCATAAAGTCATTTTTTGAGCCATTGAGCCATGTACTGTCGATATGGGCATGCCATCCCGCAGGGGACACTCAGATCAGGACAGAAATGAAGATGAGTAATCTGAATTACTTTGCCTTAATTAGCAGTGAACCTTTTATTTTTACATGGTGGCTGTGGATCCAACCCCCCTGCCCTCATCATGACCAGTCAAAATCCACAAAAACACCATATTTCCAGGTATTTAAATGTTCATGTTATCACTGACAGGAAAACGAGGCACCATGCATTCTCTGTGTAGATGAGACAGATTAAAAGCAGTCATATGCCACTGTTAAAAGGGACAGGTATGGTTTTGCACTAATGATGTAATTGAAATATACATGACATGAATCATGACAGACCATCATGGATGAATGTTACTTAAATGTTAGGATATAATTTAGAGAAGTTTATTTAACTGTTTATTACAAAAAGCAGTTGGATAGACAGTGGGGAATATTAAGAAAAAACTCGGCATGATGTGTTGTCATGACAATAAGTTGCTTTACAATTGTATGTCAGGGCAGGGGTGCTTTTCGACACCAGCCAATTAGTGTGTGTGTGTATGTGTGTGTGTGCGTGCATGTGTGCATGTGTATGCATGTTTTTTGTGTGTCTGTTTATGTGTGTGTGTGTGTGTGTGTGTGTGTGTGTGTGTGTGTGTGTGTGTGTGTGTGTGTGTGTGTGTGTGTGTGTGTGTGTGAGCCAGAGAGTGAGAGAGAGAGAGAGAGAGAAAGAAAGACCTTGTCATTTGTTTGATTTAGAATTCACTCTTTATGAAAGGAAGCTAGACTCATAGGAATATGTAATGCATGTTGCCCTTGTGTGCTTTGATAATGGGTTTAAAACTGCAAACCCATAACATTTTGTTTTTCGTCAAGCATTAATTGTTGTTATTATTTTAAAGTCTAAAACTATTCAAATACACTTTTACACTTGTATGTACTTGTAAGACTGCATGTTTAATGTCTCCACAGCTAAATATATACAGTGGGGGCAAAAGTATTAAAACAACATATGCCATGTATTCTCACTGTGCAGAGAACAGGTGATGTCCCTAATTAGTTCTTGCCTATCTGACTAAGGAGTTGGGCTAATTAGAATCAGCTGGTTTAGTTAATGGATAGAAAAAATATGTGGCAGGACTATTACTTTCTGATGCAGGCGTGTCCACGGAAAAATACCTAAAACCATCATAATACTGTACAAAAACACAATCTCTCAGGGCTTGAGGAAGAAATGCATTGTTCTTCTGACACCTCGGTGGTAGAATTAACAATTTGTAGATGTCTGTACTGTTGAACAACATCTAAAGATCTGGTTCTTAGGTCTACCTAATACCTTAGGTATTAGGTATAATACACTCGCTCAGTCCTTACCAGCTTGATTGCTTCCTGAAGATCAAGTACAGAGTAGGTATACTGGATAATGACAAATGCTGTAAATGTAAATGTAAAACTACGGAATTCTCAAGTGAACTTTTGTGGCAAATTTCTGTACTTGATCTTCAGGAAGCAATCAAGTTGGTAAGGATAGAGCGAGTGACACCAGAGTACTGCAGACATCTATTTGACTCTATGCCCAGCTGGATCCAGCAGATTTTAAAGAATAAAGGACTTCATACTAAATATCAATTGTTGTATAGCAAGTTCATTGCACAACATAACAAATTATTCTCATTATCGTCATTGTTATTAAAAAAATATATTGAGAATGTCATTAAAACATTGAATTTCACTTTTGTCTCAATACTTTTGACCATCATTAATTTTAGAATAATATTATGCTCTCTTAATCCCAAATATAAAAAGAGTTTACAGCAGAGTTAAAGAGATTTATCTGAACTGTTTGAGATAAACTGAATCTGTCAGATATGGAAGACATTCTTGGCTGAGAAAACCTTCATGTGTTCATGTGTTTATGAAGTAATCATGGCAAATAGACTTGCTTCATTCCCTACCTCAAGAATGAGAACCTTAACCTAAGCAGTTTGGAATGTCTATTCACAAATCCTTTAATTGATGATATTAAAGATATTACCAAGTCATCCTACACTGAGAACACAACTGTGTAGCTGGAATTTTAGACAAAAAGGTAATATAATCTCTATGACTGACATAAAAATGGATTCTATAAACTAGAGCTCTCTGCTATGGGCTGCTCTCTGATTATATAAAATGATCAGATGAAAGCATGCAGTAAATAGAGTGGATTCAGATGCCCTATTTCAGCTTTCTGCTGCTGTGCGTGGACCGCCCCAAAAATAGTGTATGTCCACGTCTCCCCTTCGCTCCAGAGAAATAATCTCATCTGCATCCTGAAGAAACAATTAGTCCCTCAGAACTACTGCTTTAATCAAAAGACTGTCATGTGCTCATCCCAGAACTCCCAACAAACTTCCTTAAAACTCAGTCAGTGATGACGTCTCTCTCAAATGTCTGCATTTGAGTCATTAAATGTACACTTTCCCCCAGTAAAATAAAATGAGAACATTTTGTTATTATCTCAGCATGTGTTTTCTGATGCTGAGTGATCACTTACGTTGTCTCTCACATTCTGACTGTGTTTCATTGCAGAGGAAGTCAGCTGTGACTGTAGGGCAGATGAAGTCAGCTTGTTCTGGCTCATCATGATGACAATTCTGAGTCAACACACTCCAGATTCTGCTAGTCTTTTACAAGCTTTCTGTCAATTACGGGGGAAAAAAACCCTTAAAAAACTATTCACCTTTCAAAAAAGATTCCTGTATATTTTCACACATTTGATTAAAAGTTGAACCCTTTCAAGAACAAGAAACCATAAGCTTATTCAGTTTTATCAACTAGATGCATTTTTTTTACATATATTTTTCTTATCTTAACATGACTTAGTCTTGATTTATTCGCTAAAACAAACAAACAAACAAACAAACAAACAAACAAACAAACAAACAAACAAACAAACAAAAAATCAACCTGCTGTAAATGGAATTGAACCTGAGACTCAGATTGCAGTTAAGCATCAAGGGAATCTGCAAACGAAGCAGTTTGTAACACAAGAGAACAGATGGGAGTGCTCTCTTTTACTTTACTGCACTCTTCAACTCATACTATAAAATGCTATTTTAAGCCACTTCACTATAGTGTAGGTTCGAGCTGGATGTGAGGCTAATGAAGGCAATCAGCCTCAGGGATCTGCATGTCTCTGAGACCTTCTCTTACTGTTTAAGTTGTTTATAGTAAGACTTTGCTTTAAATCATGTGTGTTACACTCAAATTATAACCAAGCCAGATCAGCATTCATGTAAAGCATTAAACGGCCATTTATATATACAGTATATATATACACACAGTAAAATGTTGTCTGTTGTGCTACATTAGCTATCAGACCAGATGAGCTAGCCCTTTATCCCAACATGTGTCAATGAGTCTTGGGTGTTCATGACCCTGTTGCTGATTCACTGGTTGTCTATCATTGGACCACTTTTGTTAGGTAATGACCAATACATACTTGTGAACATCCCACTTGACCTACTTTTTGGTGTTCCTATGACCCAGGTGTCAAGCTATCACAATTTGGCTCTTGTAAAAGTCGCATAGATCCTTACACTTGCCCATTTTTCCTTCCGCCAACACATCAACTTTGAGAACTGTTGATGTTTTGGCAGACTTGCTTCTTAACGTAACCCACTCCTCAACAGAAAGGACAATGAACTGTATCATATAATTTGTTTCTGACCACAGGCAATTCAGTGCATTTTTACATTCAAAATCACTGAATCACACAAGTCCAATTTACATCTAGATTTTTATGATTAATCTTTTTTTAGATGTGCACATGATTTGTACAAGATAGGTATTGATTTTAACCAATGTAAGGCCAGTCTACTACTACAGTTATATGTGTGGAACGCTGGCAGTCACCATGTATGGATATGCTACGAATTCTAGTATCACAGGCTATTTCAATATTATTATGCTCACATGGGCCAAATAATTTAATTATTTGTCACATGTACCTTACAGCACAGTGAAATGATTTTTTCACATATCTCAGTTAGTGAACTGCGGTCAAAGCGCAGGGCCAGCCATGATACAGCACTCCTGGAGCACATAGGGTTAAGAGTCTTGCTCCATGGCTCAACAGTGGAAGCCTGGCAGTGCTGCGTCTTCAAGCCGACCTTCCGATCTGTAACCCAGTAACCCACAGCTTTAACTGACTGAGCCACCACTGGCTCCAAATGAAACCTCACAATGGCATGCAGGCTTTGGTTAGACCAATGCTCTAAATTTATACATATTACTTGAAAGTTTTGACATTTCAATCAATAAATATATTTCTACCCACCTTAGTAACAGTTTGTTAAGTTAAGTCTTTTCTCTCACTAAAAACTCTGAAACTGTTATCCATGCAGTTATTACTTCACGTCTTGACTACTGCAATTCACTCTATTATGGTGCAACTCAGCCTTCAATTGAGTTCAGAATGCGGCAGCTAGACTACTGGCGGGTAGACGTAAATTCGATCATATCTCTCCCATTCTAAAGAATTTACACTGGCTTCCAGTCATACTGAGAATTGACTTCAAAATCTTCGCTTTTGAAGCACTACATGGCCTAGCTCCAACTATTTATTTGACCTCCTACACTATCATAATCTAACCAGGTCACTTACTGTAGGTCAGCCAATCTCGGGTTACTGTCTGTTCAAAGATCATGGCTAAAACATCGTGGAGATCGTGCGTTTGCTATAGCAGGCCCCAAACTCTGGAATAGTTTCCCGGTTTCAATTCGAATGGTGTCATCTCTTTCCATTTTTAAAACAAAACTCTAAACATTTTTTCTGAGTACAGGTTCTTAGATGTATTCATTTTATGTATTGTATTTTACTTTTGTTTATTTCTATATTTACTTGATTTTTACTTTTATTCTAATGTGTACAGCACTTTGGTCAACCTTGAATTGTTTTTAAATGTGCTTTATAAATAAAAGAAGTGAAGAAGTGAAGTGAAGCTACATAGATTTGGGGTTAGCTACATAGATAAAAGGTTTTGTCTATGCATTGGTCAGAACTCACTCTTTTAAAGCTATTGTTTCTTTTCATACGTTGGAGGACCTTAAACCAGTCTGTGTGTACATCTGTCCAACCAGATTCACGAAAAACCTCCTGTACAGAATTTAATGGAACTTTTTACAGTCCTTAGTTATTTGCCTGAAGTTAAACCAGCAAAATCAAGATGTTGAGGAGAAGTGAAATTATGTGCCAAATTTGAAGTTTTTACAGGGGATTGAGCGTGCGTCAAACTATGGGTCTGTCTTAAATCGACCACTTGACAGAATTTAATGAAACTTTTGTGGTACTTAGATATCTGTCTAAAGTTTAACCTGCAGCATAAGTGAAATCAAAATGTTGAGTAAAAGTGATGTCATGAACAGTTATGTGCTAAATTAAAAAATCTACTTTAAATTAAGCTACTAACAAGCTACTTGCATGATGTAAACAAACACCTGCAGCAATAGATATTAATTAATAAATATAAACTGAATATTTCTATTGGCATTGCTTAATATTTTCCCCGCTAAAATAAGAGTGCTCTATTGGTATAAGTGAATTTTAACATGCTGGAGTTGTTAATTCAATAAAAACTTAATCCTTAACCGATCTGGAATTTCCTTCGGGATCAATAAAGTAAGTGAGTGTATTTGGCTGATGACAAAAGAGGAACAACTTAGAGTAAAGAAGGCTTAAGATACTCATTCTTACAAAATTTTCAACCTGAAATAATAATATCACTAATTACATTAAAGCAAAAATCTTATTTTTAGCTTTTAATTATTTCTACAAGCTCTTTAACAGTCTCTTTAACTCTTAAACAAGCTCTTTCAACAACGGGTACTTACACTAGTGTATTTATAAGAACATGTCTTCTACCGTCTTTACTTTTAGACAAAAGAACACCAGACAGAAGATTATCTTATTAAAAGACAGCAAAAAATCATGTATAAATTACTAAAGGTTAATTGAAAATTTTTTGACATATAAATTATTGATAAATAAGCTACATTTGAAAAACACTTTTATGTAATCTTCTATCCATCCATCCATCCTATGTAGATAGCTTATTCAAGGAAACTTAGGCCAGAAGGCAGGAGACATCCTGGTTGGGTTACCACTCCAAAAGAAACATACAATCAGACACCCATGGGCAATTGGGAGAAATAGATCATTCTCACCATACTACAATGTGTGTCTTTGGACTGTTGGAGGAACCCAAAATAGCCTTAGGAAAACCACCAAGCATGGGGGGAACATGTACAATCCAGAAACTCTGAAGCAGGATTCAAACTCCCATCCCCAGAAGAGGTGATAACACTAATCATTATGCCACCATTCTGTCTTCGGGCAACGTTTAGCATGGAACACAGAAAAAGAGAGAAATAAATACTTAAGGGCCTAGTAGTAGTCATCTGTATAACCTTTATATACCCAGCATGTGCTCAGTGAAACTGTAATACTCAGGGGAGTTGTAATACTTGGTAAATCCCATCTAAAAAGAAGAATAAAAAAAAATGCTGGCTAAAAACTTCACTGAATGCAGCCCTCTGATTACCCTACCTTACACCCTGAGGTTTTGCACTTTTATTTAATCGAGATTTTCTTTTAAACTCTCTTAGTCTCCCTTTTCTTTGTCTGTGTGAATGACATACTTTTATACTTATCAGAGCAGCACACTATATAAAGTTGGGTTCTCTTTTAAGACTTATTAGCTATTGCTCACTCCATTGGCCAGGACAGCACTCAGTCTCATGCTTGGTTGGGTTACCTTGCTGCTCTGAACATTTAACATCACCTGCTGTCCAGTATCTGGTGGGTCTATAAATATTTGCCATTAGCATGATTGAATGGTCCTTGCTCACTGCTCTGTGCCCATCACACAACCTGTTTAGCCAGACAAAGTTGGTGCTAGGGTGGGGTTTCCCTCTCTCTCCGCCTCTTCTCAGTTTTTCGTTAACATCTCCACTCAGAGTTGCCCCACCTTCTGAATGACTCACTGTGTCTAGTAGACTACGTACATTACACAACAGAAGCTACACCAGGGGTCCTCACTTTGCCTGCTGCTTGTGTCAATCATCTGCATTCTGCATAGATATTTTCAATACTCTTGCAAATGCAAATGGCAAAATGTGCTTGAGGAGGTCTCCCTAGCTATATAGTGTGCTGTTCATCTTTCTACATTCTGCTCACACAGCTATGCTGGACTGTGGTTAGTTTTCCTCCATCAACTTTTCATGAGTGGTTGGGTCTTCGCTCTGCATCTTGCCACTCCGGAAATTCTCTATTAATGCTACATGGAAATCAACATGCAACTTCTCCAGGGTAAACATTGCGTAATGCTAAGAAAAGACTGAAAAAAGTTAGATTTTGATAAGAGAAGTATAAAATGTTGCAGGTACTGTAGTGTATGTGCAATATGGTGCATGTGTGTGCGTGTGTGTGTGTGTGTGCGTGTGTGTGTGTGTGTGTGTGGGTTTGTAAGCTCCACAGCCACATCTGTTTCCTGACAGCAGCTCTTAGCTGACTGCATTGTTGAAGGAAAGTGAAACAGCTATCATGTCACTTAGCATCTGATAAATTAGAAATGCACCAATGCCAAACACTAGGGGAGGGCTTCATGTAAAAAAAAGAAAATCACAAAGCTTTTCAGTACGTCTTAATATTCTACCGTGTATCTGTAAGTCGGTTCATGATAGATTTAACCCGTAATCATGACAACACATTTTATTTTATATATAGTTAGAAATAATCGCAATAGTATAGTCAGCAATAATAGCGGATCAAATAGGAATAAGAATTTGGGACATTATCATAATCAAGGTAATTATTATAGAATAACCAAATAGGTATATAGGCATGTAGAGAGAAGTATGTAAAGAGAAGAGAGAGAGAGAGAGAAAGAGCTTTTGTTTTTTCTCCTTTCCTTGATTCCTACATCACACTTTCCTTCTTTCCATCAAACTTCCCTTTCTGAAATTAGTTCTGTTATTTCATGTCCACTCCCCGCCATCATCTGTCACTCACACCTCCAGTCTCCCCCCCCCCCCTCTCTTTTTCCTTTTTTCTTGTTTTCTCTGAGCTGAGGTATAGTCACAGACCTGGATTTGGGTCATGTCTCGTTGGCTAACAGCAGAAGTCTGAACCATACACTTCACAGCAACACACCAAATTACTACAGAATCACACCCACACATAACACAGAACATTTTTGATGCTATGGTGAATGAGATACTGTAACTAAGGCACTGTTGAAGCAAGTCACACTCCTGACACAGGGCTCATAAAGAAAATGTCATGTGAATGATGTGAAACCTTGCTAAAGCCTCAAAGACATGGATTTATTAATTGTAGTGATGTTTAATGCTTACCCTGTGTGAAATGAACAATACTTAATACACACTGAAGAAAGTTAAAATGTGCAGTTTATCTTCTTAAACAAAAGTAAAAGAAAGAAAACACATACATTTAAATAAAACTTTATTTTCTCATTTATACTTATTAGGAATCTAGGGCAATACCCTGATCTGTATAATGTCTCCCCTATGAACATACTCATGTTTTATATGGAAAAAAGGATGGAAATTATGCAATCATATTAATAGTTTCAATACATGTTTATCAGGCTAACACCGTTTCAGGAAATTTAAGTTTCATTTCATGGAAACTATAAAAATATAGTCCAGTGAATGTTTTTAAAGTATTGTACAAGAGATATTGGATATTAACTTGGTGATAAGGCGTCCGCATTATTTTGGCCATATAGTGTACGTTACATAAGGCTAATGCACTCTGATTTGATGCTAAGACAGTTTGATTATATAGCTGTGTTGACAGAATTTTTAATGTAAAGCTAAATAGCTTTTGTGCGCCTTGAACCTTGTCGTTCACTTGGGCAACACAATCCCTATGCAACGTACATTCTAGCTTTTTATTCTGTTTGATGTGTTAAGAAGCTAAGAACAATAATATTATCTTTGACATAATTGTCAATGCAGTTAATTAACACCATTTATCTATCCCTCCAAGCCATCATCAAAAATGATGGTCAGCTCCAATGACCCATGAGTTTATTCACCTGGTTACTGCTATAAGGGGAAGTGGACATTGCTGAAGACCCCAAACCTACACATATACACACATAAACACAACAGGCAATCTGAGGACAATGCGCTACAGACTGTGAGGAAAGCCAGAGTACCCGGAGGAAGCACAGGAAACGCCCTCCCTTCACACAGACTGGAGGCAAGATTCACACGCCCAACCCTGAAGGTGCGAGGCAATAACCACTAAATCACCATGACACATAATAACATGATGCATACACTTAAATATAAACCTAATATTTTTACCTCAGTAACCAAAACTGAAACTCTTTACTTATTTTATTTTTATTTTTAGCCACAATGTCCCCACAAGGTCAAAACTGTCGGATATTCCTACCCTATACATCCATTCCCATCTGAGATAAAATAAAAACACCCCTTCCCACACACAAACAATCAATCAGGACAGACAGCAGAGACTGAGCTTCTTAATGAGTTCCCGCAGGAGAGAGCTAGCCTAGCAGTCTGACAGTACTCAGACTGACTCACTCATACACACACACACACACACACACACACACACACACACACACACACACACACACACACACACCTAAATCTTAAATACAGATTTACTGTACCTATGCAAAGTAATACATTAATGTCTTACAGAAAACATACTGTATAGTCTAAATAATGACCTGAAATGTAAATACTCCGTGACTAATATTTTTAATGAAATACATAGAGCTAAGGAAAAAAGAATCTGCATGAATGAGCCTGAATGAATCCATGATAATGATCAGTCCTTCAGAAAAGAATGACAGTGATCTATAGAAAATAAAGAAGTCAGTTTTGCGGATTTGCCTCAGGACAAAAGGTTGTGCACATAAAATTGGGATTCAGAATGAGATTCCAGCTGCAGTATGCTGAAGATGGATGGGTACTGTACATAGGAATGGAAGTGCAGAGTGAATTCCCTCTTCTCCATCACTTAGCGGCTTAGCACCCCGTCATCACTGTCGTGTCAAGTTTGAATTTTGGAGTCAAATGTGTCTCTGGTGATATCTGTTTCATATATTATATATAAATAATATTCTTTACTTATAACCACCAGTTTCCTTTAGGGTATTTTTTAATTGGTTTTTTAACATGGTTGTCATATCAATATGGGTTGTTACTAATAGGTAATGGATGTAGCAGTAAGAAATATTTAGTAATGAAAAGGTATATTAAAGTATATATATTATATATGAGTATATTAAATTTATGAATCACATTTATCAAGGTTAGCATGCTAGCTATCTACACACACACACACACACACACACACACACACACACACACACACACACACACACACACACAGAACCTGTTGTATTTTTACTCTTTGAGTAAAAAGAGATGTAGAACTGGCACAAAAAGTAGCAGAAATTCACCCACCTTTTAAATAAGCATCAGAGCTAAGCTACTTTTTCTGTCTTTCATAGTAAAAAAAAAAAAAAAAAAAAAAAAAAAAAAAAAATTTATATATATATATATATATATATATATATATATATATATAATGAAAAAATCAATATACATATTCATTTTTAACATCCATGTCAGATTGCTGGATGTTAACAAATATTTATGATGATCGTGCGGCAAGTGCACCAGCACTGAGTGGTCGTAAGAAATATACACACAACTGTAGAAATAATTGACACTGGGGCTGATCTCATTCAGCCCACATGGTAGCATCTTATTTGATGTTTGTGATAGTTAAGTAAGGTGATATTTTTCAGCCCAGCTTCACAGTAACATGTAATCAGTTGCATGTTATGAGCATGAATTTGGTGAATAATTAATTTGATCATCCTTTTTATCTTAAAATGCTTTTGGAGGAAGCACAAAAAATAAACAAACTAAGCACGAATCATCAGATCAGAACCGTAGTTTTAGTTGATCATATTTGCTATTCAAAGGGAAACATCTGACCATTTTCAAGCAAGTGTGTTTTTGTATGTGCATGCATGTTTGCATGCTATATTGTGGCCTGTGTCCTTTGTACCATGTCATCAATAAAACTTTATAATGTAATGCTCAATTCTAAATTGTGTTTAGCTTTTGATCAATATTAGAAACTAGCTCTTTGATGTAATATCATGACTAGCAATCACTACGTGGAAATGAAGTCTTGGGATACTGATTAGGTATCCAAAAAAAATCCTTCCACTAATATTTCCATGAACGTTGTCTCAGTAGAATACAGGTGTGAGGTCTTTAGTGGTCCGGATTGCTGGAACGGCTGTGCATTAGAAAATGGTCAGGCTGTGGAGGAAAGTGGCTGGATCTAAATTGGAAGTAAACAAGGGCTAACCATGTTTCCGCACTGAAACGGCACAGTGAAATGCACTTTGAAATTGCAATTTAGCTGGAATAAATTGCTACATAAAACCAACCTGCTGTGTGGGAATATGAATTTTCTACTGTTTTGTTTTAAATGGCTATTATTTCATGTGCCCAGCAATTGTACAGTGCATGAAGAGTTTAGAAGTCAAACAGAGCATAAACACAGACACGCAGAGCTGATGGTTAGTTGATCAGCAGTTTTAATTAGCTATACACAGCAGACCGCCTGCTGTTGATAAATTAATTATTCTTCCTGCCACTTGCATCAAATGTCTGCGTCCCTGCACTGGCTCTCACTTGCACTGAAATTATGTGAGCTGTTTTTAATAAGGAGTGCGTCAATACCGTCCTTTTCAGACGTAGGAGTACAAATATATTTTTTTGTTACACATCAGTAAAAATATTAATACCAAAATCATTAAATCAATCAGGAACATGCTGTGTACCTCAGTTTGTGTTACCCTGGTTTGACATGTATGAACAGCCCATGCATATAAAATGTTCTTGTTCATACAGTATGTCAGTCTTAAGTCAGTTGATTTCTACTGACATACATTAGCTGGCTATGTTAGTTATCTACAGAGGTGGGTAATAACGAGTAATTTACTCCATTACATTTACTTAAGTAAAAAAAAAGTACTTCTATTTTACTGCACCATACTTTTTACTTTTACTTGAGTAGATTTGCGAAGAAGAAACGCTACTCTTACTCCACTACATCCGGCTACATTCGACTTGTTACTTTTCTAACCATTTATTCTACACATTAGATATTATGTAGACGTTACTGTGTTTCACCAATCAGACGTGGCAACAATAGTCACATGACTACGTTTGACCAATCAGCTGCAATAACAATAACCACATGTAATAAAATGACTACGCAAAAACTTGCTGCATAATGGAGAAAAAAAAATCAGTCGTGGTATACAGTGAAGGAAACATGCCGAGGTTAGTTTAGCTTTTATTTAATTTTGCAATGTTAACATACGGTATGTAATTAGCAAATAGAGGCTAAAAAATATAAGTTTCTTACATTTGTTCTGCCGGACACAAATACCTACTGTCGGTAAAATATGTATGTTTGTTTTAAAAGCATGTTGTGAAAAAAGTGAGATGAGGAAATTTGTGTTTCTTGTTCCTTAATTTTATATTTGGTAAAGATATTTAGTTTTATTTACTTATTTTATTACATTTATTAAATTATTTTTATTATTTGGAAATGACAGAATTTGTACATTGTTTCATCTTTTTATTTCGCTGCTTACATAATTTCTAAAAAACAAACAAACAAACAAAAAAAACTGTTAATCAGTACTTGAGTAGTCTTTTCACCGAATACTTTTTTACTCTTACTTGAGTAATATTATTTTGAAGTACAGCTACTCTTACTTGAGTACAATTTTTGGCTACTCTACCCACCTCTGGTTACCTCGGATCATGTTACAGTAGGTGCTTCTGTACAGCTGTAAGTAAAGCATGTTTTATATTCCTCAATGTGTCAGATTCCTTTGTTGTCAGTGATTGATAATGGCAGATCATCCAGAATAATACACTGGGTAAAAGCCATTATTTTCACTCATCTAATGCTAGTTTTTTTCCTCACCTAGCCCCATTAGTTAATGCCATGTTTTGCTATTGATGAGCTCCTCATGCTGAGTTTCATGCTTGAGATATTTTATCAGGTTATTTCTCATTTTCTCATCATCTATTTTGCTTTGCTAATTGGTGAATTATATTTCACCTGTAATCACAGCCTTTTTTATACTACACTAGCCTTTTATGGTCTCCGGTTGTATTCGACTGTTTCTATAGAAATGGTGGGTTTTTAGAGGTTTGTTAGCTGACGCCATCTCTTTTCCTTTCTCACCTGGCAATCTGCACTGGCAAATGATTTTGTATGGATTAAGGTGACCTGGCGGTGATGGGTCTCGAACCACAGACAATCTGATCAGCAGTCCAGAGCCTCACCCGCCTGAGCCACCACTAGCATTACATTATCTAATATCAGCTGCTATCAGATGTTGGTATCAGGAGAGGTTATTTTTATTTTTATTTTATTTTTTTACAAATATGGGTAAATGTACTTAATATCAATATGATGCATCAATAGTTTTTCACATGCAGTTCACACACTGCACAAATAAAACCAACCAACCAACCAAACAGAAAACAATAGTTAACGTTTCACTTTGAATGTCAATCAACATTTTTGGCTCTCCAACAAAAATGGAGTCCAAATCACTCACCTACTGATTTCCCTATTGACTGCCTTACAACTGATTCTCTCAATTAGCTGTAGTGTTCAAGAAAAGTCCATTTATAGCATGTTTAAAAGATCAGAACTTAAAAATGTGAATTAACACACTACAAGCCTACAGTCAGTACATTGCGGGTATTTGTACAGTATAATCTTATGATGAGTACTGATGATCTACTGTACTGTATGTTGATGTGATCAGGATCTGATCATGTTGTTGACTTGAAAAATATGTGTAATATTCTCCATGTTTTTAGGACATACTGTCTGTATTCAATTTCTTTGATTTTCTCCCATGTTTCACATTCGTCTTGATTCTGTTTCCAAAACCTACAGTATGTGTTATTTCAAGGTCCTCTGCAACTACTGTATGTATCTGTTTAAGGCATGTGGGATAAATTGCAAATGAGGATGAGGACACACACACACACACACACACACACACACACACACACACACACACACACACACACACACATACACACACACACATATATAGTGTATAAATGAAATGTTATACAGATGGTGTTCATCTGGTTTAATTGATTGAACTGTTTGCTTTACATGGTTACTATTACAAGAAATTCCAGATCTGTGTGTGTGTCCAGTTCCCTAGACACCCTCATCTCATGCTCAGAGTCAGCTGGGCTTTGTAAACATGAAGAATGCCCTCTCTCTCTCTCTCTCTCTCTCTCTCTCTCCCTCTCTCTCCCTCTCTCACCCTCTTGCCTGCTCGCTCGATCTCTCGCATACCATGCTTATTGATTTTGACTGCTGTCACAAAAACATGAGGTATAAGAGATCAAGGTGAACGCGTTTGAAATGACAAATATAAGTGCCACAAGCTCATCCCATATCAAAGTAGACAAAGTCTTGCATTAGTATATACAAATATGCTGCATTTTAGCGCAGTTATGACCGATTTCTGTTTGCTAATTCTAAGATGCTGCAGTGTACACTTTATCCGTGACAGTAGCATCTTTTGATTGGTAAAACATGGATATCACAAACTTCACAAAGCTTGTTATCATACAAGGAAGAATTTTAATTAAAATCCGCTGGTATGCCTTTTTTTTTTTTTTTTTAGCAAGCAGCAAGACAAAGTTTGCTCTCTCTCTCTCTCTCTCTCTCTCTCTCTCTCTCTCTCATTTTTCTCTCCCCAGCTGTCCTCTGCAGCTTTATCAGGCTTTTCCTCTCCTCTGCTGCATGCTCTGCCAGCTTCTGAAGTCTCCTCAAATAAAATTAATCAGAGCTTTTAATGAAACTTACTGGAGCATTCAGCTTGAACAGCAGCTTGTTTAGCACATTCTGTGCTTACTGACAGCATCTCTCCTGTCAGGACTTTAGACAACGCCATCCAGCAAGTCTCTTTTCCTGTGCTTCACTTAGTGTAAGTCATGGACATCATACAGTATGTGTCCTTGTACAATACACACAGGTGCATTTATCCTCAAAACATTTTAAACACATGTTCTCACTAAGATCTAGTCATTCTGCATGATGTAGATGTCAGTGCGTGTGTATGGAGAGTATAAATTCTTTCAAAGCTCCATCTGTTATAGTTTCTTGCAATACCTGTGGTACTGTAGATAAAAAAAAAAAAGAATTAAAATCTTCCACTTCATTATTTAGAAAACTATTTTACTATGTCAAATGTTGTAAAGAACTATGCAAAATGAAGGGAAACAGGAAACATGAGTGTGTAAATATAAATAAAATAAAAAGACAGGTCTATTGGTCAGATAATGTTTACAGATAATTGACTCAGGGGCAGATCTACCGGGGTGGCACGGGGTGGCAATTGCCACCCTAAGAAAAAGCCTTGCCACCCCATTTGCCACCCCAGCACTAGTGTCCTGGTGTTCTAAAAATAAAAGAGTTTTTTAATTTATCTGACATTCCAATCCAGAGGTTCAAATCAATCACACATCAGCCTCTATTTCAATTTTATAGGACAATGTAAAAATGTGCACTCCAGTGTATACACCGAATAAGAATAGTGTTCCTTGAATCCACAAAAACCATGCAAGCATGCTTGCTTCAGTGATGCCACCCCTCATAATTTTAATGCCACCCCCTTGCCACCCCATGAATAATTTTCTAGATCCGCCCCTGAATTGACTATTGACTATTGATTATTCTGGTGCTGCTGTTGCCTTCTTTAGTCCAAAAAACAAAAATAGAGAACGGGGTGATTGGTGTTTCCAAATTCCCCACAGTGTGTGAGAGCGTGTGTGTGTGTGTGTGTGTGTGTGTGTGTGTGTGTGTGTGTGTGTGTGTGTGTGTGTGTGTGTGCTTATGTGCCCTGCAATGGATTGGCACTCTATCCATGATGAACCCTGCCTAGTGTCCCAAGTCCTCTGGGATAGTATCCAGGCCTCCAAGACACTGTGCAGGATAAATGGTATAGAGAATGAGTGAGAGTGAGCATGAGGTTGTTCATGTTCTTTAGTTTGTTAGTGTCTCTATGCTACTATCCGAAATAAAGTGTTCCTATGCTGTTAGATTTTACCCTTTCTGGGACACACAAAGTGGACATTAGATTATTACTTTTAAATACTATGATCATACATCCATCATTCCTTTTCTTCTTCTAAAACAACTATATAGGTACACTTTATGTGTATTTAGGAAGGTTTGTGTACACTATGAAGCAGTCTTTGTAACTGTTTAGGGCCAAAGGCAGGCACCCTGTACTCCAAAGGTGCCAATAGACTCCTGGTCATGAGCTGTGGTGAGTCCAACTTTCATACTTCTGGAATTCTATGACTACTTGTTTAAGTAGAAAGTAAGGGATAGCATGTTCCTTTGCAAAATTTGCTAATACTATTATCAAAGTTAAAAAAAAAAGAGTCCACATTAGTGCTTTTTCTCTTGCTCACTCTGTCTTTACTAGTTCTCTGAAACAAATCTTTACATTAGTGTAAAATTGACTTATGGTTACTGGTGTAGCTGGACAGGCTACTGGGAGAAAACTGGCTCATAACACTGGCCTTCCTGCTTACTGTAAACAATTGTAGCTAAAATGCTAATTTTACACTTATTGCACAGAATTAAGCAAGTATTAACCATACAGTAAGTCTTGTTTAAACCCAGGAATCCTGCCTAAGGTCATATCTCTCAGTTTAGTTAACCACCTGACTGATTTCACAGTCTTTCATGAAGGTGAAGCTGCAGAGGATTCCAGACCAGACGGCAGCTATTGCATCATCAGATCAATTGCTCGTCTGTCACAAAGGAAACAATGCAGAAATATCCTCTGGAAAACAGGTTAGCCCAATGAGCAATCATCATCATTATCATCATCATCATAGAGAAGATCTGACATGCTGCTGTTTGAAAAGTGTCTTCTCCTCCTGGGCATGGCGTCATTGTGCACCTTCTCAACATCATACTGTGTCAATATGGTCCCTCCCTATGGTATGAGTGCACCGTCTGTCTCTGAGCACCAAGCTACTACTGGCACCCTCTTTCCTCTTTTGATCAAGGCATTTCACATAAGAATACTCAAATGTCC